>OZ022312.1:9664416-10149416 GCA_963989215.1 Hedychridium roseum
AGCTGTAATGATAAATGTCAATGATAAACGTCTGTGTAACCTCACTTTTGACTCGCACCTAACCTAAAAATTTATTGCAATCTCTTCGTGTATGACGATGTTTTTTACATCTCTACAGTTACACGCAAAGTGTGAATTAATCAGGCTGACATACAGTATGAAGTGTATACGTTGAAATATGGTATATGCAAGTTTTGCAAAACATTTACAAAATCCACGTGTGGCACTTACCATTTCCTGGGGATGTACAAATCTACGAGCTCATTGTTATCATTCTCCATTTTTGTAGCTGCAAAAAATAATTTTTACAATACGTGGACGAAGTTTTTAAAACGAGAATCAACCTATTTCTTGCGTGAAAAACATTTATTTTTCTTACTCTGACTGTGAATCCGTCACGATACAAATGGCGGCGAATCGGAAAGAGTGTGCGTTCTTTCCGAACGCAGGGCTTACTCTTTCGGTGTAACAATAGAATAATTTAAATTCCCTAGACTGACAGTCAGCGACCCGTAGAAATAGTGACACCCATTGAATGGGCACAGCGGCCGCACGCGATGTATACCACAATGCTTGGTCGGTAACAAAGTACACTTGATTCATCAGTTTTGTTTGCATCTCACATATCAAATAAATACAACCGAAACAACACAATAGAAGGTAGTATACAAACTAATACCTACGACCCCGTTACGTAATCCTATGTGATCGAAAAAATATGACATCGTAAATTTGATTTAACATTTGATTATCACGTAAGTGCTTATCGAATGCAGTTTACGGCTGACCGTCAGACGAGTAAGATGTGTGTGCAGTGGAGCGGTGCTGCTACCACGTGGAACTTAGCGGAACGATTGAAGTCTATATTCCCAGACGCAAGGTTGCATTGAGCATTCGGTGACTCGGAGTCAGAGTCATCCGGTCGAGAGGCGCGTGTCAATTAATTCGTTACAGAAAATGAATCGGTAACACATCGATACATTCAAAGTCCGCGTCTGTGATGCGAAGGCACGTTAAAAGGTCACCAAGGACACGAAACTTGCAATGAAAACGTCACGAATCGACTCGATACGCGATTACGAGCTAAAGTATGCTCGGTGCATCGCAATGCACTTGCAACACTTTGCTGTCCGGCTGTGTTTTTTGTAATCGAAAAATACACGTGTGAAGCACCGTTGTCTCCAAAACAGAGTAAACACGCAGCTCATTAAATATGTCTATGAAGGTGAGTTACGGCATTTTTATGTTGTCGATTCTAGAAATAGAACACACGCTTGTTTATACGAGGGTTTTGCGTTGACGTAATACATCCTTGAATTAATAGAATTGATGAACGTCATTTAGTCACTCTACGCCTAAATTCTCCCACTTGCTCTATTTCCACGTGTTTTCGAAATTCTTAAGATAAATATTTGCTCGTTGAAAATTGTGCTGACTCTCGAGGTCAACGAAAACTTCGGAAATCATGAATTAATAATTACAGAACTCAGCTGTCCGACAAATTATTTCCGGGTAAACAAATTAACTCCGGGCAATTGGTTTACTTTCAGAAAGAATCCCCTTGGGACGTGGAATTGCATCTGACGGCCGCGCGGGGCGATGCAAAACGTCTTCAGGTTCTCCTGGATTCCGGTCGCGTGCACGTCGACTGCAAGGACAAGGTCGGTACGTTATCCCACCCTCCGAGCCCTTTTCCTCCCCTTTTTACGGCTGGCAGGTTCTGTAGAAATTCTTGGCACTGGAGCGACGTCGAGATTCCATGGGGCGGGACACTTTTGAGTCTTTTAACCGGCCGCTAATTACGGCGGTGCCGCTTGTTTCGAAAGTATTACATTCGGACCCAGTCACGGTGTACCGTTTATTCGTCGCCGCGTTTCTTTTCGCGTCGCAATCACGACAAGTCCACTTAGCGTTAAGTCAAACTGCCTCGGAGATTCGAGTCTTGTCTAGGAATTAACGGCTAGCTAAATACATGTATATGTATGTAGTTGTACCGCGCTTACACGCAAGAAGCGGAATAAAGCTCGGCAATCGATCGCGTTTGTTTCGAAGCACCGATGTTTTATTCATCGAAAGGTCAATGACTCTTTTAGGACGGGACGACCCCGTTGATATTAGCCGCCGCAGGAGGTCATCTCGAGGCCGTTGCTGAGTTGCTCCGGCAAGGTGCTGATCCAAATGCCAAGAGGCTGGTAAGTCCTGTACCCTTCTTATCCTCGTAAATCCAAGAAATAAGGATAATCGAGACTGGCCCTATTCCGAGCAAATTAACATCGTCCCGACGAATGCACCTTGATACCCCCGTTGATTCGTCTAATAAGAGGAAAGACAGACCCACGGACACGATCGTCGCCGTTCTAGAATTTCCGTGGTCGGTAATGGATACGTATTGAGTCTCCTTGGCCGCCACGGATGGTGAAACATACCGAGCACTCTCTTTCTCTTTTTCTTTCTCTTTCTCTATTTTACGACGGAAACGCATGAGAAGGCGACCGCCGCGTTTTCTAGAACATATTCCCGTAGTTGCTTTACGAATGTTCCAAGCCGTGCGCTCCCGACGAAAGCAGAAAATGTGCCCGCCGTAAAAAAGTGGATCGCCGGTGGTACACGGAATTACATAGAGCCGGTCGAGCGGTCACGCAGCGGCGACGGTGAAAGTGCATTCGGCTTGCATCTCCCAGGGGAACCAGTCGTTACTCTCACTAGCCAATTATAAAGTTCCCCGTTCAACGTAATACAATGCGCGATATAACTTACGGATTCTCTAAATATTCTATCACCGTGCCGTGGGCGTTTGAAACGGCAAAAGACCTTCCGGGGAATCGAAGCCAATGGTATTATCGGATCCGATTGCCACTGGGTCTTCGGTCATAAAGATTCGACATTCGCGGTTAGCCTACTCTCTCGTGTAACGCGTGATTTGCATAACGTTCGCTGGAAATGTCAGGGTGCAACCGGTTATACCTGTAAGGCACCGTTACACCGCTCACAGAAAAAGACAGGACAGTAAAATTCTTTACGACTTACGAAAATGAAG
Source organism: Hedychridium roseum (assembly GCA_963989215.1). Lineage (NCBI taxonomy): Eukaryota > Metazoa > Arthropoda > Insecta > Hymenoptera > Chrysididae > Hedychridium > Hedychridium roseum. The sequence goes on from OZ022312.1 coordinate 9,667,454, forward strand.
ATCCGAAATTAACATAATTTCCCGTACAGAGTCTTGCGGCTCTGTCGAGCGCGCGAAAGAGAGAGACAGAGAGAAACGTGCATGCTTTCGATCTTCGACCTATTTACTCGTTATGCATGGAAAGGCAATTATTATGCCGATGGAGCTGCTCCGAATATGATAGACAATGAGTTACGCGCGCGTAAAATTGTCGGTGCCCCAGATAATGGCGGCAAACGCGTATTTTCCCACCCGGTACTCTCAACGAGGGGGAGGGTTGATAATTAAGGGATTATCCTGATGGGTCCTTTAGACGGGAACGACAGCCCTGTTTTTCGCCGCTCAGGGCGGTTACATGGACATCGCCGAACTCCTCCTCGAACATGGCGCGTTGGTTGACTCGAGCAGCGTGGTAAGTGCCGCAGAAAGAGCGCTTTCCGGGGGAATTTGGGCGGCAGGATATGGACGTGGGGTTTGATTTCAGGACGGTGGTACCCCACTGTTCGTCGCGTGCCAATGCGGTCACCTGGACGTCGTGGAAGGGCTCATCGAGAGGGGGGCAGATCCCAATGCACACATGAAGGTAAAACCTTTCCTTTCCCCTCCCTTCGGCAAGAGCTGCAACGTGAAAATCTCGTAGGATGGCGCGACGGCCCTCTTCATCGCCGCCCAGAACGGTCACGCGCGAATCCTCGAGGTCCTCCTGGAGCACGGGGCTAAAACAGACGCCACCAGGACAGACGGAGCCACGCCGCTCTGGATTGCCGCGCAAATGGGACACGATCACGTGGTGAGGAGGCTGCTGAAAGCCGGCGCGAAGGTCGACGCGACGAGACACGTGAGCCCACCTCGTAGTTTCGTTTTACAACCACCTCAGCATTTCTTTTCTACGATGTCTCTGCTTTCGCAGGATGGAGCGACAGCGCTTTTTAAGGCCGCTCACAAGGGCCACACCGCCGTTATTGGCGAACTGCTCAAGTATCGGCCTTCCTTAGGAATTCTCCCGGTAAGCGTATTCTCCAGCGACCATTATCTTCCGACTAGACATGACGATAAAAATACGCATGGAACTGGATTTTAGAACGGGGAAAGCGCACTGCACGCGGCGGCTTTAACGGGACACATGACGGTGGCGAGACAACTCGTCGGAGCTGGAGCCGATCCTCTCCTCGTCAATCAAGAAGGCCTCACACCCTTGCAACTAGCGGTCCGACATTCCCAGACCCAAGTTGCGAACTATCTCAAGGATAAAGCGAGAACCCGAACCGCTCTCCCAACCGCCCGATGAAATCCTATTCCGTCCTATTATTCACTTTTTCAGGATACAAAGTATTTATATCACCGGGACAATCTACGGCTCTATCGGAATCAATATACGTCTATTTTCCGTATTATATACAATCACCGTTATAGAGCACGATTTTCCCATTAGGATTGACTAGAAAAATATATAGAAATCGGTTAAGAAACGAAGGATATATAGCTATCGCAACATGCAGATTTTTATAACACTAAAAATTCACGAAGTAATTGATATACGAGATCACTCGTAATTGTATTTGGTAATGTTGATCCGTTTGTTAGTTTTGTTTGACCTAAAGATGTTTTATGAAGTTACTAGTTTAATACCTCATTGAAGTACTAAGCATTTCACGAGTCTTCCCGATTCGCAACGACGTTTCTTTAAAAAATGTAAATACTGTTATCGTTAAACAATAAAGTTGTAAATTTCATTAACAATTGCATAACATCAGCCGTAACGTAAGATACATATATTAGTCTTTCTTAAATGTAACGCAAATCACGTGCAAATAGTGTTACAAATTATTAGACATTATCACTATTATGCTTTGATATATCCACGCGTTGTACCTTAATTTCCATACCTCTGACATTCATGAGGTATATTAGACTCTATGCGGCTCTATGCTACACTAAACGAGCGATGACTTGAAAGAATAGACTTGGTAATAGATCCAAAGAATGTCCTTGCGAGTCAGCCGCTAAATGCCTATTTCCTATTCCAGTTGAGATGCAAAACACCTGGTAGGCTCCTCGCTTCAAGCGTTTTCATTCAAACCGCACGCGCGAACATCTGTATCCAAATAGGGGGATACTCGGCGATTCGTCTCGGCCTACCGACGTCATGTTGACTTTTTATCGGTAAAACACGGTGCACCGATAACACAGATAACGGGAGGGGCCCGTAAAATAACCCGCTGTGATCTACTGTGTCGCTAGTTACACGCTTTCGCATTGTCGTGAGACGACGTTCATCATGGTCCGAGATCGGATGCCAGATTTACAGGCAGTTAGTATAATTTTTGGACTCAAAATGAACCTAATGGAAAGCCCAAACATGGACCACATAAATGATAGTAGTAACACACCTTGTTGCTTCTTGACTCATTTTTTTTCTCCTAGTGTGATATCCTCATAGACGAAGGTTTTCCCTCAGGCTTGTCCTACTATTTCTAAGAAACCCTACCTCTTCGTCAGTCGGCTTAGAAATGTACAGGGTGTCAAATAATATATATGCCTCTTTAGATTCGAAATAATACTACAACGTTTGGACGAGGCTTCTTGCAAGACGTTCACCTCCAAATATTTCAAAATAAAAGATTAAAACACGTACTCGACGAGGTATGTACGCATCTATAACTATTATCTTCTCATACGAGGGAAAAGAAAACGACCGAAACGATCAAAGTACAAAGTATAATATTTACAGGACTTGTATAAGAAGTCCGTATATTAATCGACAATAAATGTTTGAACGTTTCAGTTGTTCTTTCCTCTCGTAGTGTCAGACGTACATGCATCTCTTAAGACCGTAATAAAGTTATGAATTACGTTGACGCAGGCTGAGGAAGTTCGTGGACTGATCCAGATTATCGTCGAAAATATTAGCATTGTCAAGAATTTACATAATAATGTCCTCGCACATACGAATAAAGGTAACGATCGACCCATTGGCCCTACACGTAACGTTAAAGGCACTTTGGTTTCCAGACATACAAAAGGAGTTGGAGAACAGGACCTACGCTATTTCTCAAACGGCATTTCGCGTCCAAAAAAAACTTAGAGGTATGTCAAATTAAATATTAAGGCCCGTCAATCGTGATCGCTCTCGCTTTGAATCTGAGATAAATTCCTTTTCACGGAACGACGTTTGGTAACTCTGCGGCTCATTTTGGCGGGTCTTGGACTTGATAAAATTGGAGAAAATTCACCCACCATGTCAAAAGCAGTAAGTGGTGTTGAACTGCGCGGAAACACCTGACAAGCTGAGTCTAGTTGGCCTTGGGATTTAGAGTTGTTGACGATCAGGGGGTTAGTATTTGAGGACACATCCATCAAGCGGGCTGGTGAATTACCAGGATGATCGAGAGAAGGCAGTCGTTGTAGTACAACCCTCGGAGATTTTTCCAAGCAGGCTAATCGAATAGCCGCCAAGGAATTCGTCATTGGCGATGATTCGTTTTCCTCGGTAAACTCCCCACTTTCATCTTCGTCCCCGTCCGACCTTTAAATAAAGCATGCAGAATAGTGCGTAGGTCTATATGGTCCTGTTTAGCTGAGACTCGATTGAATACTTTACCTGGAATCATTTGCTTCCTTCTCCAACTCTGGGTATTCGTTGAAGAGACTAGATAGCTGGTTCTTGTCGTATTCCGCCAATGTTTTGAGGAGTAATCTCTTAACGTCTCTCTTTAAAGGTGACTCCGAAGCAATGAGTTTCTTCCAAAGTTTGGTCAGGACGGGCAACAAAACGTCCAATCCATGTCTCTTTGTACTGTCAACGATGACTTTGACCGCATTATTAACATGCGCTTCGGTAGGCTCTTCATCCGCACCATCATCCCCAGTCTTATCGGAAGGTATTGATGGACGAATGCGGTGATTTCCCATCACATAAAGTGCGTCTCTCAAGACACAACGGCCTTCTTCCGTTTCCACGTTAATCGTACCACCGCAAACTCCGCCCAATATTTGACTAGTCAGTTTTACGATCAAGCGCAATTTTCCGGGTGGATCCAGGTGTTCCAACATGAAATCGTAAATGACCCGTCGCTTGTCCTCGTTTACATGACCAGGTAGTGTCAACGCCTTCCTCTCTCTCTCCCTCATTTTTCGCTCACCATACTCCCGGCGGAACTGATAGTTGTTGTAATGATAAAGACTTTCTAGAAATCGTTGAGAAACTAAAGTTTTGTTCTTGGTAAGTAGTCTTTCCTCTATCAGGAAGACAGTTAACTCTCGTATGGTTTTATCCTCGTCGGATAACACCGTTAGTATGTGGAAGAAAAACGGCCCGTTGGCCTTAATGAAGTCCTCTAAGAGCAACTGTATGAATATCACTACGATAACCTGCCTTAGAATCGGGTTTGGATCTCTCATGCTAACGCACATGTCAGACAAGTACGGTTCTACTAGTGCAGTGTGTCTAATGCAGAGATCCGCCAGAGCTTTAGTTGCGTTTACTTTCAAGACGACGTCCACATTCGCGTCTAAACTAGAGTTTTGACGAACCAGCCGTCCAAATATCGGTATGACTTCCTGTGCAATCTCACGGTCCCTCATCGCTAATTGCGCTAGGAGGACTACCGTTGATGCACGTAATTCCTCGATCTTCTTCAGCGAATCCGGTAGAGCGTCGTATTCCAGTATCAACCCCTCCAAGATGCGTAGTGTTGACGACTGAATGTTTTTATGAGGACATAGAAGGGCAGCGTGACCCAGTGTCGACATGGCCTTCAGGAAAATAGGAGCTATCATCGTTATTTGATCGTTGCCTTCAAGAAACTTTTGAATCTCCGCCTCTGCCAGGTCCATGAATTTTGATGTATTCTTCTCCATCGTTTCCTGGCCCTTAACAGGGTCCAAATGTCTCGCCACTCTATCTACTATATCTATACAGATACTTATCAGCCCAAAGTCAATGTCAAAGAGACAAATAGAATTATACAGATATAAATATAAATCGTCTAAGGCTGACTTATCCAAGGATGACCACGAACTTCTCAGGACTTCCAGTACAAGACTGGCATGAAAATCATTCTTCCGTATGAGTTCCTTGTAATCCTTAACGTATTTGTGCATGTCCGGCAGTGCTTGACTTTCGGCTATAGCCGCTAAAAGAACCCATGCAGGAATGTCATTCTTCGACCCAATGTGGGACTGGACATTCTTCACGATGGACTTCGTAATCATACCATTCTTCACCCACAAATGGCAAGCTTTGGATAAGTGTTTCCTCATCTTCATGCTCGTTAATTTCTGCAATATTTGCCATGGCAAATCGTTCGCAGTATTATTTTGCTGATTATTCGTTGTATCAGTAACTCGCGATATACGAGCTAATAGAAGATCTCGGAAGGACTCTAACATTTTTTCTTGCACTTTAACTTCGACATCGAATACTTGCGGTGTAACGGTCCGTATCCATTCGTCCAGAATATTCGCATTATCAGGATATCGCTCTAACAAGCTTGTTAGAATCTGTACGGCAAATCGGCGCACGGTCAATGACGGGTCCCGGCAACGATCTCCAATTTTTTCTACAATCTTCTCTAAGAACGTCGGAAATTCGAAAGCTATGTTTTTCAAAATTTGTAAAGCGCTGCGGCGGACTAAAGCACGTTCATCCTCTATACGATCCATTAACATCTTGACGACTGTGTATGCACCTGGCAGTGGATTTGAATCGACCGATTTTAATGCCTGTATCAATCGGTCAACGGCAGGTAGTTCTCGATCGGGGGACAATGATTCAGAATCGTTAAATAATCCGATGGCATTTTCGTCAGCCTCACTGTAGTCGGCAATTATAGCCATCGCTTTGCTTCTCACCATACTTGATCGATCATTGCATCTACTTAAAACAGTAGCAACCAATATTTTCTTTATCTTAGCGATCGTTTCTTCGCCCAAATTATCAGTCATAGATAATATTTCTCCGAGAAGTTTTCCTATTATTTCTTGTGCGAATATTCGACATCCAACTTTAGCGTTATGAGAGAACAATATCACATTTTCAATAACCTTCATGAAGGTACTTTCATTACAAATAATTATTAGTTTTATTATGATAATTGCTTGTTTCTGGCGCATTTCCAGCCTCTCTGGACATTGCGTCATTAAGTTTTGTAAGAGCGTTAGGATCGCAAGGTTCATTTCCTTCTCATACAAAGTTGACAATTTTTTTAGAAAATATATCAATGCGTCGCGGGTATTCGCAGTGCTCTGAACATGACTAGGAGTAAAAGTCAGCCGAGGTAAACTGTATTTTGTTATTAACATTATCGTTACATCGGTTAAACCGTGTCGGTGATCGCATAAACTCTCTAAAGCTATATATGAATCATAGGACAGTGCTGCTACTGAAGCCCCACTAGGTCTATTCTTTAAATAAGATAGATTAATATCAGTTTCTAGTCTGATGACTTCCAACAGTGTTTTTATAGTAGAATCAAGACATTGTACATAATTTTTGTATCGAAATGTCTGTATCATTTGAAGCAAACTACACATTGCATCACATAGATCCTCAAGCAAAGTAATCTTCCATGAGTTTTTTGATTTTGGGAAATATGACCCATATTGATTATCTTCAAAAGAACTTTCCATGCCCACTGACTTTCTTTTCTCTGTTGGAGGTAATAAACAATCCACCAATTTGAAAGTTTCCAATGCCCTTTGGTACAAGTTGAATGAAAAAATATTAAATGCATCACTGCCAGGTATAGCAAGAAGTATGAGGTACAAATTAGTTGCCCTCAAGCAGAGTTGCCTAGAGCTTGTATTGGCATCATCGTGTTGGCCATTTTTTATTATGTATCCCAACATAACAAGCAAACCACGGACATTTACTTTCCTCTTTATTAATATTTCCCATGATATCTCTGTATTTGTACTACCCACGATATCATTGCTACCTCCCGCGAGCCATGCTTTAACCGCAGTGCAGAATTTCTTCAACAGCAAGCCAACATTTTCGTTTCTCACGAACAGTTCATACTCGTTCGGTGGTTGTGCATATATGATAAAATCAGAATCCCAGACAGAATCTATCCAATTCTTATCCATCCATTCCAATTCGAAGCTGTCCAATATTTGTAGGTCTTCCATAGCGTTCAGAATGATACGCAATGTATTCACAAATACGGGTGTTCTTAATATATAGAGATAAATATAACCTTTAATTATCGTCCGTCCAAATATGCACTCGTGTTCAGGTTATCCTTTTCATAGCTCCCCATAATGTACGGCGCAGATAATGTTACGGTTTTGTATCGAAAAAAATTCGCCAGGAGAAAAACCCGGCTCATACCAAATAAAATATGAAATAAACCGGTGCACAAATCCCGCTTCTTCAGTTTGTTTTGCGCGTGACCTTGACACACTGGTCTACTGCGCATGCCTATGTAAACAAACATACGGCGGGAAATTCAGAACTCACGAAGAAAGAACAGCCAGAAACAGTGTTCTTTTCCATCCCACTATATTTTGTTTTATTTACGTGTGTTAAGGATTCTGATTTTCAGAAATGGGGAAGGACATTACAGCGATCGACGATTTAACTATACGCAGCGCGAGAGAAGGTCCCATTTACATGAGAATCAAAGTTCTGCAGTACACGACAATGTTGAACATGTATTCGGAAATTATGCAGGAGTATAATGCGTCATTGATGAGATATCACGATAAATGTTTATTACTTCTGCAGCAGCAACGGAGTCTGGGTACGATTTCTGTTTACGATGCGTTTCTAATACTATGTGGATAACGAACGTAATTATTCCTTCCAGTCAGAAGACAAATCACAAGTAGAGAATTGGATGACATGCTTGATGCGCACGAAACTAGTTTATTCGTCGATAATGTTAGTATCCAATTTAATACACACTTCAATTTCACTTCACTGTGGCTATTTAACAGCCACTACCTAATTCTTTAATGATATACAGATCTTGGAAGACAGCAGGATCGCCAGACGGCAGTTATCCGAAATACAATCGAGACATGATGAGGTTTTGAAGTTAGAAAAATCTATTGCAGAAATTAGAGATACTTTTGCCGAAATGGCTTTCCTTATAGAAAAACAAGTAAATACACCTATGCTCTTGTAATTCATCTATGTTACGTAAACGACATGTATGAGTTATCGTCTGTTTACCACATTTCCATAGGGTGAACAACTAAATAGCATAGAACATTTTGCTGGAAGAACGTCAGATAATATAGACAGCGGGCGGCGTGATCTGAACGAAGCAGAACGAAAAAGTCGCAAACATGGAAGGGTATGTTCAATAATGAAAAGATACCCGCGATAAGTTTGTTGATTCAATCGTTCTTTTTTCAGAGGAAGATCAAACTCTGCATTATTTTGACGGTGTTGATAGTCATACTGTTATCGATAGCCATATTTTTGTAGCATCGCACTTTCTCCGCGAAGATGAAAACGGACAAATGTACAATGACAATGTTTATCCCGGTAGAGAAGTTACAATGTCCACTGACAAAAGGTAACATCGAACATCACCAATTTCGCAGTTTCGTCAAATCGCTTATGAGTAGGTCAATAAAAGGAAGTAGCTGAACCAATTACCTATGTATTACAACAAATCTTCTTTTCAAAAAATGATACCAGCCCTTTCGCACTAGGTCTCACTGCCTGGTCCTTTTCAGTACAAATACAAAATATTTCAAGCACTGTTTCATATGATGAATCTAAGTCAATTGCAGGTAAAGCTGGTCGGGTACCTATAATGAAAAGTATTAGAAAGTGTAGTCTAATTCCACATAATACTTCATCAATGGCTAAATTGCTTACCATATTTATTAGGCTTGATTTCCTCTAGGAAAACCACACTACTATCCATGTCATTACAGGAATCACTGTCTTCCTCATTTGACATTGTACGTTCAAGAGACAAGTCATCAATAGACAAGTCCATTGTTGATTCATCTAACTCTCCATGTGGAACTGATAGGCTCACCATCTCCCAGAGAACAAGTCCATATGTCCAAATGTCAGCCTTATTAGTAATCACTTCATTACCTAAAATATTGAATAATGTCATGCTTAATTTATCATTATAATGTTACAACCAGAGTCAATTTTAAAAGAACAGACCATCTATTACTTCAGGGGGATTCCAACATGCAGTTCCAGTATATACAAAATTTCCTTTAGATGTGTCTACTTGTAATGATTCTGTAAGGGGCAAAGAAACTCCAAAATCACATATTTTTACTCTACTTAAATCTTCAGAAATCAATACATTGTAGCTTTTTAGATCAGCATGTAAAATGTGAACAACATGATGAAGATATTCCAGGCCTTTTGCTAATTCATGAGCAACATTTGAAATAACTTTAGCAGGGAAAGGCCCACTTTCTGCATCACACCTTTCTTCTATAGCATCTCCTGCAGAAAAGGAAACAGCATTGTTGGCAAAATGTTTTTATATTTGCTGTGATTACTTTATAAGTACCTAAGGATGTGTCCAATTTTTCCATGGCAAGGCATGGTTTTCCAAGTGGTGTTTCAGCAAATCCCCTAAATCCCACGATATTTGGATGATTTAAATTACGTAAAATTTCTGCCTCCAAACGAATGCGTTCGTCATATTTCGGATCTTTCGGGACGACAGTATTTCTTTTTTTTATAGCCCAGGGAGATCGTACAAAGCCAACTTTTGGCGACCTTTCTAAGGTAAATACCCCGACACCTAGCCGGACAAAAGAAAAAGGCGATCATTATAAGGAATAATAAATAACAAGCATAAAAAGACTCGTAGTACATACCACAGCCATAACCTATCTGTTGCAGGAATGGTGAAGCTGGTATTTTAAGTGGGGTCTGTAAGTCAGCGTTTCCCGCTACTCTATTTCTACACCTCTTTGCAGTAGGTGTCTTAAATTCCGCCATAACGTGATGATATATGTCAAACAGGGCAAAATATGCCTGATTTCGATTAGTAAATGCGTCCGATTCACGCGCGTTTGATGGTTGACAGTTAACAGCTAACTGTTTGAATTGGTTTGTTTGGGATTACGTCAGTTCCGATTGTCTCCACCTGTTTCCTGTTCGTCTGAAGTTCCGCGTTTCAAGTTTAGTTTCGTATCAGTCCGTCATTTGGTCTCCTTTATCACTGTAGAAACATAACCTCAACTGTCAAAAATATCTACAGAATGTTGGATCGGATCATACACATTCTTAACCCAGTATAAAGGATGAAATACATATTATTCCCGAATATTTCGATCATTTGATACAGCGCTATTTAATGTAGATTCCATATACGATACACAGGTACGTTGTTACCTTGTATGGAGATAAGGTTAAGATATACTTCGATGTACCAAATAATATTATTATAATATTCCTCGTTAAAGAAATATTATGTTCTCGAGTAATTTAACTGTATGTAGGTCATAGAAGAGAGTAGTAAATATCGTACAGTAAACAAAGTAGTTCGACAAACATTGTTTTTGTCCAAAGTGTGATTCACAATAATCTGTCATCAATGATAAACACGAGATTAATATGAAAACAAAATACATAACTGTTTACTTTCTCGTAATAGTAACTGTTATAACATCTTTTCTTACTAGGTGATAAGAATGTGTGAGTTGCCTGCAGAACTAACAGCAAAGCCATTAGCTCTTATTGGGTTAACTGGTTTAGACCTTACAAATCCAATTCATCGTTCCATTTGGGATGCTTTTAGTAACAATCGCAGATCAGATGGCACATTTGTCCAATTTAAGCTATTGAACTTGACACATGAGTTTCCTACAGTTAAACCAAAGGTAAGATTAGGTCATATAAAGTCACAGTACAAAGTCACACATAACAAAAAATTGTCTTGCAATAATTTTTCTCCTGTGTGGTTTAGCGTAATTCATATGAATGGTACATACCAAAAGGGATCTTGAAGCGTAGTTGGATGAACAAATACCTCAATGAAATACCATCCGTAGTGGTTGTATTTTACGAATTGGACTGGAAAGATCCATTATGGAATGAGAAAAAAATAGAATGTGCTTCCACAGTACAGTCATTAAGGGCTGCTCTAGAAGGCCGAAGTACAAAAATAGCTGTAGTACTAATTCAAAGGAATCCTCCAGCACCACCAGGTTCTGAAGATGTCATAGCCACTGAACGTGCAACAGCATTATGTGGTGCTTGCGAATTACCAGCTAAAATGTTATATATTTTACCTCAAGGAGATCATCTTTTAGGATATACTTCTAGGTACTGTAATCATTATGATTTTCGATACATAAAAGTGAATGTTAAATGTGTATGCTCACTTATTTGTAGATTGGAAACTGCATTCTATGATCTAGCCATAGGTTTTTACCATCACGAATACCGCGTCGTTAAAAGTCATCGAGATCAGCTCAATAAGACAATTCATCAATATTTATTTGTTCGTCATCAGTTTAAAATGGGATTTTTTAACGAGCTCAAACAGGATCATGCTACGGCGCAAAAGTATGGATAACACATGTTAAAATATAAACCGAATTTTAATACTAGTTTAACGAAGAGATTCACACGTGAATATTTTACAGGCACTACTTGCAGGCATATAACAATTTGTTAGACATAAGAATGGTAGATACCAATGCACTAGAGATCAAAACTGTTGCTAGTTTTATCAATTATAAGCTATGTAAAATACTGTTCAACTTGCATTCTCCAAAAGATGCCATATCTCAATTCAGGCTTCATATAGACAGGTAAGAAGTCCTATCATTTATGATAATTTCCTGGGATCATTGCGGGCAGTGCTATAAAGTTTTCTCGTCATTCACAGGTTTAAACTGAAAACCGGTCCAAAAGAACTGTTGTTTGAGCATCATGCATGGATGAGTAGTCAATTTTCTACGTTCGCCGAATTGTTTGACGATGCGATCAGACAAGGACTTCCTGCTGTACAAACTCAACATCCCGGATATTATTTCCAATTGTCCGCTCACCACGCTAGCTTAAGGCAGACAGCATGTAAAGAACTTTGTAAAGTACGGAAACAGGATTGTATTCGCGTGATGACCAAATTATTTATTTATTTATCGTCCCAACTCGTCTGTATGTATTTCTAGAATGTAGATAGTTATCCAGATCCAGATCCATTGACGAGCGAAGAGAAGCTCGAATTCTATGGACAACGACCTTGGAGGCCAGGGAAATTAAGTGCAGAACCGGCGGACACGATGAGAGAAGCAGCGGCTATACAGGCTTTACAGTACAGGGAGAATACTACGGTTAATCATTCCGTAAGATGTCAACCTTTAGAACTCACTGTGATGTAAATAATGTTGATGAGAGCCTTGATTTACAGATGATAATTATCGGGCTTTTGGGGAATGCGATCTCTCAATTCAAAATATATAGATGTCCAAGAATGCGAAGATCATTAGGTATGTTTTATTTGTGAGCCTTATCATGTGTTATATATATATATTATTTATATTATTGTATACATTGTTTTCTAGTTGTACAAATGGCTGAAGAGTACTACAATTGCAAGGACTACGGTAAAGTTCTTACGTAAGTCTATTTATTGCATAATACACAGTAAATACAAAAACTGATATTATTTTCGTTGATGTCACCCATTTACTTAAAAATGTTATAAAATTTAATTGCATAGATTATTGATGCACATGTTATGGGAGTATCACGGCGAGCGATGGCCAATCTTACTCACAGATATTTTAAAAAATGCATTACGCGCGGCATACCTGTCAACGAGCATTCAAGACTATCTTGCATTAGCCGTTGAAGCTTTAGGACCGACCACTACATTTACGAATGATCGAAGAGAGTGTATCTATCGTAATATATTAAACATACTTCAGGTAAAACAAGCCGTCATCATTATTTTATATTGCTTATATTTTTATGAATATTGACCCTGTAAAATTACCGTAGAAAAAACCCCCCAATCCTGAACCAGACTTACCAGATGACATACAAAATACTGCTATAGATAAATGGGCGGTAGAACTTAATCGCCCAGAACCAGCTGTCTTTACTATTGATGATAGTAATATGACCTCATTTATTGATGTCAAAGCCTGTTTTTCACAGCCAAAGTATACTGTCAATTCCACAGTCACAATTCGTGTATTCATAAGGTGATTATTTCACTTATACACAATGATATATTTATTCGATGTAGAGCATCGCTTATCCTCCGATGACACCGACAATTTTCATTATAGAAATTCGTATTGTGGGACTGTTGACTTCTCCAAGGTGTTGATAACAGTTAACAGTCCTGGTTGTTCAATGGAATATACAATCGCCGAAGCTCCACGGGACAATCTTATTTTTAATGCTAAAGAAACAAAGGAATTTATCTGTCAATTTCCAGCCCCACAACAAGGCGATAACAGCGAGATTAGAATCGGTACAGTTTCTTTGTACATGGGGAACGATACGCTTTGTTGTATCGTTTTGCGATTTTCCCTAATGGGCAAAGACACAAACCTTTTGGACCGTTTATATCCTGAAATACAACAACTCCGGTACGATTGAGATAAATAATATGATTAAGAAAACATTAATCGACCAGGACTTGTGTACTATTTTGATGTTTGCTCCAGTAACGAAAAGTTCGACGTGATACGGCCTTTAACTAGTGCAGAGATAAAGCAAGAGGAAACCAGCCTGAACATCAGTGTTGACTGTCAAGGTCCAGCTCTTTTAGGAGAATGGTTTCCTATTGCCATTACCATGTCAACAACGGAAAATATTGCTTCATCTACTCTACATGTATCCTTAGTACCTGACGGCAGTAATGAACAATCTAGTACACACTTTGTTTATTTGTATACCCCAAAGTTACGAGATGTGTACCCCATTAACAACCGTAATATTTTCGTTCTTTCTCAGCTGAGTTAAGCTTGACCATGACTGCGAAACAAACGGCAATATCAACAGCAATAGAAACTTTAGAAAAAGATAATTCTACTCAACGAATTGTTTATATGAGGGCCCATAGAGCCGGAGAAAGGAAGCTCTTTATTAAGGTATGCCGAATAAAATGATTCTTTTATTTCAAAAGCAATAAAACTCTTCTGAACCTCCTATAACATGGTACAGGTCGATTATTGTAAATCTGAGCGTATCAAAGGGAACAGAGATTTAATGTATCCAGTCCTAGTAGTAAAGCCCTTTGAAGTCACAACACAATTTTATACTACATCGTTTGAGCCACTAACGAAAGGTTTTTTAAACGAAACATTCATCATGATGCCACATATATCTTGCGTATCACCATGGCCGATAGAAATTATAAGTACTTTAGTAGAGCTGGTAAGCCTTTGGAGACCTCCTTGCTGTAAAAAATCGCATATCCGTGCTTAATTAATAATGCTTAATTAATAATAGGGTGACTCTGTAAAACGAGAAAACGAAGAAGAGCTAAATTGCGTTTTAGCAGGATGTATCCTCAAGGAAGAAGAAGCAGCAACAGACGTTTATAGTTTAATACCAACAACAGGTAGCGACCAACCTATCAGTATTGGTATTTACACTATCAAGTGGCGACGGTAAACAACCTTGTATCTTTTTTCGTGCTTGTTATCGTCAAAACAAAACAAATAATGAAGCAATTTTTTTGCAGAGCAAACGTCGAAAATGCATTGGAAACTAGTAGCAGTGTAACTTTAGCTCCATTATGGGTCGAAAATGCGGTTATCGGTTTAAGGGCCAACCTACCAGCTCACGGATGGTTACGCATGCCGTTTTGCGTATCTTATTATATACAAAATCATTCCGATTACGTAATTACTTTACGGTTAACGATGGAAGCCAGCGATGCCTTCATGTTTGCTGGACAAAAACAGGTACACATATCAGGTGTTACTAAAGATGAACAAGGAAGGATTGGTATTAACTTTCAACTACGTAGGTCGACATTTACATCCTTCCAAAAAATGAACGAAAAATTGAATGGATATTGCGGCCACTACTGGCAGGTTTCGTAGCTCTTCCGTCGCTGTCATTAACTGTACCTTCAGGTAAGAACAAATCTGATTTTACCTCAAGGTAGACTAGGACTTTACCATTTCATAGTTTTGTCAATTTTAGAGGAGGAATATAAAGTCAATAAGGCTCGTCTAACGGAAGTTTTAGAACGTTCCTTACCAACTCACATTTACATTCTGGTAAGTAATTGAAATCGATATGTGCTAAGATGATGTAAGACTACCTAAAATTCTCACTCCTTTTCCAGCCTAGGTCTCAATCAGCAGAGGAATAGGGTAAAAAATAAGCCAACGTACGCGGAGAACAAGGTCACATATATCTGCTGGACTGTAATGCCTATAGAAACATTTTTCAAACTTGTATATGACCGTAATGAATGTTTATTAGATAAACCTTAAATTTCAATATAACATAATATATAACATATTTTACTTAAACACACGTCTTCGAGGTATTATAGAATCCTTCGTGAAGTAAACGGTCCTGCGTCCAATTTCCTCTCGTTTGTAGATAGTTGAACTGGGTTGGCTTGGGTAAGTATCGATCGTTGTTACCAGCGTTACTCAGTGAATAACTCTCGTCAGGTAGTAACTGATTAATTACGCCTTTCATACCGGCATGCGGTTCATGGTGTCTACGTAATAGTGTTTAAAAAATATTATTTCTTTTATGTGTAAATCAAATTGTAAGATTTCGTGAAAGATTTGGGGCACAAAATGGACATCGGAGACATTCTAAACAATTACCTGCTAAAGGAAAAAGAACTGGAGGAAAAATTACGCGAATGGTATAGGTATAATCTATGCACATAAAATATCGTTTTTGGTAGTTACTTAATATTAATATTGCAGTGAGAAGATACGCCAAGAGATTAAAAGCAAGAACGTGTCCAAAGTTCCGGATTTACCATCGTCGAATACTCGTCCAAATCCTGAGGATCATCATTTTCGCAACAAACAATTCTTAAGGGTACGCTTATGACACACATAATTGACTTTCAAAACATTTCATGATACATAACTAAATAGCGATAAGATGACGTAACTTTTCATTTATTATTCTCGTAAGTCTAAAGGTCTTGAGTCAAGAAGAAAATAGTTAGCATTGACGTTCAGAGACTTATAGTAGGCTAATTGTGTTAGAGTCAACAGGCGAATTGTGGATTATTTGAGTGACTTTGAATGAAATAATTTTACGGCAGGACTTGGAAGTATCAAGAGCGCGTTTGCGGACGCTTGTGTCTTTCACTCCTACCGACCAGGAACTTCGCATGCTAGCAACAGCTTATAGGAGTATCCTTCGCGGAAGAATCGTAGGTCCCAATAAAGTGGAAGGGCTTTCTTTTCGCAACAATGCACAAAGCTGTTACACGCCGATCTAATAACTCGAGCCGAACGAACAAACTTTCAAATGTAAAGTCTGTTGATCGTTGGGATCGATGGATCAGATGGCTGCGTTTCTTCGTTCATAGAGTAATCCATGAATGTATTCGATATCATCTTTGGACTACTACTAATCTTCAGGAAAAATGACCAGTAACGTTTCAACGTAGATGTAATTCTTTTCTCCACGAAGAGGTACGAAGACACTGAGTGAATATTTAAATTAACTAGTCTTACTACTCACAAGTAGCGCGACGCGAAGAAGTATCGAAAATCGTGGACGAACTGCCGATAGAGAATTTGCCAAAGAAAAGCAAGACTATAACGGTTAGTCGAGTGCAAAAGGCCTGCCCACTCGGCTGAGTGACACGTTTGTCCCTGCTTTCCGTGTGTGCGCCTGCACTATCATCGTCAATAATTACCGGCACGTACACGTTGTTCGATAGGACAGCCACGTTTCAGAAGTCAGCCGATAACGCAAACCAAGACAATAATTTCGTAGAAATCGCTCGTATTAAGCGGCTAAGCATTTACTTAAAACGCACTACCTTCAAATTCGGATGCCATCCCTGAAGCACAGGCAAAAAACGAGGGTCCGTACCGCTTTTAATAGTCCTGGCTTACCTAGAAAATAATACCTAGTTATACGGAGAAATCTTGTAGTGCCACGCACAGTTTTGTACGCGTGAAAAATTTGTAAGAAACTGATGCAGAGTGATCGCGCCAGTCGAGATCTCGATAGATAATTTAACATTTTTTTTCTACGTGGCACAGGTACAACAGCTGGACAAATAAGAGATACCTATCCGTAAGACGCTTCAGCTTCACCGACTGTCGTCGGTCGCCTGAAACATCTGTATCAACACTTTATTAGCTGCGCGCAAAGACCTTTCCTTTTGTACCTTATTCGGTAGCTTAAACTCTCTCTGGTTTCCATTCATAGGGGTAAAATAATATATTACTACGGTGTGTGTGTGTGTTAAATAAGTGGATATCCTAAGTATGTAGGCCACGAAGTCTTGGGGATACTTTGGAGGTATACAAGAATGAGATATATAAGTCCGTAGTATAAGGCGATGCGAAAAACAGGTAGACTGATCGCGATAAGTTGACTTATCGGCCTAAGTATAAACGGGGTTTCCTTCTCGAAACGTCACTGTCATGCGTTACACGTTGCTAACTTTATCACCATTGTCCGTGGTACGTAATGTCCTCCAACTGATAGGATCCTATCGTTCAGCTAATAAAAGTAATTTTTTATGCCCTCGTAAGTGCCCATGTGTAACGCTGTAATAACAATAATGTTAGGTTTTCAACTGTATAGCGAGTAATGAGTAAGGTAAAAAAATCGACAAGTCGATTGAAGGAGGCATTAAATTATTTATTTTTTCTGCCTAACAGTTTGTTTTTCTAGCTGCTCTACAGCGAATATTTATTAAATTAGCCTAAAGTAAAGGCTACAAAGTCTATGATTAATTGAAGCTTGCTAGCAATTTACAAAATAAAATTTTCTATTAGATGGTAAATATTAAGTGCTTATAAAGTCATTTATGATCGGGACAATCCTCTCCGGATGAGTCAAGTGAACGTGATGATTCCCTTCGACTTCATGATACTCGAATTTCTTAGAATTTAATTTGATTTGATCCAACACTTTATGATAATTTTCCGGTTGCTCAAACTTCATTCCGGGCACAGCACGTATGTTGAGGTAGGCGCATTTAATTCGCGCCGCATAAGCAAGTACTAAATCCATGGACAGCATACCCAGCAAGGATACCTAGAATGAATAAAATTATGAAAATTATCCAGGGCCGATAAAATTATGAATTTAGCGATGGCTCTATTCACTTTTACCTTCTTGGTCTTACCTTTAGGCGTGTGTCTCGAGAAAAATGGTAACGGTTAGGTATCGGAGCTGGTTGCATACCCCGTTTCATCAAAATTTCAGCTGTTTCCTTAGTTAATGAACCCTTGTAAGCCTCTTCGACAACTTTGAGCATATCCTCATAGTTGTAACATGGCATACCATCCGATGTGAGAGTTTCATAGCTTAGAAACTTGTCGATCTGCTTGCCCGTATCGGCGACGGTCTTTGTTATGTCTCTGACGCTGGGGCTGGCTATATCCAAACTTATAAGGAATTCTACCTCATCTGGATAGGTAGCAGCATATAGGAACGACACTGCTCCACCTAATGAATGTCCCAACAGCTTCACCTACATCAAAGAAAATCAATTGTTCTGAGTCCCCTGGAAATCTTTTTTGCACAGTTTATATGACATCTTTTGGAACGCGATAATGGTCTCATTAAAGATACATCACAGTGTGGTTGAACACAAAGAATTAGTATGGAGCGATAAGGCGGCCAAGCAATGCAAGAAACGTTTTCAAGGATGCATGTTGTATTAGGAAATGAAAATTTCATATTTCTCCTAGATTTTCATATAGTATGCTTTTTTCATTTCATTCATAGTCGTCGTTTGAGATCTTCAATATGAAACAAGTAGGACGGTACGTGAAGTCAATTTTGAAGGTCACTGCTAACCTTGGTCCATTTGAAATATTTGAAAATTCTACGAAGCAGCACAACGCCATCCCAATAAACGTAATAATATTGACCCTTCGGAAAATGCGAGGAATGACCGTGTCCAAATAGATCCAGGCAAAGTACGGAAACATCAGCTGGTAACAGTGGAATGAGATTATCGAAACTTCCCGCATTATCCTGACGCCCATGCAGAGTCACTATAGGTTGAATCGCCCGCGGACCCCACCATTTGCCTGCAGGTAAGTCAGAGATTAATTTCATGATAATACCCTGTCTTTACACCTTTCTCATCCCCCTTATATTTATTTCCCTATGTTATGCTTATATTTAATATTGATTCCCGCTTGATCCACCTATCTAATGGAACAGGTCTAAGTAAAACAAAGTTTCAACAATGTTATTCACTTATAAAATCCAACATTGAAGCCCAAAAAGTTGCCTGCATTGTGTAGTAGCCAGTGACCTTCATTCGAACCAATACTTTGAAATATATTACCAACAAAAATGCACTATCTGTATAACGGAAATACTAGAGTCTTTAATTTCTTGAAATTCATTTCTTACGGTGCTTCGGTCGTTCTGCAAAGTAAAAGATTGACCAATAAAAATATGAACCAGAAGCTCAATGTCTATAAGTCTTTCTAATAGTGGTACCCATTGTAATAATGCTCTTTAAACACTGTTACTCTATAATGAAATGTACATTTCACCCTACAAGCTGACAAACAAGTTCATGCTTATGCAATATGTCCAATGTCCCATAAACTTATAAAAAGTACTGTGGTTTGCACGTGTAACATGATAAGTGACTACTTGCAATATAACTTTACTTTGGGCTAACCTTGTCCCACTTGTAATGCTTAACAATTCTACGTAGTGTGATAACTCCATCCCAAAACATATAGTAGAATTGTCCAACTGGAAGATGAGAAGAAAAACCATGTCCTGGGAAATCTATGCAGAGGATAGATACATTTGACAAAAGCAACGGTGCCAATGTATCAAAGGTCCCTGCATTGTCTTGCCATCCATGGGTTGCAAGTATTGGTTGAACATCTGATGGGCCCCAAAACTTGCCTAAATTTGATGTTATATTATATATGCACATTTTCAATTGTTACTCACAACCATTCAATGTTCAAGATATTTTGGACAATCATAAAAAGTAAAAAATAACTGACAAATAAATGAATGGAAAATATGATTATTTCTGTTGGTTTGAATATAAATTATTCATAGAAGGATAAACCATTCCATGAAATAAACATATAAATTCAATACCAACCACTTATATGACCCCATGGTACTGGAATCTGGATCTCCTGTGCTGCTGTAAACATAATAAATCTAATGTTATATTATGGGTCATTGAACCAGAGTGTATTTATAAAACAAGAAAAAGTCATATCATTGCTGTTATTTACCTGACTTCTTGTATCCATTAGTAGTGATAGTGCTGCCAGGTGTCTCACTAACATCAGTTTCATTCATGTTGCAATTAATAATTAATAGCAAAGGACACTAATGATATCCGTGTTACCTAGCAGATGAAGAATTACTAGTTGAGTAAAAATTAATTAAAGGTAATAACGGAGTATGGTTTACCTTTCAACGTGGGGCTTTACGTAAAGGTCGACAGTAGGATAGGACAACGGTAAAAATGCAAAAAAATATGATTTGTCACTGTCTAGTTCGAAGTTCAGTCTTTCGCATTTAATATTTTTACCCACGGGGGGATAATGGAAATATAGTTCATAACTGTATACACAGTTTACAACAATGTCAACACAACACTATTCTCTGGTGACTACTATATTATTACTTTGACTTCGTAACTCTATGATATCAATGATAATCATTACGATACGTTTTGGCCATTCTAACACCTGAGAACTTGTGTAGCAATTCTAAAACGATCGTAATAATTTCTGACAACCAATCGTGTACAGGACGATAGTGTGACCAAATTCAAACAACGCGATTAACATTAGAATCAAATTAAAATTAAAAATTATCTTGTCGGGATTCATATTTTTGCAGCCTTTTCTTCTTAACTTATTCGTGCATATACATCCGCAAGTTACAACTAACAATTATATTTGATATGTTTATCAGCCGCCTGGATTAATTATTAATTGTCCATTACATCTTTATTATGTGCAACGAAATGATTATTGCGTGAATTCATTAACAGGTTTCTGATCAAACTCTGCATCACTATTACGAACAGACTGTTCCCCCCTCACTGCAAGGAAACGTCTAATGAAAATCTGCCATTCTATAGTAACCACTACAGCGCGTGTTTTGAGGTTTTCGCGGTTCGTTGTCACATTTCGAGATGCGAATACGCAGAAGTAAAAGTTAATAAAATCCTACTGTTATTCGTGTTAAGTATACGTTAATTACAACATAGAGTGTGTGGAAAGGCATAAGAAACATATTTACGCCGATTTGAGAGTTCAAAAGAAATAAACATATATTCGAAAGATGGATTTCTTGGAGTACGCGGATATCACCGCAGAGGTTAAGGGTGCTATGGTAAATGTTTTTCTTTACAAGGATGTGTTTAAATAACGATACGTCCTACAATACTATCTTTAATTATTTTTAGACGCCAGGGAGACTAAAGCTGACTGATCAACACATAATATTTAAGAACCAAAAGACTGGCAAGGTTGAACAAATATCTGCTGCTGACATGGAAATGGTTAATTTTCAAAAGTTCATAGGAACGTGGGGTCTTCGTATATTCTTAAGAAACGGAATGTTACACAGATTCAGAGGATTCAAAGATAGTGTATGTTTATTATATCTGTATCATCAATACAAGTACTCTGTTGTTCCAATTTCTTTGGAAGAAATATGTCATGAGGATCGTGCCTTTTTTAGGATCAAGAGAAGATAGCAAAATTTTTTTCCGTCAATTATAAAAAGGACATGCTTGAAAAAGAACTTAGTTTGAAGGGCTGGAACTGGGGTACAGCTAAGTTTAAAGGTTCTGTTTTAAGCTTTGATGTCGGTCACCACACAGCCTTTGAGATTCCTTTGTATGATGTATCACAGTGTAATACAGGCAAAAATGAAGTCACGCTAGAATTCCATCAAGTATGTTGATATTATTTTTATAGAAAATATTCTATCTACTTTGAAGTATTTTATATGGTAATTATTTACAGAACGATGATGCACCTGTGAGCTTAATGGAAATGAGGTTTCACATACCTATTAGCGATAGTGCGGATCAGGATCCAGTGGAAGCTTTCCATCAACAAGTGATGGAGAAAGCTTCTGTCATCAGTGTCAGTGGTGATGCAATTGCCATTTTCAGGGAAATTCAGTGTCTTACACCTCGGTCAGGATCACTTTATTATTGGTGTACATACCTGAATCTTCTAGTATTCATTTTATACATCTTATCCTTGCAGTGGACGATACGATATCAAGATATTTCAGACTTTCTTCCAACTTCATGGAAAAACATTTGATTACAAGATTCCTATGTCTACAGTACTCAGATTGTTTTTGTTACCTCATAAAGACAACAGGCAGATGTATTTTGTGGTAGGTCATCAGTGTTTTATATTAATAAACACTTACAGTATAATGATGTTAATTCAGACTCCTTGTTTATATGATTTCCATCATCATAGGTCAGCTTAGATCCACCCATTAAACAAGGTCAAACGCGATACCACTACCTAGTCTTACTGTTTAACCAAGAAGAGGAGACTTCTATCGAGCTACCGTTTTCGGAGTATGTTACTTACCATGAATAATTATAATGATCGTCAATGATTGAGTAGATCGTGATGATTCTATTTGAATCTTTTTGATTCCAGAAAGGAGTTGAAAGAGAAATACGAAGATAAATTGTCGAAGGAATTGTCTGGTCCAACATACGAAGTTCTTGGCCAGGTTATGAAAGTTATTATTAATAGAAAGCTTACGGGTCCTGGCCATTTCGTAGGGTAGGAACTTACGTTAATAAATTGTTTTAGCCTCACATTTAACAGATACAATAATTATATTACGTGATGATGTGTTTGCAGGCATTCAGGAACTCCGGCCATAGGATGTTCCTTTAAAGCAGCTGCTGGATATTTATATCCATTAGAAAGAGGTTTTATTTATGTACATAAGCCTCCTATACACATACGATTCGAAGAAATTACGTCGGTGAACTTTGCCCGTGGCGGAGGATCAACTCGATCCTTTGATTTCGAAATCGAACTAACCAGCGGAGTTGTACATACTTTTAGCAGTATTGAGAAGGAGGAATACAACAAACTCTTTGATTTTATTACTTCGAAGAAGCTCAGAGTAAAGAACAGAGGAAAGAGTGATAAGCTGAATTACGATAATGATTTCGGTGATAGTGATCAAGAAGATGAACCAGACGCATACTTGGCAAGAGTTAAAGCTGAGGCAGAAGAACGAGACGGTGATGGAAATCAGGACTCGGAAGAGGAATCGACGGACGAAGATTTTAATCCCACACAGGTTTCTGTCCCTCATACTTTTATCAAAATTTTATTTACATGATTTATTCTAAAATGCAATTAATTTAGGATGAGAGCGACGTCGCGGAGGAGTATGATAGCAATCCAAACAGTTCTGATAGCGAGGATGACTCGGACGCATCTGATGGTAGTCGTAAAAAAGAAAAGAAAGAGAAGAAAGAAAAGAAGTCGAAATCTGCAAAAACAATCGTACGTATGAAAACATTTTTACAATTCCCCCGGTTGTGCGGAGTAGAAGGTATTTAAAATCATTATAACGACAGTCAGAAAAGCCGAGGAAACCACGCAAACCTAAAAAGGAAAAGGATGCTAATAAACCAAAACGACCAGCAACTGCATTTATGCTGTGGCTAAATAACGCTCGCGAACAGATTAAAGCGGAAAATCCGGGTATCGCAGTCACAGAAATTGCGAAGAAAGGAGGTGAATTGTGGAGGGAACTGAAGGATAAATCGGTAAGCGATTTAATAAAAAAATATCTTAGTTCGTACTCTACTTCCATACCTTATGAACAGGAATGGGAAGAGAAGGCAGCAAAGGCTAAAAAGGATTACATTGCATCGATGAAAGAATATGAGGCTAATAGCGGTGGTAAAACAAAGGAGAAGAAGGAAAAGGAAAAGGAAAAAGATAAAGGAGATAAAGCAGACAAAAAGAAGAAGGACGTAAAGAAAGAATCTCCAAGTAAAGTGATGAGTGGTTCATCATTCAAAAGCAAAGAATATATAAGTGAGGATGAAAGCAGTAGCGATGACGATAAGGTATATAAATCTTCCTCTTTGTAGTCCATTGGTTCCTTACTTTTTTATTTACAAACAAACCTTACTGACCTTTCCTTGTAATCTGGCAGTCTGATAAAAGGAAACATTCCGAAGACAGTGACGATGGCAAAAAGGTGAAAAAAGGAGAGAAGCGAGCAGCTGTAAGTATTATTAAAAAAAAAGGGAAAAAACGAAATAATAAAGATGTTTATGTGCTCATACAAATCAACACGACTTCATGACTTGTAGGAGGATGAAGGTAAGAAAGGAAAGAGAGAGAAGAGGGATGAGTCAGAGGAAGAAGAGAGCGACGTAGAAGATGAGGAAGAAGTTGAAAGCACCCCACCTTCAAGCGATGCCGAATCGAAAGACAGTGATTCGCAGAAAGACTCTTAAACTCATAAACTACGGTCAGGTTAAAATGAATTATACTTGTCGGATGTAACGTTAACTTTTGTATTTAATAGTGGCTTCTACCTGAGGTGAGATTACAATTAGTCAACATCTATATTTTATGACTCTGACGGGCGAAACAGATTCGGTTAGAAGATCCATCCATGTACGTTCAATGAGCTTATCTCTTAAGAGTGCCTATATTTATTTATCTCGGCACGATGTCATTCTTGCATTGTACACATGTAATCTCATTATACCACTGACCTTTTAGAATAAAGGATATTTGTAATACTACAGTGTTCTTACTTAAACCCATTACATCTATATCTTTCTGTACATTTATATTTTTATTATAATTTTGTGAATGGCAAGATGAATGTTCCTTCCTGACATGGCAACAATAAGCATTTTTGTTGTGCAAAGAATATGCACAGTAAATATTTCAGCCTGAGAATTTATCCTTGCTCAATTTGTCAGCTGTTTGGCTTTTTTTCTTTATCAGTTCCTAAGTGATCGACTTCTACTTCCTTTAATTCTATGTGCTCTTCTTTCATAGCTTTCTGAAAATAAAAAGAACATTGTCTTATAAAATGTTTTACTGTGTTAATTATTATTAGTGCTGCAATATTGTTCCTCAGAAAATCAATACTTTTGTTTTGGGACATAGATTTGCATAACAAATGCAATATCCAACTCATGACTCACCTCTACACAATCTTTATATACTTTCAGTAGAGATGCACACATCGAATCATTGGTATCCCCTTTTAGAAATTTTTCAGAGAACCAACTATTAAAGCAAGCATCGTACTTCTGTTTGAGGTCAGCACACACCTCCATTTTTGCAGTGCAGATGCTGTCTTTTCTCGCAAAAATCCTAAGCTATGTTAATTTAGAATGCAATTACCTTTACGCACTGCTGATACTCTTTGAACATAGGCTCGCACATGGAATCGTTTGTTTCACCTTTTAAAAATTTCTCAGAGAACCATTCGTTAAAACAGTCATCATACTGTTTTTTCAGATCATTACACGGTGCGCCTAGGCTATTCATGAATGCAGTGGACTTATTTTCTGTAATAATTCGTTAAATACTCTATAAGTTTACACGGGCATTGGCGTGCTGTATGGATTGAAGTTTAAATATCTTTCAGGTTAGGTCTAGAGACCGGTTAACGACTGATATAAAAATTCTATTTATAAAAAAAAATATATTACCAATACGGAACTTACGTTTATGTACTACGAACAAAGGAGACACAGTGCAAAACGACATAAAATTTTATTAACAACTCAAAATGTGCTTGACGCTTATGTAAGTAAGGAATGTTTTTTTTCATGAGATGATACTGGATGATATCGCAAATTCCGCTTTGAACACTCGTAAAGATCGTTTCCACCAATGACAGTTCTATTATGGATTATAGAAATAATGACAAATTGTATAAACCAATGAAATTGTAGTTGCAAGGGAAAGTAGATATTAAGTATACGTAAATCTTGATTGCTACAGTTGATTTTAATTTTGAGAAAAATGATCAGAATTTTTTGCGCTAAATAACCGCTATTTTGTATATGGAAATTTCCTATTGGATATATTTAGGCTGAATGGTGAGAAATTATTAATGCTTGCGTCATATTAAGACCGTGGCGCTTGCTGTGGCATTGAACAGCATTGATTTAAAGGCCACACAGGTGACAGGCAAAGCCAGGCAAAGCAAAGCGGCAGTAGCGCAGCGCGGTCGAGCGTGTGGTGGGCTCTAAGTGTCATTCATGAATGCTGTGTGGTCGAATCATTGGATTTGCAGCCATTAAACTAGTTATCATTAAGTGATTCGATTACCGTAAGCCCTAGAAATACTCGACGTGACTATTCACATTCGGCGTACCTCGGAAAATTCTTCAACATGGTTCAACAATATCAATCACCTGTCCGGGTTTACAAGCATCCCTTCGCGCTTGTCATGATGGTGTGTTTATTATTATGTAGCCTTCGAACTTCACACGCTGTCATCAAATATTCATCTCTCGTAATGTCACCTACTTTCTACACGATGTACTTGGGTGTAAAGAAGAAATGTCCTCAGCGTATCCATTTGATTCGTTTTCAAAGGAAAAACACGAACTCTCGAGCAACTTATATAAGGCAATAAACGGCGATTTCAAGTTTTCACAAATATTATGATGCAAGTTTTTCTTAATAAGCTTTCTTACTAATGATTGCTGTCAAGAAACAGACTGCCAGTAATCGTATTGCATATTTGTCATTAATGTGCTGTTTTAGTAGTTATCACACATATCAATTTTTATATAATTTGACTTAAGGTAATTTCATGATTGTGTAATAAGAATAACATAAGCACAGCTCATATGGAGTAAGCCATATTCACATGTTAATATCATAGTTTTATGCAACATGTTTTATAAGGATTATAATCTTTAATGTCTTACTGCTATAGGCCTATGAACGTAGGTTTCCTACATGCCCCCAAATACCAGTTTTTGTTGGTTGTGAAATTACCTTAGATGAAGAAAGTGATAATGGGGCTATTAGAACAACTGAAAGAAGATGTAAATTAAATGTGGAAGCTCCATATATCTTAAAAAAGGTTGGTTAACTTGGCCATAAGATTTTTAGAGCATGTAACTATAGATTTTAAAAATATTTTCTCTTTAAATTTGATGTAGATAATCGGAGTTGACCATGTCTACTTTATTCAAAGGAATGTTCTTGATAGACGCAATAGTGTGTTAGAAATTGAGGCTTACAATGAAAGTTTTTCATCCAGGGTAACTGTCATAGAAAAATGCAGATACTTTGTAAGTATGAAGTACATTTAAGGTTTCTAATTGCTGAGGATTTACTGTTTATAAAATATATATATTACACTCTAGGTCCATCCAGAAAATGCAGAGTGGACTTGCTTTGAACAAACAGCTAGCTTAGATATTAGGAATTTTTTTGGATTTGAAAATTCAATGGAGAAATTGGCAATGAAGCAGTATGCTCAGAACATTGCTAAGGTATAATGGCAATTATTTCTGAAACTTGTATTTCTGCATTTGTCTACATCCATTCTGTATGCTGATTTCAGGGTAAAGAGATTATAGAATATTTCATAAATGAGTTAAAGGAAGAAGGCATAACATATGTAGAACCATGGCAAGATCCGAATAAGGAATCTCCAGGAGACAATGAGTAAGTGAACTTAGTTTAAAAAAATATTTTGAAATCAGAATATCCATATTCACGAGAACATGAGCATATCGTTGAGACGCACTGAGAAAGCATGCTTAGCATGGGGACACCGAGCACCAAATAATTGGACAGCACTTACAGACAGTGTAACTGTTCAAAATTGCCTCTGAGTGTCTTACATCTTTTGAATTTTGCAGCAATAAAGATATATCGTCTCAAACTACCTAAATTTGTAGTAGTAAGTTATAACCGACGCTACGTTGTTCAGCTTTTGCAATGGTTCCTTTGTTTATCTAGGAGTGTCGTGGAAGAGACTAATGAATTACATAAAGAAAAAGAGATATGTAACTCTGAGACGAAATTGCCGAGTGGCAGAGGTACGGTGAATTACCGCCATTTTTGTTACATTTCTGATTTGACGAAAAATATGCTGTTCATTTACCAAAAATTGTCTATCCATAGAATTGCAATTGTCTTCGGATTATATCGAAAGATACTTAGGCAAGCTCGATATGATGCAAGAAAGTAGATTGGTACAATTGCGTCATAGTATTGAAGAACTAAGAGGTAGTTCTGTACCTGGGGATGCAACTCTTTTGCGGTTCTTAAGGGCAAGCGAATTCTCCGTAGAGAAAGCCCGAGAAATGTTAACGCAATCCCTGCATTGGAGAAAGAAACATCAAATCGATAAACTTCTCGACGAGTATGAAGCTCCGCAAGTAGTTAAAGATTATTTCCCAGGTGGTTGGCATCATTTCGATAAAGGTCTGTTAATGACGCGATAGCACATTATTTACAAGCTCAACAAGACCCTTTGACTAAATCTTATTTACGTTCTTACGCGTAGATGGACGACCATTGTACATATTGCGATTGGGTCAAATGGATGTCAAAGGACTCTTGAAATCAATAGGGGAAGATGAATTATTGCTATTGGTAAGACGGCGCTTACTTTTCGGTAAACATCCACATAAATGTATGCTACAGTTTAAGCAATCATAGGCACTGCATATCTGTGAAGAAGGCCTTCAGCTAATGGAGGAAGCTACAACCATATGTGGTCAGCCTGTTTCACAATGGACTTTGCTTATTGATTTGGAAGGCTTGAATATGCGACACTTATGGCGACCCGGTATCAAAGTATGTTCAATTTAACGATGTATATAACTTCCTCGCGATTATTGGATTACCTTTAGTAACATATATATTTTAGGCACTGCTGCGCATAATTGAAATAGTTGAAGCAAATTACCCGGAAACGATGGGAAGAGTATTAATTGTACGGGCCCCGCGATGCTTTCCTATACTGTGGACACTGATTAGCACTTTTATACGTAAGAAAAAACTCTTTGCATTATTGATTTATTCTGAAATAAGTGCCTCGTTGCTAGTCAATAGATACAAGTGAACTTTTTACAGATGAAAATACGAGGAAAAAGTTCATATTTTATTGCGGATCGGATTATCAGGAACAAGGAGCAGGAGGCCTTAGTGATTATATTGATCAAGAATTTATTCCGGATTTCCTCGGCGGTTCGTCGGAGGTAAGAAATGTATTATTATTTCAATCTATAATTGGATATGTTTACATACATTGCGATTTAAATACACAGCAAACAAGATTGTTTACTGTTTTTCGTAAAAGTGTGCATTTAGATTAGACTCTGAACTTAAGAGATGTAGTAATCTGATAATCTATTGACTAATAGGAAAATACATGCGAGGTGTGTAATATGGTTCCACCAAGATTTTACATTTTCGACGACTCTCCCGTTAACAGCGTAAGATCGATCGACAAAGCTTTTGTGCGCATCTATAAATTCACTTCCTGTGCCACAGATGTATAACACATTCTACGTTTTCATGAAGGCAAATGTGGTCGTGATAGAATGTACAAGGATGTTTCCTCACACAAAAATGACACTCCTACAATATTCGTCTGTTCCCATTTTGGCACATAGTCTATGCACAACTGGTCGATGATCATGGAGAGGTCATTTCGGATTATCATAGATCATGCAGCTCATAGCGAGAAAACTTGTAATAAATCGATATTAATTGAAAATTTGTTAATTTCTATGTTACACTAGAGTTACGTAATGGAAGGTGGAGTAGTGCCAAAACATCTATACAGATTGGATTTGGAAGGTACTTCTGGCGAACACGAACATAGTTTATACCATTCTATCGGGTTAACACGCGGTCAGGTACATCAAGTAGTAATCCATTCAGACGACCCGGGCGCTATACTGACTTGGGATTTCGATGTTATGCGTCACAACGTTACATTTACCGTATTACATAAACCCTACGATAGCGGATTAGTCCCAGGAGCAGGTATGTTTAACAGTCGTAAAGTATATCAACGTCAAATCAATACTTCAACGATTGAACTCTTTAGTATCCTCCGAAACTACCTCCTCCGCCGAATATGAAACATCAACAACGAGGGAAGCAAAGGAGATGGCGGAATGTGTTAAAGTTGAACCGAGTATTGTTTGTCACGACGGAGAGAGTATTCAGGTAATATCGTCTTTTTATACGTGAATGATATCATCAAGATTTTTGTACTACGTCAACTTTCTCTCATAACTAGGGCACTCACATAATGCAAGAAGCTGGTATTTACATACTGCAATGGAAAAACGAAGAAGACCAAGGGGAATTTCTTCCGTCTATTGGATCTCACAAAGCACAACTTATGTATTACTATGAAACATTACCATCTGTTCATTACAGGTATTTATTGCGATAATAATACTGCTCTGATTTTGGAAACGTGAGACCGATATTATTAATATTTTCTAGGGGTTCTATGATGAGTTTACAATCCGCAGTAAGCGGAAGATCTGTTGCCAGTTCATCTTTGTCCAGATGAGAAGTAAGTACGACATATCTCGAGGTGGCGCAAATTGCTTGCAGAAGAGAACAACGACAACAGGACTAATTTTTGAGTAGGCATTTCATTTTATTATTGCACGGATTCAATACGGCTACCAAGGATTGTAGTTCCACACCACGTTGGACATTTTTATTCTTTGCTGACTTCCATATTACTGTAAGATAGAATTTTTAGCTTCCCGTGAACCTGCATTAAAATTGCACTATATACTTAACGTTCCATCTTGCTATCCTTCTTTCTGTTGTCTATTGTCTTTCATTAAAATTCAAAGCAAATATTGATTATGATTTCTTGTATGATTTATAATCAGTAATTACGCAATATGGAACGTTTGCAATCGTAACAGTAAGACGCATCTCTACATTTCGAGAAAAGATGCTACGCATTTAACAATAATATACGGTGCAATTGATTTAAAAAAATGTCGACACACATTCCGCGTGTGACACCTAAATACAACTATGAGAAACGGGTGATGAGCATAATGATGATTAAAGATAATCTCGAGTAAAGTCTCGCAGAGAGACTATTGTGAAACGAATGTACAAAAAAAAGCCAAACGATTTTCAATGACGCGACGGAACGTGAATAGCATTCCATTCTTTACTATTGTTGATAATGGAGTCACAGCATTGCAGGGGCCTCAAATAACTAAAAGAAACTTGTGACAAACATACGTCCATTACTATTAGTCCCTAATGTGTGCTTCCGTTTAAGCGGAAGTAATAACTGTCAATGGTCAATCGTTCTTTGACGTAAACTTTAGATTAAACAAACGTGTTGGAAAATTGTTAATATCATTACACGCATGCAATTAAATGCTACAACTGAAATCGTTGGTCGATCGATTGGCAACGATATATTTACGATAGTAAAAAAATTTATTTTTTACTCTCCATATTCGTGTTGAAGTTGCCAGTTAATGAGGATGTAATAGTGTTTAAAGTAATGACCTTCCTTCCATGACATCATGATGACTATTTAAGTATAATTTTATGTATGTTATTTGTGCATAGTGCAAAGTTGTCTTAGGTAAAAACTGATCTTTTACGACCATCAGAAAATTATAGCCGCAATATTATATTATGATATTTTATACTTATTATAGCATTACATTATCGGCACGAAACTGTCTTTAGTTTTGTGTGGAATCAATTAGTACAATGCTTTTAAAAGTGTGATCACACACAGGTAATTCAATACATAATTATGTATACATTAGAAAGATCATGAGAACTATTGTGTTTAGCATTTTAGAATTTGAATTTATCCAGTGTATTATGTTTAATCATGGTATTATATATAGCTGGATCTGAGGATGTTACTTCAATAATCTATAAATGCATCTAGAAATGTGTACCAGTAGTTATTAGAGTTTTAGTATGAAAATATATTTCTACAAGTTGACTTCTGATGCCTGTTTTGTTCCTGCCCTCTGACCATGCCTTGTCCTTATTGCTCCTTTTTGGAAAAGTCATTATAGAGTTTTACACTCATTATTATGAAAGTATAAGAGTAATACAATAGCTTTGATTATATAAGTGACTAAACCTATATAATTATAATGTAATTATCTTCTCTTAAAGCCATATTTCTTTCTTTCATAGAAGAGATCTGTTTTGGAGCTTCCTAAGTTAACTATCTTTGGACAACCATCTCTCTGAAAGCAAAAAACAAGCAGATATAATTGAAGGATCTCACCTTCTGTATGAGAAGCAACTTACATCTTTTTCTTGAATTGTACATTCTTTACAATAGTAGGCATCAGATACACCTGGTCCACCACAGATCACACACCGACCTTGGTACGATCCATAATTACATTCATCACATATTCTTACAAGAGTGCATGGCCTGACATAAGAGTCGCATATTACACATTTTCCATCACATTTTTCACAGAGACGTCCAATTGCTGTTGAAACAGAAGTATATATTTGCCACTTGTTCGAATGGAAAAAGGTTAGAAATACGTACCGACACCGGGTTGTTTACGGCAAAAAATTAAATCAGGATGATGCTTCGCCATGGTTTTACAATTAAAATTTTCGGTAGTGTAGAAATTTGACCTAATTAGAAGTATTGCATATGTGGTGTTCGATTTCCAAATGAATTATTTGCTCAGTGCTTCATGAACTTTTGACGCTGTTCAAAATACCGTGAACATGTTCACAAGAACTGTCTGTGCAGTCAGCTTACTTTCAGCTACGTTCAAATTGCTTCACTCATCAACAGCGCCCTCTATTGTAATTTCATTGACGAAACGTCATGAGAATAAGGTTATGTTTCGAACATAAAATATTATGTGTTAAAATAGATCATTGAAAGTACGGCCAGGGTAAAACCACTACGTGACTATGTCTTCTATCAGTATAAAGTAACTTTACTCGACTGTAAATTAAACGTAGGTGAACATGTATTACAACAAAACACCTACACTTCGAATCGACGAAGCTGATTTAAAGTGCAAAAATGGTTGTGGATTCTACGGTAATGCAGAATGGGAAGGTTATTGCAGCAAATGTCATCGCGAACATTTGCAAAAACAACGGGCTCAAAAAGAGCATGCTACGCGTGCACACATACATGACATGTAATGTTATATTTTTTCCTAATACTCCTATATTTTACATGTTTTTTAACTACGTTTTGGAACATAATTGTCGAACTGAACTCGTATCATGTTTTAGTGACAACGCCAGTAAATTAACTCACCCAGGGCATCAAAAGATTGAGGGAAAAAAAGCGCCACAAGAAAAAAAATATAAATTATTAAATATTCCATTTCGTAAACCAACTTCCAAAGGTGAAAAAATTCTCTTGGTATAGAATTGTGGATAAGTAATCTTCAGTTATCTTTACTGATCCTAATTCTATTCTGCGTACAGTACAAGGAAATCAAGAACTTTATTGTGAATTGACAAAGGATAACCCAGATCTTGAAAAAATAAAAGGAGAGAACCGTGATCTTATTGAATCTATCGCTAAAACACCAGTAGAAAAGGATGTTAAAAAGAATATTTATTCCTTTGTTGTGAACATATTACAAAATAAGGATGTTAAGACAATAGAAGAGTTGTCTGAAATTACACAAAATTTCTATCAATTTTTTGCAAAAAGGCTAGAAAATAGTGTTAAATATTCAGGTTTGTAATAAATCAACAAGAGCATACACATATCTACTTCATATTGTATGTTATTGCTATTATTGCAGATATCGCTCCAGATGTTAAAGAAAGACTCCTGGATTATGTGGAAAGATATGCAATGACTTTATTATACAGAATACTGTTTTGTCCACCACTTACATCTGATGAAGAGAAAGATCTTGCCATTCAAAAGAGGTATGTAAAGATCTGAGTATTTGACACATTTGTGTTAATATAGAATTGTTATGTTCTACATATTTATATGAATTTTAGAATACGCCAGTTAAATTGGGTTAGTGGAAAAAACTTAGAATGTAGAATCCATGAAACCAGCTCAGAAGTAAGAGAGCTTGTTTATACTTCTATAACAGGTCAGTAGGCTACAGTTAACTGCTGTAATTTCTTGTGACAACAATCTTTATACAAATCTGTATACTTTCAGATTTACTGAACATGGATTCTGTGAAAGCACCTCAAGAAAAACTAGCTTGTGTCATCCATTGTTGCAAAAATATATTTCTTTTGCTACAACAGTCGGTTGGTGGTCCTGCATCTGCTGATGAATTTCTTCCTGCCCTCATTTTTATTGTCTTGAAAGCAAATCCTGCGCGTCTTAAAAGCAATATCAATTTCATTACAAGGTTTTGCAATGCCAGCAGACTCATGACAGGCGAAGGAGGATATTACTTCACAAATCTGGTATAACTTCTTGCGTTTATTATCATGCTAAACGGATTAAAATTCCACCTTACATGTGCTACAGTAACAGTAAGTGTGTGTGTTTAGTGCTGCGCCGTATCATTCATCGAGAATCTGACGGCCGAATCATTAAATATGGCAGAAAAAGATTTTAACGCATACATGGCGGGAGATCGTGTGCCGGCCAACACTTGGGAGTCTGCTCTCATGATGTGTGAAGTAATTATCTTTGTCTTTGATGATTGCCATTCATTCTGTTCGATATTCTATACTACAAACCTTTCCAGAACCTACATTTAATGTGCGAAGATATAACGCTTCTCGATGAGTTACAAGCAAAGAATGAAGAAATCATAAAGGAAGCGAACGAACTGAAAAATCAAATGCTTCAATTCAAAGACAAAATGGAAGCAGAGGTCAGTGCCGTAATTTCAAGGACGCCATTAATAATAACTCAAAGTCAAAGATTACCAACGAATTTGGATAGCGAAGACGTAGAAAGCTATCGTTTGCCACCTCCGATTATACCTCAAGTAAGTAATTCGAGTCAAACTTAATGTCTTAATTCAAGCGAACGTCACAAGAATTTTTATCTGATACAGGTATACTCGCAGCCAGTTAATGGCGATTCTTATGACAGTTTTCTCGGCGATCACCCTACCGATTCAAGAGCTTCCCTTCTCGACGAATGTGTCACACCTTCGCCAACCTTCGACTTCCCATCCTTTAACGGAGACGGTAGTTTAGATGTAAGCAAAGCAGAGGATGAAACCAGTCTAATTAGTCTAGATACCCAATGTGAACTGATGGCCAACGAATCTCAGTTCCGCGACAGAGATATCTCAGACAGCTTGTCGAACGATTTAAATATTCCTAATACGAGCCTGCAGTCTCCCTTGAGGCCAATTGGCCAAGAAGATTATCACGGGTTCACTCTACAAGGTTCAAACATACCAACAATTCCATGTAATACCGGCGACTTATCCCTCAATCCTGTAGATCGTGATTCTGACAATTATTCTAGCTACTTTCACAGTACAATGAATTAACGCTTCTACCCTGGTTGTGGCAGTAGCATTTTTCGAAGCTAAATACAAAGTATTCCATCGTTAGTTAATTCCGTTATGTTTTTATTCACTGAAATGTTTCGTCCTTGAAGTTTTAGTTGATAAGCGAGGAAAACGAGTAGAAAGTGTACACATTATTTTTATTTATTCCAGGATCTTCGCCAGATTGATGATTTGATAAAAACATAGAGTTGTAGATAACACGTGGTTGTAGTTAATTCTTTTTTTTTATTTAAGTTTTATGCACTTCTGGATTCAGCTGTACAGAAACATGATATGTATATTTCGTTTACATTGGATACATACAAATCATTAGTACGTCATTCATAGTTATTCTATAATATTGTCATATTGTTGTTGCGAGAGCGTTCTGTGACATCACCTGCACGACAGAACTTTGGCTTTCTTTTGACTTGTAACAACAAACTTGTGTTGTATATTATTTGTTATTTGTATATTAATTTCATTTGCTATGCGCAAAATGTATGTATGCAAAATATCATAAATTATAAATTAACTTGATAAACATAAGAAGCATTAAACGTCATTCTCCATCAGCTTCCTTCCACAAAACATAAGCGGAACGCAACTAATATCGCAGCAAACATTCTTGTGACACACTCATAAGTAGGTATGAGAAACTAAAAACATTTGTCTTAAGTACAAATTGGATCTTCTAAACTCTCTTTACAGAGCTACCTGTCCTCTTTTCCTCAGACCTAAGTATTGTGCAGCAAGAATTGGAAATATTATATAACATGCTCTGCTACAATGCTAAAGATTGCTGCAGTTCTAGAAAGAAAAAAATATATAGCATATATGCAGATCATGAACACTCTCTGCACTAAATTTAATTTGTACCCTGTTTTCTACTTGAATATTATATTAGTATTATTTATATTAGGTAGTGCTTCATGCTTCTTGTAGCCCAGAAAAGTCAGTGATTTAGGTCGACGATAGAACCGCGTAATGTAGATTTTTTCTTAAATAATCTAGCAAAATCACGTCCTTGAACTTAAAAAAATACATATATATATACACAGATAAATTAATTAAGTTACGAATATCAAACAAAAACATAACACGATTGCAAGGAATGTTAGAATCAGAGATTGACATTGACTTAAAATAAATAAATACGTTAAATGTGACTGGTCGATCACATTGGCACATTTAAATAATAAGCAACGAGATTGCTCGATATGTGAATTTTTCACGTATCAAATACGTCGATAAATTAAAAAGTAAATGTTGATACGTCATTAGTCCGTTAATTGTGCGCGGCTCTCTTGCCATTCATATATCCTATCCATCTCTCGGCAGTCGTGATAAAAATAGGATCGTTGTCGATTGTACTTAGAAGAAGAAGCTGATTAACGTGAGTCGAATGATAGTCCCATCTAGCTATGTTAGGTGCCGTTTTCAGTGTGAAGTGACGTAGGTCATAGGTCGAGCCTGAACCAGTATCGTACAGAGTTAACATATTCTTAAGGGAATTCATTCCTCTGTCAAATAATCGTGATGCCTCCTCCACGTCTTTCCCTGATGCTATACTTTTCAAGTCGTACAGGCCGATGAGGGAATACACAAATCCGTTAAGTACGAAAGATGCTGGGGTCGTGGGATACTCCTCGTACCAAACGTACTTGCCTAAAAATGATGCAGCTACTCCGCCTTTGGCGGAGGACACCCCGAATGGACGTAAACCTCTGATGGCCGCATGTAAATATTTTTCGTCTCCAGAATGATAATACGCCCGGGCCAATACCGATATAGCGTGTCCTTGGCCCATGCTCGAGTACCTAAACAAATACGTTAACGTCGACCATCATCTAAGAATTTCAAAACAATATTCGTACCATCCAGGCTCCAGTACAGCCATTCCCGGGGCTACTTTTCTTCTGACAGGATTCGACCATCCGCCAGATGTGATATTCTGGTTAGCAACGAACCATCTAGCCGCATCGTAAAACTGTTCCATATGCTCGCTCGTTGACAATGTCATGTTATCAATCATGCCCGAACCATAAAGAGTTATTTTTATCACCTAACATATTGTACAAACTCTTGTTAATATTTCATACGGAACTGTATTCCATGTATTAAGTGATTACCTTCAGTTTGGAGCGAGAAAATTTCTTTTTACTCTTTTCATTTAATGATAGACCCTTCTGCAAATCCACGACTAAGTCTCTGGTCAAACGTCTCCATTCATGACCAACTTGGCCGATACCATAGTATATGTGATCGTTATAAGTTCGTAATACAGTATTGCTAGTTGTATAATGAAGATGGTAAATATCTTTGCGTTCTCGTGACTGTAACGCGACCGCGATGCTTCCATTGTCTCTGATATTGAGATCTAATTTAAATACGAAATCTAGTACGTGATCTAATTTCAAACTTATTCCAAAAGAACTGGTCTCAGGCGTGGCATATTTCATGACATAAGTATCGAGGCGTTTATCATAGACTCTGTTCATGATAGAGCCTTGTGGTACAATCCAGTTTTGTTTGACCTTGTCAGCATCTTCTATGACTTTCCTATGGGGCTCAGGCTCGGTTAGATTTTTGCTATAATGTGACAATCCAAACTGAGCAATTTGAGTTGGATAATAGTATCCCTGGCTCTCCCACTGAGTCGATATTGGCACGCCATCGCTACCGCTCACGCATTTTACTCGGTCCCTCACTTCAACATTATAATTTTCAAAAGTCATAAAAACACCACGGGATTCATACCTCCCCTTAGGGCTTACAACCTTTGAATAGCTGTGTAACCACTCAAATCTTTCCAACCCATCATATGTGGCCAGTTTTCCATACACCTAAAATCCACAAAAAGTGTCATCCTCTCATCTTTATTTTCACAGCAGTATGCGTTGGATGATTACATATACCAGGTGTATAAGGACTTACTTCAAAATATTTGTGAATAAATGAGAATGGAATGTATACTTCATCTCCTTCCTTGCGACAACCAACAGAATGACCACCATTTATGTAACAGTCTATTTCCTGATAGCCTGGTTCATTATTTGACTTCTCCTTCAAATACATTTTGATTGTACTTTCTCTAGTATGATACATACTTTACACAATAGGTAATCCATTAAATAAATAAATATACCTTGTGCTGTGTTTTCCAATCTGATCCTCTTAGAAATAATGTATTCCCACAGTTATTCCATGATGTTAATATAGAACTTAATACACCAACAATCAATATAAGCAGAAGTGTTTTGAAATTAATACGCATCATCATATACAACCTAAACATTCAAGTAAAATAAAATAAATTCAATGACAGTGTGAACTACTTTAGGTACACTGTTTATCAGAGTTTATTCTGAATTTTACTGTGAGACAAAATGTAAAATGTAATGTACTTACATGGTAGTGTTTTTAAGGTACTACCTCTATTTCCATTCTTAATTAAGCATAAAGATATTAAATAGTTATTCCCGTGTTATTAAAATTCGCACTGTTAAATATCTTAGAAACTTTCTTAATGTCCCATTCAAATTTTATACCTTCATCTCCTAAATGACATATTTTCTTTTCGGACAAATTGGATTGTGTTAATAATGATACAATCATAAATCAATACTGTCATTAATGTTGAATAAAATTGTCCGAATAATAACTCTTTCATGTCCAGTTACTGGTTTTTACTATATACATTATATTTTTCATATTTCAATGGTATCATCTTAAGTAATACAGTACTTTTTCGAATACTTCCATGGCATTCGTACACATAGGTTATGGTCATTTTAATAAATACAGAGTTCGTTATCAATCAAGGACGAATTAACCTTAAGTCATAGAAGTGCGAGTACAGATAGATGGTGAACTTCAAAACGAACCAACGCCTCCGTGGTGAGCTATCGTACTAAACGTTACTCAGTCGGTAATAGAAGATATCGATAGATTGTTACCGACTGGGCATGACAAATTATTGCTCTTTTTAATTTATTTAAATTGTAACGACAAAAAAGGTTTTCAATTGTGGATGATTAAACAATGTAAATTTTTTTATTCTAATTGATTTCAACGTTTCTTTGAACATTAATACAATATTACGAGAAGTGTACTGATGAAGTAAAAAGTATACTAGCGCTTTTCATTTTATGATTATGTGGCATTCTTATGTACTACAAAATGAATGAAATCCACTCTCGCGTATCTCTATACTTTACTACTGCTATGGCTGTGGCATAGCCTAGTGGAGCGCGTACGAACACATAACGTTGCAGTTAGAAAGGGCAACTTTTATTTGTGAAATATGAACGTGGTTGGAAAGTTCGGTCGAATTACGTCGAGGGGGTATGCTTCTCACAAAAGCCCTGAAAAAATAGGTAATTATGTTCGAAAAAACTGCTATTCGTTTCGGCACTCATACAGTGGCGCAGGAGGTGTGATAACTAAAGCTGTAACTTTGTATTACGGTTATTCGAACATCATTTATAATTATATGCATTACATAGCATCCAAAAAAAATTATTTCACCAAGTGAATTTCTTAAATCATCGAGTAATATCTCTGATTCATAGATGGTCGAGATTAATTATACAGGATTTTGATACAACGCACATTACATAATAATTTCAATTTGTAGAGGCAGGAACGAAATTATGGCAGAACTTGACATTTTTCCTTGCTCTTCCCGCGGTTGGTCTTGCATCGGCTAACGCATTCATGAAACATATGCATGAAGAAGAAAGACCAGAATACATTCCCTATGAATACCTGGGAATAAGGAACAAGGTACACATAGAAATTGTGTTGAAGATAGCAAGTAGCTTTAGAAGTATCTAGCTTGGATCTTTCCTGATTCTTGTCAGTGAGCAAATGAAATATAATGTGTAATTTTATGTAATATTTCTCCTCAGCCTTATCCATGGGGTGATGGAAACCATAGTCTATTGCACAATCCAAAGAAGAATGCTATTCCTGGAGTTGGCTATGAAGAATAAATGTATTATAATAAACTATGGTTTATTATAATGTAGTACATTTATAAAAATGATATGAGATGTGAAATATATTGGCACATAAACTAGAATTAATAAAAAAAGTAATATACATTTAATATTATGGTTCGCATGGACATCCCCAATTACTGAAATACAGAGATATTTACAGGATTATTTTGCTATTCATCTCAACATCAAAACCAAAACAAATACATTTTTACCTTTACCCTTCTTCATTAACTCATATTAGGAACCATATGCTTTTAGATGAGTTTCATTTATTGTGGACATTGTGTATGTAGTTTATTATTGTTTAAATGTCAATTACATGTCAATGTTCTTCTTCTATTATTACAAAACTAAAACTCTGTCGATAATTATTTCCAAATAATTTATAGAAAAATATAAAAGTTATTCTTACTTTGTAACATGTAAACTTTTGAACAATCATAACAAACTCCATTGAACATTAAGAAAACTAGTATAATACTTATACTTGGAAAAAATGTACCATCAGAGATGATTCTGTTTTAAAACTTAAGAATACATAAGTGTTAAGTTTAGCTGAAAGACTATTCACTGCTCGAAGTTGATCGATTGTCAATACTATTTGTAATATCGGTACTTTGCTTACAATATCTATAATGCTCTGATTTCCAATGTAGTTCCTGACAACGTTTAGTACAATAATAGGCACGGAAGCAAATCGCGCAAGCAACAGTGCTGTTTACCCGTTTGCACCTCATGCAATTATCATTTTCTTCCTTCTTATGCAGAAATACATTGTCATCGTTGCATTTTTCAGGTTCATTAAGCGTAATCTGCTCAAAAATTTCTGACGATATGCTTCTCACGTTGGCAATACTTGGAATGATAAGTTGCTTCTTATCATCTCCTGATACTGCATCGTCAGCATCATTTTCTTCATCAACAGTCAGAACGTCCGTCATCGATTCTTGAGTCTCCATCGATTCTGACGATAATACGCAAGCCTCCGATTTTTGTACTTCCACTTTCATTGTGTCGACCTCTTTGACATTAAGATCTGTTTCTTCCTTAGATTGTACATTCATCATCTTAGTTTCGATTAATTTTTCTTCTCTTTGGAGCGATTGGGAATTATCCAAATTATTTGCCGAAGAGGTGGCGGGGATGTCTTTAGAGAGCTGAGAAGTACTTTCAGCTGATCCTTGCACTCGCGTAACCTGTGTTGAACTTCGTGTTTCTTCAATTTTTTGTGTAGATGTTTTCAATGGTGTCTCAATTGCCTCGTCTTTCGGCAAAGCGTTAGATCCATCTGACTCTAGTATTAATACTTTTACGACCACTGGCGATGGCTGCGTAACACCAGTTGATAAGTGAAAGACCTTTTCTTCAATCTTTGGTGAGTGGCTTGGCGGTCGTCCTTGTTGCGTTTGTTTTTTCGGTTCTTCGGACGGATCTTGAGATCCCACGCCGACTTTATTTTTCAGTACAGCATTTCTTTTCATTTTCAATACTTCATACCTCGTAGCTTTATGGAATTGAATCAATATATCTCGATAAACTCGCATCAACGGTTCTAATTCAGCAGGTACATGAAGCAGAATCGACTTATCACCGAGACAAAAATCTAATTGTTCCAGTAGAATCATTTTCTGAATCTGCGTAAACTCGGACCAATTTGTGAATAAGATTTGCGGTATACAATGAGTCGAATTCTTTGACGAATTCCCACTTTCGGGCGGAGCTTGAGTTTTGGGTGTAATTGTTTGCAGTGTCTCATCATATACCACTTGATCTTTCAGGATATTTTCTATGTTGTGAGCTGTATGTGTTTGCATAGCTGACTTCTGGGTAGTCGTAGCAACTCCCTCCGATGTTTTATGTCCCATACTTCCCGGTTGGTTTCCGTTTGGAATGTGTGGGGGTAAATGCGGTGCCCCCTGGGGGATGTTAGCTGTCTGTGAAGGAATTAATAACACCGACTGTCCATTATTTACAGCCATAGGTGTTACTTGAGGAACATTTTGTGTTAAAGTGGTCGACCACTGAGGCGTTGTTGCCTTTTGTTGATCATTAGGCACGACTGCCAGCCATGCATTTTGATTACATGGATCTTGTACGTTTAAAAAGACGTGGGATACACTTTTTTGAATACTCTCAGTCAAATTAGACAACTGCTGCACAATGGGAGACGGTTGGCTTAAGTTTCCCACGAGCTGGTTATGCTGAATCCATTGAGTCGAACTCTGTTGTTGAACATTCTGTGGCAATGTTGTTACTGGTTGACCGTTCGGAAAAGGTGGGGGAATCGTTGGTTGAGTACTCATATGTTGCAGGTATTGAACAGTCATCGTTTGTTGGAAATTGGAATTCAAGCTAACCATTTGTTCGTTAGTTGAAAGTACTTGACCTGTCCAGTGACATCCATTTGTATGTAAATTCGTTGTCTGTGTCTGCTGCGCGGTAATTCCACGCCAAACATTCTGGGCTATATTTGGTTGTGATACTTCTATCGTCGGCTGGTGTGTACCAATAAATGGAGTAGCTTGAGAAGCACGTCCTTTAGATTTCCGTGGGGCTTTATATACTTTTGAATTTGTGGGAGCAGTTGAATGCAAATGAGAAGGTACTTGCATATGTGATTTTGTTGTTTTCCTTGTATTCCGTGCAGTTATCACGGGTATTGGATACGTCGTGGATCTTGTTTGAGTTGCTGAAGAAGATGCAGGTACAAAAGATGTAGAAGTCACAGTCATAGGTGGTCTCATGGCTGGTGATGACAGAACATTCTGTTGAGCATGTTCAGCCGGTGAAGATGGCACAATTAAATAGCCTACTGACTGGTTCTGCTGCACAGCTGTGAAACCCATTGGCTGATTTTGCTGCATAGCTGTAAAACCTACGGATTGATTCTGCCGTCCAGTCGTTTGTTGAGCATGTTCAGCCGGTGAAGATGGCACAGCTAAACAGCCTACTGACTGATTCTGCTGCACAGTTGTGAAACCGTTTAATTGACTTTGTTGTACAGCTGTGAAACCCATTGGCTGATTTTTCTGCATGGCTGTAAAACCTACGGATTGATTCTGCTGTCCAGTCGTCTGTTGATGAACAGTTTGGTGTGTGTTGATAACACTCGAATTACTGTTAATAGGGTTATGCAGATTCATATAAGACTTTAAGGGAAGGTTAACGTGTACATAGGACGCAGATCCACCTGTATTATTTATCGTTGATTGTACATTGTTGGTGTTCCTATTAAGAGTGTTTGTATTAAGAATGTCCTGGTAAGCTGGCAGTTGGGTTAGAGGAAAGT
Source organism: Hedychridium roseum (assembly GCA_963989215.1). Classification (NCBI taxonomy): domain Eukaryota; kingdom Metazoa; phylum Arthropoda; class Insecta; order Hymenoptera; family Chrysididae; genus Hedychridium; species Hedychridium roseum. The sequence continues at coordinate 9,711,352 of OZ022312.1, forward strand.
CTGACCATACTAAGTAGCCACAAAGTTCTTCCCTTGATAGACCGCGGATCTTCATTCGTGCGAATGTTAAACGATTTACAATAAATTTTATCATTTTTTGAATGTCTCTATTGTCCATGATCGTACATATGCTTGTTATATCCTTTCGTATTAACAATATGTACGATTTATACTGTTCTTGAAGACTTACTATGTCTGATAAGTTCACATGCTTTTTTTGCTCTTGCACATTTTTACGAATCGATTCAATCGTTGTGGCTATCCTTGATAGCAGTTTGTCTACGTGTTCAGTAATTTCTGTGCTATTAGGTACATTTAACCCCGCCGACTCAACTAACGGCGGAGCAGGAACAAAAACTGGAGTGGTTCCAACATTAGGAGAAACTGTGTCAGGAAGTGGAGTGAAAGAAGTCGGGGGTTTTGTAATTGTCATTGTGGAATATTGTGGTAATAATTTTTCAGGAACTGTTGTAGCAGGATGATTTGTAGGAGCGGAGTACCATTTAGCATCCAGTTCAGCACCGGTCAGTACTCTTAATCTAGCTGTAGAAGGGCCGGATTGTTGTTCACTTTTTCTCTTCCCTTCCATACGTTTTGCTCCGTCGTTAATAACAGTGTTATTTGTATTACCTCTAGGAACGGACCGTTCTTTAGTCGATTCTGAAATCATTGGACTATCAATAACGTTCGTGTCTTTCTCTAGGACGTTTTCGTTAGCATCCAATTCGTGGGGTTCTTCATTACCACCGCCATCTCCGGTCGTGTTTGTCTTATTCGTATTTTTAGTGTTCATTTTCGACAGTTCTTCAATATTTTCAGGAACTTCGGCCGTCAGTACTTTTTCTAAAATTTGTCTATCCAGTGCTTTCTGTATTACTTCTTCTATTTTATTTTCTACATAATTAGCAGCGGGTGGCGTTTCAGCTTCGGAGACGTTTGGTTCTGGCGAGTAAGGAGTTTCGTCAATGGTCAACTGGTCATCGGAAGAATCGGGATACGTGATATCCGAACACACCGACCCGTTTTCATCGGATTCTATTTCCGCGATTGACTTAACAATAACTATAGTTGCATCAGAATGTATCGAATTTCTGTCCTCGCTTTTTGCGACGCTGGGGACCATCTCCTCGAATAACGAATCCGTTTCGCTTGATTTTTCTTCATTTTCCTTGAAACATTCGCATGAAATACTGTCCGTGGCAGTGCAATGTGTGGTCTTCTCATTTTCCTCAACGGCCGAAGCTTCTTTGTCATTCGATATTTCTTGGTCATCCACAGTAATGCTCTTTGAAATGGAAATTACGTTTCCCACTGTGGAACATTGTGATTCTCCTGAAGTTAATTCGCTCTTTTCCTCTTTTTCTACGTCTTCTAAACTAACATTACTGCATGTGTTATTGACTTCACATGCAGATGAATCATTGTCTCGAGTTTCTTGTTCATCCGTGGCAGTATTATTTTCCGAGACAAGGCCCTTAGTAGGCGCATTAATGTCTACATCGGTAGATGAGTTTAGTCGGCCATCATTTTCCGAAAATATGTTACAATTAGTAATATTATTGTCATTTACCGAAGAGAATTCTTTTATCTCTATTCTCTGATCATGCGTGTCGCTAGGCGCTTCGTTCGGAGATGGAGAATCTTCTTGATAAACTCCGGAATCGCAAGAATCGTTAGAATCCTTTTTTCTTCTTTTACAGAACTTCAGCAGATTGTTTTCGTTCTCTTCTTCGCTGAAACTCATACATTCACCGAATAATTTACGAAATTTTCGTTTTAACCTGGTTTGCCTTCTTTCTCTTTTTCTCTTTTTTCTATGATTATCAATCTGGGTGCGTATCTTTCGTTTCTTTTTCAGTGAATCCGCGACAATCTTTATGTCACACCTTTTTTTGCGATCCTTCAAATATCTTTTTAGCTCAACCGATTTACCGTTTTTAGCGTGAAATTTTGCTCTTCTTTTGGAAATAGCTTTATTCTTACGAGATTTCGCTTTAGGCACAGCAATCTCCTTTACATCTATACTTTGGCGCATTACATTTGAATCATTGCCGTTCGTTTCCTTCTGTTGATTCGTGGGGGCGGAGGTCTCCTTTTCCAAATCATGGTTACACTTCGAACGGTCAAATAAATTTACTTTAATTCTTACCCTATCAAGTCGCACAGGTATGTGCAAAATTTTTGCGCCTACTTCATCATCAAGCAAGTCAGGAATGGGCCGTTTCGAAACATTCTTTTCCGAAACTTTAATATTCTCACCCCTTGACCGACGGATACCAGAGCTTTTGATTATTTCATTACAGGAACATGTATTTTCGCACGTTTGGCAACGTCCGGCCACTTTTAATATCACAGGAATTTGCAATTTTTCGGCACATATTTCGTGCGTAGCTTTGGTCAATACTAACCCTTCTTGTGACTCTTTAGAAGGTTTATATTCATCACAGACGACCGTTGACGTGCTAGAAGAATTCAAAACTTTGTCTTGGCTAAGCTCCCCACTACTATTCTGCGCGTTAACCCGTTCGCGTCTCCAACATCGTCCTTTGCTGAAACATATTAAAATATATTAACACATAGATTAAAAATTAACGTTTTACAGTAAAGTGTTAAAAGAATAAGGATTTCCCTGGATAAATAACATAACGTTATATTCTCTTTAGGAGATAAGAAAAGTAGGGGTACTTTGACATGTTTATGGGCCGAACCTGCAGGGTTTAAGTAGGCTGGAAAACGAATTCTTGACGAACGTAACATTTACAATAGAGACGACCTCGGGTGAAAGGGCCACTTATGTGAACGATAAGATTTTCAAGGACCACATGTCTTATGTCTGGAGTAGAAAAGAAACGGGGCAGTAAAACCCTCGGCCGTAGGTCAACGGATCGACATCTGTTAAACAGAAATGTCTCTTCACGCAATTCCTTAAATACGTCCTTTCCGTGACTAAACATAATTGTAAAAAATGTTAGCGTCAGGTCTAGACCATCCTAACCGGTTAGAAATCGTAACTAGGGGTTGGCCGTTGCCACACGACATTACGTATTTTCCACGAAATAAACAATTACAGATCGGAACGGTTTTAACGAAAATTAAATGTCATTAAAACACATTGAACGTTGCTCTTAACAAGGTTGTCCTTTATTCGGAACTACATATTCTTGTGCCTTTAATCAAAATGTACCTCATAGTTCTTAATTGTTGAGATTTTTTCTTGTTAACATGATCGTTTAACGTCGGTCGACCATAAATATTTCTGGACTCCCTTCGTGCTTCCATATTTTCTTCCTTTTTTGCGGAGATGTCATCATAGGAATTAGGAGGTGTCACTTTATTTTTCGAATCTTCACCGTCATTAAATTTCTGACGATGTACTTGCACGTCTTTGCAGTTCGCTTTTTGCTTTCTCCACAAATCTATCATCGTGTTAGCGAGATCACATCACACCGGAAGGTAGCAAGAGGAATGCACTGATAAGAGAGTAACTAATCATATCCTGCAAGATTCTACGAACCGCAAATTTCTTGTAAACTCATCTCTCAAACGTGAATTGTTCACCTCAATAACATGTATGTCTCAAAAATCCTTCATCAAGCACTTTTATGCCAACACTTTTTCAACTGCGTAAAACACCACTGGTTAGGTCACCTCTTTTCTTCGACTAATCTTCATGCAACACAGAATGTTGACTGGCGAAGGTGCACAGAACTTGACAATAATTTTTCGTCACTGTTACATTATTATCAGTGGATTTATTGGAAAAAGAGGTAAGAAGGCCAAGAGGATAATCATCATCGCGAGGAGCAAAAAATTCTTTTTGTTTTCGGTCTTGACGGAAGACCGGCTAAACCTTCCTGCAACGGGTGACACACGACTGTTTCGTTTGACGAAACGACAGCAACTCCGCACTAGGCCCTTTCAGATGCCGATCCCCACCCTCATCGTTATCCCGTCTCGTGTTTCTGTCACTGTTTCTGCTAAACAAGAGAAAAAACCCTACCTCGAGCGCTCGAATGCTCGAGCGGCCAAACATTACCACCACCGTCCGTCCATCTTTCTTCAATACTCTTCGAATACCGATGGGATTTTCCTGAAAAGCAACTAAGAATTGCGTGATAAACTTACTTAAAATATTCTTCCACTGGTCGTCCGTCGAGCACGACATAGGGTTTTGTCATTAACTGAAGTAGCCCGTGCCGTATTTTTCTGTCCGGTACGCCGAAATATCGAAGATCAGTTTTCAACTGAAACAACCACCGATGCGATTTCCTATGAATACCGTCTTTTATTCGTACGCTCGTATCGCTAGGGCTTCCAAAGTTTATACGTCGACAGCCAAAGAAAACACGCGTGTCTTTATTCAATTGTCTTTTGTCAGCGGAATACTACGAGCTACAAATTGTCAATTGTTTTTTCGTCCCATAAATACGAGTAAATAATTCTCTAGGATACAAAGATTATTTTTTGTCTAATCTTGAAATACTTGCAATCGTTTCTACGTATACTTCAATGAAATTCTAGGAAACCACGTATTGCGATTTCCTTTGTCAGCTGAATATGAAGAGTCACACCTTCCGCAGTATCTGCACTCGACGAGATCCAGCGAAGAACAGCCAACGCTTGAAAACGTAGTTGTTGTAATTACTGCCTTTCGTTGACATCCTCTGGTTATTATCTCAACTCATGTAGCTTCGTATGACCACAATTCGTTTGCATTGGCCATTAAATATACGAAAAAGGATTTAAGTCTGTCTATCGAAGCGTAATATTATTATTTTAATACTACGCTTGCATAAAGGGCATACGTTTAGTTAACGTAATTACGAGATAACTTCGTCTTATCTCGATGTCCCAATCCACGTGAGGAGATGAATTTATATGAAGGCTTAAGTTCGTACTAATCCGGATTTTATGCATCCGATATTTTTTCTCTCGACGATTATCTTCACCAATCGTAAACTACGGCGGGACTGTAGACTCTCTCGCTCTTTCCTTCTATTACTTTCTGCGTACCGTGTCAACACGAAATCCAAGATAATATAAATGTTTAGATTATAAATCGTTGTGGTCACACATACAACAAACGGTTTTTCTGTTTCTGCGTTGGTGTTAGCCGTCAGGACACTTTGCGTATACACGACACATTCGGCGATCCGCCATGACGTTCTCGCTCGATTTGTTGATGGTTTTTAGTATAATTTTTCATTCTATTGGTACCGTCACAGCCAATCGAGTAAATCCGTTGCGGACGAAGGCTCGGACTCTACTACCTCCCGGGCCTTTTCCTCAGTATTTATATAGCAGGAAGTTGATAAAGAATATCAGGAATAGACAACACTGACGACGTTTAATTTGTTATCTTCTGCGAATTTTTGCCGTCAACGGTTGAATATCAGCATGAGATAAACTCTGACACTAAGGATATCCGATATTATTGCGCAATTGCTCGTGACTCTTGCGACCAAGACGAAATAGTAAACATGTTAATAAACAAGAAGGACTAAATCATCACCGTTGTTAATGCGTACCTCTCAGTAATCACTATCTGTATCATAAAATTCGTCATGATTTTATTTGTTCGTCATTGCTATTTAGACACAGTGCAGGAGAACTTTTCATTTACGTGTCTTTTGATCACATGTTTTCCATGAATAGGTACCGCCCGCTTTCCAGAATTGTAGACCTTCCCTTCAGCAGGCTCTACACCTTTTAGAGCAATAAAAGCAGGTCAGAGATGCCGAAGAATTTGTGACCGTAAGGGACGATTCTATAGACCCTGTGTACATCATAAAAAAATAAAGTATTTATTCAAATAAAATTTTCAGTTGCTTACGAAGGGAATGCTTTAAATGTGTAGCCATATGGCATCCGTCTGTTTTTCGACAGTTCGAATTGTGAGAGCGTACGGCGTTAAATGTTGGTGTAATTTGAAGCTGCGGTATGCCACCCAATCTTTTGTTCTCGTATGTGTACATCAGGAGGTGGTATAATCCTATAAATTTTCGTGTTGATAAAAAACTCTACTAACGTCTAATCCGCCAAAAGCGATACGTACAGGGGGAAAAAAAAGGGTGGCTCGTTTAATGCATAATCTTTACCAGCCGTTGGATTCATAGTGGTGATGGGTTTACGCGTAACCGGAACACTTGGAGTACTGCTTGATATCCTACTTCTAATACTCAAGAATGGCCGTTGAAATACAGAATTCAACCTGTGAAATAAAAAATCTTTTTTGTTGAATAAAAATTAGAGCTGGTAGACCAGTATGACTTACGCGTCCATCCACGGCTTTGTAGACATTGTTTCATTCGGCAAGTTATTTGGAATTTCGTTATTTGCCATATCAAGTGATCTCCTACCAGTAATAGAACTTCGTTTACTACCGTTAGTTGTAGAATCATTTGTATTATAAACCTGTTGTGTATCTCCAGTTGTTAATATACCCCAGGTATCCGTAGTGTTATTATTAACACCAACGCTTACGTCTGGGTTCCCATATTCTACATTATATATGTTTTCATATTTTTCTTCTTCTGTACTTGTGTACTCGACCGTAGTGGTTTCAATAATATTTTCAAGTGTCCCATTGTTTGTTATGTTCAGCGAATTATTAGAGATTGGTGCTGAGGTCGTGGAACTTTTTGCAAAGCGAGGAATCATTTGATTGTTGGTAGGAGAAGTTCTTGTAAAATTAAAACCCGCGGTTTCGATCATGATAATTGTAGTTTCGTTATATTTTCCCGTAGCGTCAGTATTTACATTGCTAATTGTAGAAGTCTCATTAGGATTGAGGGCCACTTCCGCAGCCATATTTTGTGTGATATCAGGAGTTGGAAACATAATCGTTGATTTCTTGATAAGATCGGGTATAGTCAAACTCGTATGCGTATGGGGTGTTGTAGAATTTTTGCTTGTTTCGCATAATTGGTTTGGATCTGTGCCTGATATGTACTGTTTGCTTTCTCGTTGGCTTGGTACATATTGCTCATGAGATACTCTCTTTCCAAGATATACGGCCGACCAAGTAATGATGGACATAACGATGAGTAAAACAACGACAGATGCTGCGCATTGTCTTGTCATGAAGCCCATTATCGATAATCGCGTTAGTAATACGAATATGTCCCTACCAAATAATCAATGTTACTTTTCCATGTCTTACAGCACTGAGAGTTAACGAAATTTCTTTTTAAAGATACAGCAAATTCTGGTAGTTACTGTCAATTGTTTTATTCTATAAATATTTGTTATAATTCCGAATGATTTGAAAATATATCTATATCAAAGAAAAGTACGTTTATAGTTATTTTTCTGCAAAATTTTCTTGCGTAGTTGGTCAAATTATTGGACATGAATTAAATAGAGAATGGCAGGGTCGAATTTTAACCAGATGATGTTTGAAATAACGAAGGGAGGAAAGATAAAAGATAACACGGAATTAAACTGACATCTATATGGGATGGTATGCACTATAGAAGTTCAATGCACTTGACTGCACAGTCCAATTGACACACGGAAAATACCGCCAATATCTGAATAAGCAAAAAATAAGGAACTCTATTTTGCTATAATATGGAACTATAATCTAATGATTGCTTTTTGTCAGGTAACACATTATCACCTTTGCAACTGCTCATGAATACTCAATGATACAGAAACAAGTCTGTTCTGAACATAACCTGTATTAATCATAATCAATGAATTTTACGGTTTATTTTCAGACTGTGTTATAATAATACCTGCATAAAAAAAGGCATACCTAAGAGTAATGAAGCGAGGAAATATTCATCGAGGATGTTAGTTATCGCATAAATAATAAAATGTCGATTAACGTAAATTCTATTTATAAATCTTGAAAAACATAATGGAAGGTGACCTAATGTGGAATATAGTTTTTAAAAGAGCGTGAAGATCCAAAAGCATGCCTAGCTGCACTGCTCTGTTTAGACTTCTTAGACGGCGTCTTGTACTTGGGCTAATTTTTGCCCTATCACTGACGTATTGTGCTTTCTCCCTATTTCGTCATGAGGTAAAGTAGATTCCCAAGGCAGGGTAGGTGTGGAATGAAATTTCTTAAATTCAAATCTTTTATTCTGTTTTAATTTGCAGAAGAATGTAGTTAGTCCAGAAAGTGATCTTGATGATATGGATGTCATGTTAATCAATGACAATGATGAACTGATTTCTGATGATGATCCCCTTGTAGAACAGTTTAAAGCCTCAGCCAAACCTTCTTTATGGCAGATACAAGTATTGAATGAAGCAGCCCATGGGGCATCGTCAAACATAGATGCTCTGCCCATCTTAAATGACACTGAAGGTGGAATTCAATCTTGCCGTAATTCTATACAAGTATGCTTCATTTTCTATATATGCATTTGGAAATTTCTCATGGCATTATGTTTTGTAAATGAATGACATTTATCAGGGAAAAGTTCTAATAGTTGATGAGAGGGGTCTGGTCTGTGGTAGACACGAGGTGCTCCCAAATGGATGCTGCAGTACAGAAATCAAGTCTACACAAAAACCACATGAAGATACATCTGCAGTGAAGGAGAGATATAGCTGCAAAACATGTAACACTCAGGGTTGTTGTGCTATCTACGAGTACTGTGTCTCTTGCTGTTTACATCCTGGCAAGGTATTCTATCGGTTCTTTGATGAACAGAAATATATTTATTTCCCATTATTAGTGTACATAAAATTTCAGAGAATAAAGGGCAAAAAGACTACAGATGGCGAGCCGGCACGACGGGAAAATCAGAAAGCAAGAAGGAGCGAAGACATAATAAAACTACGTTTGCGTAATCTCGATAGGTTTCAAGCTTGTCTAGCGATTTGTCGTACTTCAAGCGCCAGTGTACGGCACGAAAACACTTACAAAGACCCCCTTTCGAAACACTGTTATACACTTCAGATTCCGTACTCGTATCAACGACATCGTCGTGACATTAATTCTCTAAATAATAACGGCGACAACCATGCTGTTGTCATTCCACCTTCTTCTATTGTGACGTTCATGACCCTATCGCTTCCGTCCTGCTATGAATATCCTCTTAACTTCAATAATTCGTCATCCTTGTCCTGCAACGACCCTATTATCATGTCTAATTATTTTTCCCACATTCAGCCGCCTTGAAATATATTGTTTGTAACATTCATCTGCACGATTCTATAGAGAGGAACGAATGCCACGCACGAGGGAAGATTTAAACCGCCAAATGTCTGTATATTTGATATCCACGCCGAGACGTTTTCGTGTCATTTCCGTGACTTCTTTTTCAATCCGGTCCTGAACTGTGTCCTGTACCTATTGCAGACGAAAAAGCTTAAAAAACCGTCTTTAAGGGCGTATACATCCTTGACTTACATCGATATAGTGGCACTCTGCAGCCGCATAGTGGCAAGAGATAGCTCGTCTTGATCTGTTGGACACGTTAACACCTGATCCATGAATGAGTAGAGGGTGGAAGAAAACTGTATCCCCTGGTTGCATTTCAAGCTCTATCCACTTGGTAGTTTCCGGCAAATTCTTTAACACAGGATAAAGCTGACGTAAAAAATGGACCAGAGAAATTGGCAAATTATGGATGTAATCTTTACCTGAATACCGTGATAAAATTTATTTAAGATGCCTTCGGGGTAGTCGTGAGGAAATAACTCTCCGAGCGCGTGGGAACCTGGCGAAACGAAGAGACAACCATTTTCATGGTCACAGGGTTCTATTGCCGTCCAAACCCCGACCACCAAGTCGGCTGGACGAAATGGAAAATAATAGAGGTCCTGGTGAGGTGGATGCCTAAAAGGCAGCGCATTTATCAATACTCTTAAAAGTCATTCTTAACATTTATGTTTCCAGAATACAATATCCACCTAGTCGATTTGCTTCCCACGTCAGGTGGTTTGGCAATGAGCATGCTATGCACAGCCAAAATATTTGGCCCCGTGAATGCCTCCACGATATCCAAGAGTTCCTTGTATTCGATATATTCACGGAAGACATCGTCATGATTGATGTCTTGTATTTTATTTACCGATTTTTTATCAACCACGTCGCGCATTACGATCATACCGCCGCGCGGGACCTTACCCGTGATTATTTCGTCGAACCTGCAATATTTCGGTTCGGGAAGTAATGATGTAACCATGAAGTGTTACAGTCGAGCATACCTTGCGTCACATTTGTCCAATACATTCTGCGGTACTAGTCTTTGGATAACGAGGTATCCATTTTTCTCGTAGAATTCCCTTTGGGTACGCGACAAGACGGTTGTTTGCTTCGTAAAGCGGAATGCTTTCATTATTACGGACATGTTAAAATACAGATCCTCCAGACTTTGGTTATTTCCCAAGGATGCTCTCAGCAGTACTGAAAACAAAACAAAGATCTTTTAGTCTTTCTCCTCCCGAGGATCCATTGATGAGATGATAAATTGAAATTTGGAAGTCCGCGTCCGACGCGTCGGTGTCCCTCTGAAGAGCAGAATGCGCGCGCCTTGAGGACGTCGCGATGCGCCGACGTGGTTTCCCGCTAAACTCAGAATCTCATGCTGGCCTTTTCCCGTCGATTGGTTCTCCGGTGTGGACTCTCTCGCTCGCGGGCGCCTCGCGCCAGCACGTGGCTTCAAAGGGAAGGATATACACGAGGGGTGGTCGTTCAGACCGACCAAACGGCGACGACCCTCGCCCGTCGTCGCTTCTCGCGCGACCGCGCGCGAGATTTCGACTATCTTCCTTCCCTTTCACGCCGTCATTCCTCCGAGAATCATCGAATTCAAGCATCAACTTTATTATACTCCTCTTATAAACCGGAAAACTGTCAACCGGAAGCCGATAGACCCGTCATCGGCAAAGCCAAATTATTATGCGTACCGATTCTACGATATTCTTTTGATTTTCTCCAACTGGATCATCGGACGAGCGCGCGAGGCCCGTGGGCCGATGCTGACGAGAAACAGACATTCTTAATTTTGGAATCGCTCCGGAACGCTGATATGGAATCGTTGCCGGGTGAGTAAATAGAAACGTCATTTCATTCTCATACATAAAAAGTACGGTATTTCGAAACTCTCGTGGAATATTTATCAAGGGTTTACGGCTGATTCTGACATTACGTGTCAACGAAGAATTCATCGATTCCCAGTATAGGGCATTATCACATGTCAACTTGGGATGATACGTTCCCGATTTTATCGTTGTTGCTTTACCGTGAGCACGTTGTTTATTTCCATCACTTGGCTGGGCCACCGTGACGATCCTTGCCGTGTCTATCTTTCCGCCAAGAGGAATCGACCGTTTGGTCGAACGAATGAAAGAAGTCACGGCAAGAGTCGCTTTATCCCGTGTACACGCGAACAGCCGATCGACGTTTGTGCGTTTCTCCAAAGAGAGAAAGAGAACGAGGGAACGCGTAATGGAAACGAGTTTACGAAGCCAAGCGGACAAAATCGATGTACATCGCGTTAATAATGCAGACACAAGGTCTACAACCTTCCGCGTACGGCCGATGTCGCCAGATCGACCTTTTCCTCTTTGCCATAAGGACTCATATATGCCACTTGCTCCGAAGAAAAAGCCGATAAATTTTCGATCCATAGATTTTCGTCATTCAAGGCGCCCTGAAGGTCTTACCAAACTTCAGACTCGTTCCGCGGGAAAAGTTGATTTTAGTGAGAAACTCATTCTCTTCGGAGCGGGATTTTCCTCTTGATCCATTTTCAACGTTATCCTTCCATTCTCCTGCCTCCGATGCCCCTACCTTCGTGGCAGCTTTTTCAAAAGAAACGACAGTTTTTTATAGGCCTAGAGGCGGTATATTGAACGCCTCGCTATGGCATTTCACTCGCGTGCGCGATGTGTCAGATTCTACGTCTATTTAGAAAGGATCAATGATGCCTACCGAATGACGAGCAGAGACTTATGAAATGCGAGTCCCTTAGGGAAGAATAAATGCCTAGCTTAAAGGACATCGTAAATGTATTCCCTAGGTGCGGACCATAGTCTTCGCGAAAGGAATATTCTTCTGGTATTGCAAACAAGGATAGGTGAGCCGCTTACTCTCGTTTTCCTGATTTTCCCGTACGTGGTCTATCGTTTTTACGAGAAAATGGAAAACCGAGCAAACTTCAAAACTCATTACGTTTCTGTCCAGACGTTCGATGCGAACAACGTTTACTCCGACGAAATTGCCGCTTCCCGCCTAAGAATCGCAACGTTTTATTTTAATTTGTGAATGGGGTTGAAGCGTTTGGCTTTCGCCATTTACCGGGCGGATTAGAACGATCAAATTAAATGCTAATGAAAAAAGGATCTCACGTTTAACAAGCTTTTAGAACGACCTAATATTTTCCCCTTGACTGGAGAGAACCTTCCACTAACGTTTCAGGCAAAAACGTCCTGATCCTCCTGTGGTTTTAGATATCTTCGTGCATTCTTGTTCTCTTATTGCAATTCGAGAGCGAAGCGCCGACGTATCCGCTTACCGTAAGTACGGCGAAACTTCCGAACGAAGAGAACCGAAGAGAGAAGCATTGCCGTTCGCCAGAGAACAAAGAGAGTTTATGTACGTAAGGGGCATCGCGCGATTTCTTGGCGGAGATACAGGAGAAACTACTTGGCCAGACAAACGGGCACCTTATATCCCGATAAGAATCGTGCCTCGGCCAGACGGACAGTCGCGCCATTTCTTCTTCCCCGAATACCAACTCTTTTTATGACGATTACCAGTTCGCCGATCTCCGCTTTCCAACTTTTCATCCGGTGGTTCAATGAACTTCCCCATGCAGCAGAGACTTTGACAAGTTTTCCACGACAAGCAATTTACTGACATCTCATAAGTACATTTCCTTCGATAGTAGGATCTTAAATACACCGAATCGCCAGTCGGCGGGACTTCGATTTCCTTTTTCAGGCATGGATGCCCGATTTCTTCTCACGGATCGTCAGAAATTGCTCGGACAAGCGTTCTTCTTGACAAATCCAAACTGACGGTCAATCCGTACCTTTTCACGGTATTCAACTTATCAGTTCTCCGGCCTCTCGAGCCTATCCCCTCTTCAGAGCGGAAGAAATAGTCAGTGGTTTGCTAATTCTTCGGAAGGTCTTCTTATTCGTCGATCGAAAGTCATTTCCGAGGGATCAAAGCCAGGGGATTGGTTAGTACTGACTCGTGAGGATGTAGCCGATGACGAAAGTGCTAATCATAATAGCTACACACATGAGATAGGCGATCAGATGAACGCAGTAGTGATAAAGATTAGATTCAGTTCTTGCCCTGGGGACTTGTACTGTTCTGTCTTCGTTATCCGCCTCGTCCGTTTCACCGCTTTCCTCTGACGTCTTCCTCCTTCCGTCATTTTCACCCTCTGCATAAATTGAACAAGCATTTCTTTTGGGAAGGGAGAAGGCTCCCCTAACTGCGACCGATCGACCTCCCAATTTTAATTCAGCCAACGATTCGCAGAGAATTTTCTTCTAGATTTTCTTATTGTTAGATTCGTCGTACCTGCCGTTGAAGAGACTTCGATGGTCGACACGGTATCACGGAAGGATAGTTTCCGTTTCCCCCTTTCTTGGGATGCTCGAATAATCGTCTGCCGAAAGATATGGAAGTTGAGGAACTTATCTAAAGGGTACCGGTTCGCCGGAAGGCCTGGGGAGTGCTTTAGAAACGCTCACGGGCTCCTCTTGGACTTGCGAAGCATATTCGCGATACGGTCGATTCGTCATCCTCCGATCGATTCCGATCTCCTCGATAAAGGAATCCGTAATTCGTCGCGGAGGAGGTTACCTTCGCCATGCCACGACCTCCCCTCGCCCTTCAACCCCCCCACACGCTTCGATATTTTTTGTTCGCCGTCATCGCATGTCTAGGACAATGTATAAGTAATCGACTGGCGCTGACCTTGAGCCTCTTTCCCTCTGACACGTACCATCCAGTTCGTCCTGCGGAATTCTACTTATATAATGGCGTTTTCAAATAGACCTACGACAAAGTAAAGAGCTTTTTTATCGGCCCGAATCAGATGTGCTCAGCCGATTAAATGCGGCCCATTCAATTTTACCGCCAAGGATGTGAGAATTTTCTATGATTTTTTACGTAGAAGATGTGACAATTCTGGACATTGGGACATATGATTGAGGAGATATAACAAACGTCTATGATGGTGGAAAAACGTTAATGGGTCGTCGGAGAGAATCGGACGGACTGGACGAATCGATTATCGATCCTCTCCGCACCTGGAATAGAGGTATTCCAATATCCTGATGTCCCTCCGCGGAATACGCGCGAGGACTTTCGATTTCATAATGTCGGCCGAGCTCCATAATACGATGATGTCAATGGAAAATCTGATTGAGCCTGATCGTTCAGAAGAGTAGTAGTCGTAATGGCCGGTAGTCTTCTTAACACGTTTCCTTCAATATGGAAGAACGCATTTACCTTTCTCATTGTCTCATTTTACACGAGTTACGGCGGACTCATGGGCTCGTAAATGGCAGTCCCGAGTTTCTATTAACTCGTGCTCATGAATGATGCATAATTTAATTAGGGGAGAAACCTGGAACGGTCGATCCAAGTCAGATAAGCACTTATCAACGGTCTGTGCTGCAGTCATCTTGTTGGATTAGGCAGAGGCAGAGGTCGAGGCAAAGGCGAGAAATTGTCGGACGCTTACGCAGGGTAAACCTCCCTCCGTCAGCAAGACAAGCCGAGCAGTTTGTCCTGGACAAACGAATAACCGGGCCCGACATTCGCTGCGCTGCTGCAGCCGTTTATTTTCGTGGGTGTAACAGTCGCTGATCTCCCCCTTCCAGAAGTTCCGGCTATTTCCATTATTCCTTCTTTATCTATCTCTTTCTATCTTTCAGCCTTACATAAATGTCTAATATTAGGATAACCTTCCGAGCCAAATAAATGCACGCATTTACAGCCAAGAATGTATTATCCTCCCACGCTCGTATGACTTTTCCAATTGCCATTGATCGACAGGTGCGAGAATATCTGTAGCGCAGGACGAACCAGACAAACGCCATTAACAACCGTTTCGAAACATTCCCTCCTAGATTGAAATATTTCCGGGACACTGAGTGGCATGCCGAGCCGATGCACGCGTTAATCAACACGCATGATGGTTCGATGATGTCGTAGCTTCAATCACCTATGCGTTGCTACTTATCCTATTCGATTGTCAAAATCAATTCTAGCCCTTCTCTAAGTAATTTCCTTATTATCGCCTTTTCGTGAAGAGGATTGTGATTTGGCCGAATATCCTCGCTCAGTCACTTACAATTAGATGGCCTTGCGTTCATTTTCGTGCGTATGTCTTCTATTATTCATAAGACACGATGAGAAAAGCATGACGATGACGGGATTACTTCCAATTAGGGCTACTCGGGCACTTTCCGGTGTGCGACGGAGAAACGGCATTAATTAAAATCCATTAACGAGGACGACCGACGTTAACCGATGTTGCGATACATAATACGTGGACAAAAAGGGCAAGGGGAGACGGTGCTCGAACGCGACGAAAATTAAGGGGACAGATCGATCTCAGACCATAATAAGCACCGTCCGGGATCGAGGATTATTTAGACACGCTGTATATCAGCTGCTTTCTAAATTACTTCATTCTAGCCTTCTAAGGAATCCGTGCAAAGAATGAAGAAATCGCTATAGGTAGAATCATGGTTCAATCGATTCCAGGGAACCGTCAAAAAGAATTATGGCCTACGATCGGAAAAACTAGCACAGATATGAATGAAGGACCAAGCGGTATCAACGATCGATCGATCCAATTAATCGAGAATTACAAGATGCCATCATGATTCTGGACAATTTTCAGAAAATTCACGAACCAATGGTTTGATTCATTCATCATTTCTATGCTTTACCGGTCATTAACGCGTAATGATAGTTTACACCCGCAGAAGATTAAAATCTAATTAAGACCCACATGGAAGCGTAATTTTTTCAGGCAAGCTGTAATTATTATTACGAGTAGGAGTTTCCGACAAGGCCTTTGTACAATTTTTGTAGCTTGTAGAAACGTGTTTGCCTCAAACAGGGAGGGCAAGTACAAAAGTTGATTATGAGACAGGAGGCTCGATGGATAATTATTTGTCACCACGAACTATGGGGTCCGCCCGGTGGCGAACTTCCGCGTAAGTAAATAGCCGAGAGAGATAACTGTCGGAAACTCGTTTCGTTTCCCCGAAGGGTGAGAAAATGTTGTTCCCCCCGTCGTCATTCTGAGCGATCGATGAAAGACCTGTCCATTTTCCGCACTTTTCGCCGGTTGCATACAAATCAGCCGACTTTAAGAGGACTCTTAATTCTCTAAGCAACCGCGTTTTCACTTTAACGGTTCATTTGGTTCCGATGGTCGAAGTAATAAGAGGAATCGGTCGGTCTATATTTATTCCCTTAGTAGCGGTCCAGAACCCTCTCGGATTTTCCATTTTCGTTTCATAAGAATTGATCGCTTTGCATAATTTCATTGCACGGCTGGGTCGCGCGAAAGGTTCTCGTCGAAGCCGCTGTTGTAAACATTCTGCCGAGAGATGATTTAATAGCATTTTTACGACCCCACCAATGGTCGTTACGTGAATTCAATAAACGGACGAACGAGCACCGCTGATTCTCCTTTCTTTGTGGCCGTATTTTCGCTCGTCAGTGGCCATTATTACGAATGACTGGATTCATGTTAAAGATGGACATGTAGCCCATCCTTCGGGGAAATTCCTTGAGCCGTTCCTTTATTCCTTAACGTCCTTCTGTCAGCTATTCATCATAATTTTTGCTGATTGCGCACCGACAACAACTTTAGATAAAAGATTCACGCAGCTGTAGCAGTTATATGTGTACAATTACTCCGGTTTCTAATTCGAGGTAGCTCGAAACAGCCAAACTATTTGTTATCGGTCTTTCGCGAAGACGGTGATCAAAGTGGGTAACTTCATCGTAATTGAGCTTTCTATAACGGGAACTGGTGAACCGCAACTATAAGTGTCCGAGGACAGATTCGTAACGCTGGGAAACTGCATCTTGTGGCAAAAGCGGAATCCTCCGTCGTACAAGTTCGCAGGAGGAATTATTGATGGCCCGAGTTCTCAAAGACCATGGTCCAGTCAAGAGTTTGAATTTCCATGGACACCACGGTAGCCGAGGGCTTCGGGGAATTTCGTTAGTTGGAGCTTTTTATTTTGTCGACTCTGGAAATTCTGAATGACGTGTCGATGGCTGCGTGAATCTTGACGAGACGTGTTCTCGTTTATCGAGCATTATAAACGGCAGCACGACCCTGGTTCTCGTGTCATCGGCACATGTAGGACGTGTTCTTCCTCGTGTCAATCGATTCCTCGCGTAAAAGAGGAACCCCATGCAACCACGTGCACCATGCGATCACGCGAGCCAGACACGTCGACGTTGTAGGTCGACCTTCTGCCTGTCTTTGACTCTTTATGCAACGGCCGTGACGAGTAAAAAAATTCGACGAGGAAAAGCGAGCTTCATATTCGCGATAGATGGACGACGGTCGACCATTAATCAACGGTAGTCGTTTTCCGCTCTGGAATATTATGGATAAATGCTTCGTCTCTTGGGCTAATTTATTCGCGTCCTACGGGAACAGATTCCTCCTCAGCTGTTCCGGGAAATCTTATTTTACAGAAGATCAGGAAAAAGGGAAATGTTAGGCAAGTCTAGTAGTTTACAGCAAGAATTCAGTTAATCACGATGAATTCATTCCTCGGCCGACACTTGGGCTTTAGGTCGGGCTCGATCATGGAGGCAGAAATAGCAAGCAACAGCAAGAAAAACGTGCGACTGAGCGTTCAATGCAGGTGCCTTCCGATGAGGATGTGGGTCCTTCATTCCCGTTTCATTGGCGACAGGTCCTTGATAATCCAACCGAATGGCGCGAAAAGTCGCTTCGTATGGCCTCTGATTTCGATAAAGCAATTACGTGAGCTCTGCTGACCTTTTCGCCGAGGATCTTTCCTATCTCCTCGTGAATAGGTAGCGCGTGAAATTAGTATCAGCGAGGTTTGCGCGCCTATTTTCTGAGAAAACTAGTCATCCCTTCCCTTCTCTTATCCTTAATGAATTATCCTCGAGGTTGGAGGTAGGGTGGCTCGTTGTTTATGGAGGATTTGGGGGCGGCAACCGAGATCCGGTTTGCTCCTGCCGATTCAAGGAGACAACTAGTAGGGGACGAACGTCTCGCGAGTTGCGATAGAACGCGAGTTGTCTCAGCGTGGAGACGTCGAGACACGCTAATGGTCGATAATGGAACCGCCAGGGCGGCAGCCTAACCGAATTACACCGGCAGGTATACCTCGTGATCCGGAAGACAATATTCCAACGGAATGGATGTACATTCGTGTACATCCACGCTTAATGTACCTCACTAGCAGAAGGCACCTGCTAAGGAACGATCAGAGACGTCGTAATTCCCCCGACAACGGCCAATTAGCAGTTCTAAACTCTTGAAACACAGACACGACAAAACCATGACGGTATTGTTCGCTACACATTAGCTTCGGTTTTGATTTCGAGAAGAGGGACATTTCCTGTTGAGGAGGGCGAATTGGGGTTTCGCTGTGCATTCTACAGGTGTTCCAACGACGATGAGCTGGTGGGTCGAGGAGCACGGTAGACTCACTTGAACCCTCGACAAGCTAGACGATTGCTAAGCGTTCGAGCGGCAGAATCACGCGGGTAGAGGAGAGGAATGGGCCTTTGGGCCTTCGACGTACCGCTCGTCCTCGTCTCTGCTCTGGGCCTACTTCTTAACGCCTACATCCTCCTCGTCGTCCTCGGGCTGGGTAAACAGGTAATTCTCATCATTTTATTTCGTACATCCTAATCAACACAAATTATTACAGCCAATTTTTTCAAAATCACGCCATTCAAATCACGATCAACCTAATTCTTTTGATACCTCATAAATTGAAACTCGTCGAAACCGATTACCAAGGGGTGTGCTAGTAGCGGACAGGTTGATCGCTGAATTAGTTAAGAGAGTTTGGCGAAATCATTACGCACGATTGGCTAAAGTTAAACTCTCGTTAACTGGTGATCCGCGTCAGAGGAATAATTTGTCTACATATAATTCGATTGAACGAAGGTAGATCAGTCGGGGCAAGCGGAGAATAAATCGTTAGAATAACGAAAAAAAATATTTTACAAGCCAGCTAGATTGTGAAGGACAAAGTCTGGCTTCTCGGCGAAAGCCCCCATCCTTGAATATTTCGGACCGTAAATGACGAGTTTTTCGATCGTTTTAGCGGTGGACACCTGACACTAAAAAATCGTTTCCAGCACTCATGTTTTGTCTGTCACCGAAGTAACGATCCATTGGACGTACTATTTCCATCGGCCTCACCAGAAAGCCAGTTAATAGGAAATTACCGCGTCTATCTCACCCCGGATATGACAGCAGGACGATGATTTTACATCCCTTTTGGATGAAAGACCAGAGAGGGCGATTGTAGTTTAGCCTTTGAGCGATTGCCCCTCACATATCCAAGAAAAATTTGTCAATATTAGTTTGCCGTTTGTGATCGCAGAATCAGCAGCAGCAGACGTCAAACACGTTGTTGCTAATTCATTTGGGGGCGGTTGAAGCTACTGTTTGTCTGACATTGCTGATCTTCATGACAAGTTCCTGGCCGGTTACTGGCACGTGGTGTGTGCTACATGGATTTCTTCTGA
Source organism: Hedychridium roseum (assembly GCA_963989215.1). Lineage (NCBI taxonomy): Eukaryota > Metazoa > Arthropoda > Insecta > Hymenoptera > Chrysididae > Hedychridium > Hedychridium roseum. Next base: position 9,731,066 of record OZ022312.1, read on the forward strand.
CTCTACTGCATCCCGTTGCCCTGTGGACTGTCACTGGCCTAAATTGCGACAGGTATGTACTCCTCAGAAGCGAAAGCTTCCAGCAAAAATTGCTATCTCGGTTCAGTCGAATTGTCACGCGCCCCGGAACTCAAGGGAAATGAATCGCACCGTTCCCTTGTTTGGCCGTTGATATACGCAAGGCGAATGATCAAGTGGTAGGACGTAGAATGAATCGTCGAATGCAGCTTTCAGTTTCAATCGAGTTTTATCTGTTGCGCAGCTTTCCGGGCTATAAAGAGCTTTCAATTTTTTTACTCTTCTGGCAAATGGCATCACAGCGGCTTTTGTGCAATACAAAGGCCGCGATATTTTCCGATCTTCCCCGTGCGTTATACGTTCCTTTATAGAGACTGAGGTGATGAAATCTGCACGAACACGGCACAACCGTTTCTTGTCGACTGATACAATTTGAGAGATTATGCCGCGATCGATCGATCGTGCGTATACTTTATTCATCGTCCGTGCGGTTTTAACTCGCAGCCTCTCCTACCACTTCCGTCCTCCGTTCGCTTTTGCTCGTTCCAGATTTCTTCGCTCGCTCCTAACGAACCGTTAATCAATATTTCCAGAAATAACGCAAATATGTCGTAGACGGTCTCGACATTTTCCTCGTGGTATTAAGCGAAGCATTGTTGTTGTTGTTGTTGTTGTTTTCTCGCCATGAACAGATATTACGCGATTGCCGCACCTCTGCACTACGCCGCATTGGTTTCCCCACGTCGGGTGGCGGTGGGCCTGGCAGCTTCCTGGGCTGGGGCCCTACTTCTCTGCCTGCCGCCCTTCTCCGGCCTGGTGCCGCCCTATAGGTCAGTCTTTACACCGGGTCCGCCTATGTCCGTCGGAGTCCAAGTTCCACGAGAGGGGTGGGTCATTGGTTTGATCCGCAGGTACAGCCCCAGCTTGGGCTGCTGTGCCCCGGACTTCGGGAACGACTCCTGGGGGTCTGCCGGGGTCCTCTACGGGGCGACTTACGCCATTCTGGGCCTTGCCTTGCCGGCTATCCTCGTGACGGTCTGCAATCTCCGGGTACTCGGCATAGCGCGGTACCATCGTCATCGCATCGCCAGTGCCATTTACGAGGTCACCCTCAGCGCTCAGGTGACCATCACTCACCAGAGGAATCCGTTCCTGATGCCCACAGTGACCGCCCCGTCTGCCGGCGGACCGCCGCCGCGATTTCACAGTGCCGCAACCACCGTGCGTATTATTACGTCCCCTCAAGCAATTCCGGAGATTCAAATCGTTCGCTAAGTTTACCATACGTCAGCCGATGCTACGCGATGAATTTTTCTTCCCTGCTCGCACGTCCGATCATAGTTTAAGGACAATCGATCGCCACGCTTTCGGCGTTCTTTAAAATTTAATCGTTTGTGCTTTTTAATACCAAACCGGGTCGCCAACAGCCGTGAATTCCTTCGGCTTCATACGCCGACTTTCTGATTTAATGCTCATCGGTCTAATTAGCCAACCGATTTAATTTGCCGGCTCCAACTTAATCATTTAAATCGGGCTGACAATATCGTTGGGATGTTGATGGCAAGGTTAACCAATGTCTCCTGTATCATTCATTATTTATGACATTTTTTTGTATCATTTCCAACGGGTGAGTCGATCTTTCAGGTGATGCAGCTCGTCGGATCCTTGTACCTCCTGTATTTTCCATATTGCGGAGTGATTCTGTGGGAAGTATGCGGCGTTGGGAATGAGCAACGTCTTGACGCGCATCCTCGTCTAGCTTCGTTGGCCTCGCTCTTACTGGCCTGCTCGCCGCCCATTAACGGTCTACTTTACGGCTTAAAATCACGAACCCTTCGGCGATCCGTGCAAAACTACTGGCGGAAAAAGGCGACCAAGTCGGAATTGCAGCAGGTAATCGTCGGTTATTACGGTACGATCAATCAAGATCCTCCTCCACGTCCTTTCTGGCAAATTCAACGTTTCCTCATTCGATGTAATTGCGTGACAATGAAAAATGATCCCTCACTGGTGTATTTATGAGAGCGCCGCTTGTCCCGAAGTTTCCCATTCACTTCCGAACAAATGCCTCAGCTTCGTGTGTGTTTGCTTTGCTTTTTCAGGAGATTCAAGCAAGGACCCCCAGTGTTGCGGGATCGAGGCGACCCTCCGGAAGCGGCACAGGTTCCTTCTTTCCCTTTCCCCCCCTGCAGAGGAGACTGAGCGAGGCTCTGCTCGCCCTCGGTTCCTGTAGAACCGGAAACAACTTCGACAGCGGCCATCTAACCGGTGGATTCCATCGTGCCAGGCTCCAGGCTGCTGCCTCTTGCAACACCCTTCGCGTGCCGACCACCGAATCAGGTACAAAACCCCGGCGATTCCGTAGTCTTCATTGAACGTTGCCCGTGAATAGGACGATTTCGCAAGAGTAAGACACAGCACTGCTCCGTAAATAAATCTGACCGTGGGATTGGTTATTATCGCGATGCATTTTTCTTCCGATCCATCTTCGGAGCGCTTGGCATGAATGGCCTTAGTGCCGCATTATCGAGAGGACAAGGGTTAGATTTTAACGCGAGGATTCACGGCCTCGGAATTGATCGATGGCATTTTCATCGTCGGCGCACGTTTGGTGATGCCGTGACGAAGGTGAGGGCACCGGGAGGCTGGTGAGATCGAGCGCCAGTGCGGTCAGCCTCATGGCCGCGCACTATCGCAACGACTTCTTCGCCGTCGAGCTGGGCACCGGGTCTCCCGTGGCAATGAGCGAGACGCCAAGACGAAGCCCACGGATTCTCATAACACGGGCCTGCAGCGAGGAAAGCCAGGACGCCGGCAGTCCGCTCCTGAGGAAGACAGTCCCGGCCGTCGCCAACGTTCCGCCCTGCGAAAGTACGATTCCCTCCCTCGTTTTGCACGCCTATCTCGCCATCTCTCATTTACAAATACGACTCTCCCCTTCGACTTAGGACTCTTTCAGTTCAGTAGATAGCTTCCTCGCGGCGAATCTTTTCAATCCGATCTGCCGAAAAATTCCGTTCGATCGGCTAAAATCAAGTCGTAGCTTCAGCGAGCTTCTCTTTCTCGGGGGGCCGTTCTTCGAAGAACGGAGATGGAGATACTGCAGTACCGGAAGTGAAAGCAGCACCGGTAGCAGCGACGCCAGCGTCTGGACAACCGGCGTCGGCCACAAGTCCGCCAAGGGAACCCTTAAGAATTCCACGGATATCTGGCCGACGGTGAGAAGATTCGCTCGAGGCAAGTCGCCCGACGAAGGAGCTCTTCTCGTCAACGTCAGGCCTAGTACGAATAGCGAGAGCAGTGACACGACTGACACAACTGCTACAACTACGACCACCACTCACCCCCTCAAAACTACGACCGTGAGTGCAGAATTTCCCTTCGCACTCAATTTATTATTCTCGCTCAAGTACCATTCAATTAACGTAATTCTTAATTATCGCGCCAGTTCTATTAGTCGGCTACTTTTCTCCACTTTCACAGCACGCAGAGGTGTTCCTTTTTCCCGTTCCTCGTTTTACTATTCCTTTCCATGAGTTAGCACCATTTTCAAAAGGTTTTTTTCAACGGGACATGAAGCGGCTAATTGCTTGGTCCGCGCAGGAAAATGGAAGGCAGCCGGCCAGAAGGAAGGAGGAGATTAATGGTGACAAAAAGGTGCGAGAGCACAGCGAGAGTGGGGATAGCTGGAGCAGCGTCGACGACGAGGTGGAAATAAAGGTGGCGGTCGGCAACGACGAGGAGACCGAGGGGGAAGAGTACGAGACGGAGAAGGAGATGGTTCTTAGGGAGGAAGAAAAACACTTGGACTCACCCCGGCCCGAAGCCGTCGACGAACCGGAAATCAGCGAAGACCACGAAGAAGCCGCTCAACTCAGGCCACTTCTCACCCCCTCCTCTTAGATTCTTTAACTCCAGAGAATTGCCGTTTACGTTCCCTTTTAGTTGCGTTCATTCCACTTGGGAATGCCCGATTCTCCCCCACTCTCCACAAGTTCCTCTTGTTCTCACAAACGGTAATGAATTCTGTATTTAGCCACAGGGCCAACATCTTTGTAAAACCCGCATTCTCATTATTTTACAGATCTGTACATACCATCGTATATTTATAACCTTTGTTTTCTCGTGGCTCGGTACCGTTCGTTCCAATCGCAGATCGACATATCCTCAGATTATATTTTTCTACTATTTCACCGCGATGAGACGGCGCGTTGCGCAAATCGTCCTCACCGCAGCGAACCTCTCCCCTTCAATCTCTAACCGGTGTGCCGAAGAAAAAAAATAGAAATGAACTCCCTCGAGGCACCACCCTTTCGCGATGGGAAAATCAATGGTCAAACGTCTAGCATTGCGGCTTGATCAATTCATTCCAATGAGACGTACATCAACATTTTCGAAGCGTCATTGCCCTAATAAAATGACGACATTCATAGATCATAAAATGAACGGACAATTTCGAAAAATAGTCGGAACACCTCCCCGACTTGTTTGTTTCAACAAATTATTTTTTTCAATGCACAAATTGCTCCCTACAGCGAAAATACATAGCCCGTTAAAGCCCTCCAGGTCGTTTTTCATACGCGTATTAAGCACAATTTCCCTAAGTTACTGGAATCGCACGCGGCGTGGGTAAACAGTATTTTCATCGTTACGTTTGACGTTCCTGATTAATCGATAATCGGTCTAAATACATCGTTGTAACATCTACAACGGATGAAGAACACTACGATTGCCCGGGGCTGTACTTAAGTAGAATTACCAACCGGGGGTGGAATTCCATGAAGGATTCACGCAACCAAAGAAACGCCGACTGAAGAAGAAAGTCCTTATTGTTAATAAGTTATTTATTTCACCAGAATCATTAAAGTTGAAAACTTCACCATTTTTCATGTTCACGTTGCTCTGTATAAGGTGTATTAAGTTTAAGAAGTCGTTCACGAGACACAATAATTCCTAGTCATAGAGTAAGGGACGGTTTGTTTGTGTTAGCGTCAATAGCCGTCGGAATTGATATCCCGGGGTCATAGAACTACGTGTATTTACCATTTTTCCGTATACCCAAGTACCCCAATTTATGCAACGTTCGACGTTTCCCTCTAGACAAAGCTTCAATTTTGGGCATTCATGTCTAGCTCAACCCTGCCAGCCTCTAATGAGCCTCTGTTAAATACATAAATGTTATCGCTGATACGACAGATTGTTAATAGGTATATAGAAGCGCTCTATTGTCTCCGAACATGGAAGGACAATATTGAATGGGTCTTAATGACAAATACATCGCAAGCTACGCCTCTAACATTCGGCGAACTAGAGAATAATCTACAATCACAGCCCCACGATGAAGAAACGGTGTCTCGCGGAAGAAATGATATTTCCTTCATTCTAAGATTCACGAAAAGTCTCACGATCGGAGAATGTTTTATCAGTGTTAATGTAACAATAATGCGTTGAGAAGTAACGATACACGTTACTTTACATGTACGTCGTTAGTGCAGAATAAACGGATAAAGGAAGAGTACGCGGTTCAGTTTGGAATCCCTGTTCTGCGGCATATTTTTTGCTAATTATCGTTTCCTATCGAAAGAACATTCATCTCAACAGCTTGGCACGTGGTGCTGCCGAAAAGTATCCGCAACAATTGGCATCAAATGGCAAAGGAATGTTGCGCAAACTCCGATCGATTTTCCCGGTCAGCTGATAGTTAGCTTCGTAGTTTACCTCGCGCTACCCGGACCTTCTTTACTTCTTCCACGCACGATTTCAACGAAATGACAAGGAAATATGTGCATGGTGAAAAGAAGGAAACGATCTGTGCTCGGTGAACGACAGCGAAATATTTCTTCGAGGGAGAACGTGCATGGAGAAGGGAAACATTGACGTCGCGCAGGATCCTGCTTTCGTACGAGTGAGAATCAACGAACCGCAAATGCCGAAAATATCCTTAATCAAATGCAACTACTTTTAAATCTAATATTCTCAATGCCAAATGACACCATCAGTATTATTAATTTTTCAACATCGTAATGAACGGATCATATATATAATATATCAATATTTGGTCGTTAATAATATAATAAACATTGTAGCAAAGAAATGCAACATCAACGTCGTTATCTACCGTCAGCAGTTCTGGTGGGTTCAGGAAGGTCAGAAATAAGCATCAATGTGAGAAGAAAAAATGCAATTTCGTTAGTGACAGCGATGTCAAAGATATTGATTTACCAATTTCGAAAATTTCATTTGATACGCTGACGAAACATCCTTCGAGGTAAGTCCACGCTGAATAATGAATGTAAAAGGCGATGAATGCAGATGGCGATACTGTGAGAATGATGCGCAATGATGCAGCCTCTGCGTAAGTTAACCTTAAAAGGACCCAGTTGGGTTCTCTGCGTTCAATTCTGCTTCAAATAAATCATCAGTTAAACTGATATGCAAACGAAAGTACTGAAGCTCAGAATTGAAACTGAAATTGTTACACATAGGAAAACATGAAGTTATCGCATCAGTTAAATAAAAGGCCCTTAACACTTACATATGTATGAAGATTGTCACTGAACAGCTTGCTATGGACGCCAAATGGTTAGGCACTTGCACATAAACACCATCTGCATTCTACTGATTGCGAATGAACTGTTGTGAAGTGATGTTCGATTAAGCTTGCGCTACGTCGCTATGAAATGAAGTTTTTAAAAAGATGTAGATAAAATTTCGTGATGCAATTGCATGCATGCACTGCAACGTATGCGATAATTCTAAGTTCACTAAATACATTGACCGCTGCCCGTTACTACGTCAATCCTTAACGTATTTCCATACAATGAAATGTGACACGTTAGAATAGTACTCCTCTCTTTTTTGTACTACAAGAAACACAGAAATAACCTCACAATAAGAAAAGAAAATAATACCATAAGTCTTGACATGTAGAAAAATGAACGGAAAATATGTTTCATCATATTTTCAGAGCATGTTATCGTATGAAGTATATCATTATAACCGGTGTCATCATTTTTGCCATAATTTTGGCAACTGTCCCGGTTTTCAAGGGGGTCGCTGACCATCAAGGTCATCATTTGTTGGTACCACCAGATCCGGAAAACTCATTTCCGTATACAACTTTACACCTCGATACGCCGAAATCTTTTAAACATGGTGCCATTTCATCTGACGCACCACCATGCTCACGAATAGGAAAGTGCGTATCGCACGACCGCATATTTTTAACATGGCTCATCGACAAAATAATCTCTTGCAATATAAACATTTTACCAGATCAATGTTGGAGCGCAACGGCTCAGCTGTAGACGCAGCGATTGCTACAATGATTTGTACCGGTGTTGTCAGTATGCAGGCGATGGGAATTGGAGGTGGATTCCTAATGACTATCTACGACAGAACAACGCAAAAAGCGTACACATTAAATGCGAGAGGCCGTGCGCCTGTCGTTGCAAACGCAACAATGTTCCTAGGGAAAGCAGCTAGTGAATCAGCGCAGGGTAAGATTCACATAGGTCTAGGTCGTTTGGGTCTCTGCAATTACCTGAACATTCTTGGCACTTATCCACAGGACCACTTGCTGTCGCTGTTCCGGGAGAAGTGGCCGGCTACTGGGAGGCACACCAGAGATTTGGTCAACTGCCCTGGCGAACCCTTTTTCAACCGACCATCGAACTTTGCGAAAATGGCTATAACATGTCGTTAGATCAGTACGATAGTCTCACGTACAGCGGCGAAAGCGTCTTCAAGGATCCCACGCTGAAGTAGTAATGTTTACCACGCCAATCACAGCTAGTGACGCACAACAATCAAAAGTATATTAGAATATTTTTATAGAGAACTCTTCGTCGATCCAGAAACCAATGAACTAAAAAAACCCGGAACGGTTATCAAACCTTTGAAGTTGTGTAGAGTTTTGCGGCAGATTGCCCTAAAAAATGCCACAGAGTTTTATAATGGAACTATCGCCAGGGACATTGTCGGAGATTTGCAAAGAATCGGTGGGATTATTACGGATGAAGACATGAGAACTTACAGGTACTTGCACCTGGAAGCTCAAAAATTCGGACGAATGCATTAATTTATTTTTCAGGGCAGTGTGGGAAGACCCAGTTGAAGAAACTTTTTCAAATGGTATAAAACTGTATGTGCCGGGCATACCGGCCAGTGGTCATCTTCTCGTGATGATTCTCAACATTTTGGACAACTTTCGATTCACACCGGAGAGCCTGTTGACCATTAATTCAACAATTCTCACCTATCATAAAATATCAGAAACTTTGAAATTCGCTTACGCTCGCAGAACGAACATCGGGGACAAAAATTTTGTGAACATGACAAAGGCACGTAAAGATAATGATTCGTACTAAAACCATGTCTAACTTTTGCACTGTTCTCATGCAGTTGACTCGCAAACTAACGTCCAAAGATTATGCGCGGTCGATTATGCAGAAAATCGATGATAACCGCACATATAACGATCCTCGGTATTACGGCAGTGTCGTTTCAGACCAAAGTGAAGATCACGGAACGGCTCATGTATCTGTTTTAGCCAGAAATGGAGATGCTGTGTCGGTCACCAGCACAATCAACTTTTAGTGAGTTTTATTAATCGGCGTCTTAATTAAGGACTTAGCGTCCGCTTTGCAGGTCACTTAAGAATTGTTCCCTCAGTTTTGGTAGCGGTGTCGTCAGCGAAAAAACTGGTATCGTGTTGAACAATCTTATGGACGACTTTGGTATACCCGGTAAATCAAATTACTACCAGTTCCCACCGTCTCCGAATAACTTCATTGGTCCCGCCAAGCAACCGGTGTCTTCCAAAGTGCCCTCAATTTTGATTGATCCTAGCGGCGATGTACGCTTAGTGATCGGTGCTGTTGGTGGCTCAAAAATCACGTCTGCTGTGGCACAAGTTAGTCTTACATTGTGGTCTTATTAAGTGATAAATTATGAAGGGTAGAGCGCAGAAAGCGAAACAATGGGAACTTGATAGGTAATCGCGAAGATATTGTGGATGGGGCATTCACTTGCGGAGGCAGTGGATGCGCCAAGAATACACCATCAGCTTCTCCCGAAAGAGATGCAATACGAATACGGCGTGCCTAAACCGGTGATCGAAGGCTTGCGGCAGCTGGGACATGAGACTCAACGGTACAGACAACGCAACAGTATCGTGTGCGCGATTTATCAGATGAACGGAACGGTCTACGCCAACGCAGACCGGAGAAAGACAGGCGATGTGTGTGGAATCGACTAAAGCAGATTCAATTGCAAAAATAATTGTTTAAGATAATAACCCGTACGTCTGGCATGTAACGCTGCGAGTAGGCACATGTTTTTTCGAGTCAATAAAGATCTGTTGTTTTAATGACACCATATTTTTACGAAGTTTGTTTTATCGGTTCAAAAGGTTTCTTCCTATCACTGAAAACGTTGATGACAGGTGCAACATATATTGCATACGTGCATGTTGCCACGCGGTATTCATTAAACTGTACAGCCTCGACGTGCTATTTCTGCGACTCTCAGGGCCTTGATAAAGCCGTTGCACTGTCGATGTCCTTAATTTGTTAATAATTCTTCAAATCAATGTCGACGCAATGTCTCTTATGTCGCAACGCCTTTTTGCACCGAAAAATACGTACTACTATTTTTCCGTACTTGGAACGTGATAACGACGATATTGAGATTTACTAGAACGTTCAAGCATAGTTCCATGAGAATATCTCATGTGATAGGATCAGATAGATGGACTGCGTTTAATATGACGGACTTGTTTAACGGTACTTCGTGAGTAATATCTCCTTGTCTCTCGGTCCTTCAGATTAAATCTGCCAGTCAGCGAGAAACGCGTTCCGGAATATAATTGTCTACGATTCATCGGTACATTCGTCGCTTGCAATTTTAGTGCTGAGATTACAAAAATTTTAACGCTCAAGTTAATGATGCCATATATGTACGTCAGAAGAATCACGAACTTATCAGTGTCTGGCATATAAACAATAACATAATGTGTCAGATTTTGTTGACATTTTGCAAGAAGAGAGTTACTCATGCTAATGCTTCTTACATTAATTTATGTTTGTAATGAGAATACTTCGTGAGGCATGAAGTCACATTTATAAACATGATGCATTAAAAAGTTACGTCGAAGTAGCACTTTATCAGTACCCAAGTGATAAAACATGATTACGCGAAAGTACGTAGACGTACAATGATAGAATTCTATGATGAAATAAATAGGAAATTATCAGCTTCTTTGTGCCATACTTATTTCTTGAAGTTTTCCGTCAGTATCATTATCCAAAGTCGTGAAAATGAAATTTGTATGCAACGCAGATGAATAAGAAGTAGCATTCGCCGACGTTCCGTTGTCCTCGTTCGTCGTATTGAGACATTTCTAGAAGTCAACACAACTGCGCACCGTGTGCATTGAACCTTCTCAGCTCTTGCTAACACAACGTCGTACATACCTACACGATTAAAACATGTGCGCACCAAACGTTTTCGATCGATCGCTTTCCGCATAAGTTTGGATCTTCGCGTCACAACAAGAAAAGGCAGTAGATATCAGACCTACATAGATAAAGAATGGTCTAGAATTGGAATGCATACACGTGTTCGATCATTTAGGAAAACGACCACACGCTTGGAATATTTTTTTATGAGCTCTAATCCTTTATGATCAGAAGGTTCACGACTAAGGGGGGATATGAGTAAAGTCGTGTAATTCGTACTTTCTTCATTTGTTACCATATCGCATTCGTCTTAACCAGTTAGGTAAATTCATGATATGTGTTTAATCGTACAAATATATCTTGGTGATACGAACAAAAAAATTCGAAGCTATGCACGTAGGGAACATAGTGACAATCATCAATTTCAAACTGTAACCGGACGCGTGTCTCTACCCGCAAGTGCGCACCATCGTACCAGGGGCGGCTAAGCATGCATATTTTTGTGCAGCGACGCAGTGCAGTTCCACACGAAAATATTACTTCATACTCTTCGGAAATAAATGCGTCGTTTCACCTGGGAGACTTGTCAAACAAGTCTCTCGAAAGAGGAGATATTAAGTGATCGGTCTTGAAGAAGAACTTGCTAGAACATTTCTTCCCACGAGACAATTCGTTCTCCAAGCGATCGATAGTTCGAGACCCACTAAAATGTTCGTTAGGTATATCATGGCGCTGTTCTATCATTGAACATCAACACAAGGGAAAAACTGTCTCGTTTCGAAGACGATGAAGGTACGTACGAGAAATATGGATTTAAAAACGAAACAGGATCAGATTATAGGAAAGCCGGTTTGGTCAATTAGCTTTGAAGGAATAGAGCCGTTACTGTCATTCGCGCATGCGCAGTGCTCATTACGGTCATGTATAAAAGAGAGGCGCGAACGAGCGGAGCTGTCATAACGTTAACAAAAGTTGAGCATTGACGATCGAGTGTGTGACGAGCGTCCGAGCGAAAAACAAATCGTAGCGATTACTGCGCATCCGAATTGTTTCTCTAAAAGAGCAATAAATCACAGAGTGAGGAGCGACATGTCCGAGGAAAATTTCGACGAGTACGAACACTTCAACTTCGATTACGACAAGCATATCTTTACTGGCCACGGTGGTAAGCAAAGGAGCAAACGCGAAGCCGTTACCCACACGAACCACTTCGATCCGTGCGGCCATTCCAGAAAGATCGTGACCAAGCTCATGAATACCGAACATAACAAGAGACAAATCGGCAAGAGCAAGGCCTGAAAGGTACGGCACTCGTTCATCTTTGTATCATTCTCAAACAGCAAACCTGCATTATCCAAATTCAACTCCGATTTGTCCGAAAAATTGTAATTGAATATCAGATTTCGGCCATTTTGGTGTTCCGTGTCTATTTAAGTAAAAAAAATTGGCAACCTGCATTTATATTAATGACGAATTAATAATATTGATAATACAGAAAATGGCTAATGTAATGAACTCCGCGGTATTATTACAAGTGCGTCTCCTTTGTCTCGCTGTCTTCCATTTCTTTTACGTCTCCTACCTGTTTTCGATATACGTACGCTAATAGCTTATTTGTATATTCTGCGAACGGTATTTTATTACGTCACCTTCAATTGATTACCAATTGCTTGTTTATCTAATATTGGCCTTCGGATTTGTTTTGGAGTTTTATTGTCCGCGCCGTACTGGCTAGCGCGGAATTCCAATGACCTGGCCTCGGAATTAATGTTTCCTATCAAACGAACTAATGAAGAGTCAATATTTACACTCTGAAGGCTCGGCACTAACTATTTCTTTTGTTTGTTGACAGCAGTCACCTCCTAATGGTTGACTCATTTCTTCATACTTGAATAAAGCTATCTTATGTCAGGACAATTTTGAAATTACGTGGCTAATTATTTTGCATGTTTTTGTTTTTGATTTCAGATGCTGTAGGCGGTGTTCCTGTTCTCGCGGAATTTCTCATAAAAATACCCGCCAATCTTCGACGATCTCACATTCCGCGAGAATCATCCAAGACCCACAAGGATCATTTCGCGATCAATTACTGCATTTAGTCATTTGTCATTAATTATCACTCATTGCGATTTTTGACGCGCTAAGCGTGTTCGATCATTCATTAATGCCATGGAAACTGCATTATTTATAGAATAATTAAGACAAAACGACGATTCTTTAATTAGACTGCTCTTTACCTATTCCCCTAACTGGAAGGTGAACTAAAACAAAACTCATCTTCGGCAATGCATTGAGTAAAAAAAAGGTAAAATTGCAGTATAACAAACAGAAACGATTTGTAACATATACGGCTATAATGCCGTAAATAAAAGGTTCGTTCCGGGTTAATGATAATTCGAGTTCTATTAGGTGTTTAAGCCGTAGTCTATGTGATACTAATAAACAACCGAAATCGCTAGGAAGTAATTTGCTTTTTTTCGCGGTAAGCTAGCGAAGGTCAAATCTGAAGCGTTCGTTAGAGTAAAAACATTAGTTCGATCATGTGTGTACTGAAATAAATGATAATGAAATAAAGGTTTCTAATAAAATGTACAACTGGTTTGGTCATACTTGATCTTCCAAAGGTCGATCGTAAATTTTCCTAACGTACGGTAATAGTATTCGCAGACTAATCGAGAACGTCGTAACATTTGTGCAAGTTAGAACTTGCACGATCTATGTAAAAGAGGAAGTCTGTTTTCTAATCATATTTACGTTGTGGCTCTGCATAAACTTGCAATACACAACAAATGTGGAGATAACGAAAGTGCGCAGCAGTTGTTGGCTATTTATCCCCCCTCCAGGAATTAAGAATCACCTGCTGATTGGCTCGGCCTTGCGACATGTGTAAAATATTTTACGGGTCAGGATAGCACAAATGAAAAGGCCAAATATCTTGATTAATCATTTTCTGTACAATTTGACACTGTCAAATTTTTTATTTCGACATTTCATTCCAATACAGGAGATATTGATTTATGTGTACATTATAACAAAAATGTCAAAAAATATAAAATTATATATACAATTACATACATTCACTCGGGTTCACAGTACTAAAGATTTTTTGCTCTCGAGGAATCGTTTCTTCAGCTATTCCAATCTGTATTTAATAAAGTCAAGTTCTTGCCTTAATATACCCGTTAAAATGAACTCTGTGGATTGCACGCTCACTGTTCTTGGGGCTTTTGAAACAATTTTTTTCGCATTTGCTATGTCTTCCTTGCTGCTCATGATTATAGTGTTATTTACCCAATTTGCTGGAGGTCGAATCAAAACCTTCCCCCCACACGATGTTATCATACCTGTATCGATATAGAACACATTCATTTGAATAAATAATAGTTGGACTTGTCTAAATGTAATGCAGGATAATCAAAAATTACAACGTACTTTTCAATTCCGGAACTGGTGGAGGTGATACATTGCGCGTGAGGATGATGGTGTAACCATCCAGAAGTTTCCGCTGCTTGGCTTTTTCCAAACTCTTACGCAATTTGAAGCCAAATTTCGCTTCTGCCGCTGGATCCTTCAGGGCGTATCCCTCCCAGTCCAGAAACTGACCAGCTGATTGGCTCTCTTTGAGCCATTCGACGGAGACTATAGAAACGCCTTGCGCCAAGGCGCACAAGAACTTGGCGGTTCTTCTCACTTTATCGGTCACCAAGACCGTACAGCGCGTTGGATCCTCTACTTTGGTCCCTCCTGAAATTTTATAAAGTATTACAGCTGATCATGAGACCCCGCCTACATTTCCTGGATATTTACCTAAGCTTTTCACTATCTTCATGTAATCGTTGTCTTGCAGTCCCGTAAACAGGACCTTACACTTTGCGGTTGATGGTGAAGATGTGATAGATAATGAAGACACGCTTCTACGTGTCGCCGAAGGTGTCGTAGCAAAAGACGTATTCAAAGAGTTATTGTCAGAGTTCAAATCAGTTTCCGACAATGAACTCTCATTAGAAACACTTGTTTCCAGAGATTTCTTGGACCGTAGGATTCTCTGTTTTCTCTTGTTAATAGTTCTTTCCGGTGGCGGAGGAGTCTCAGCGACTACTTTTGCTTGATCATTGTGGATAACTTTGAGATTGTTTAACCGAGATTTCAGACTGACATTTTGTTCTTCGGTATCATTTGTAGAACTGTTAGATAAACTTTGGTTCATCGTGGAAGTTTTAATGACACTTGCACTGCGGGTACTCCTGGTCGTATTATTCTTCGTCAAAAAATTTAACATACTGTTCGATTCCTTCGTAGCGTCGACATGACTTTTCGTATTTCGCCTTTTACTTTTGACGCTTGCAGTGGTTAATGTTTTTTCTTCGGTTTCTGCAGCTTTTCGTTTCTTTGCACGACTACTGTTTTCACTCTCATCTAAGGACAAGACGGTAGACGTTCTTTTCCTTTCATTGGTGGTTACATCTTCTTCCGTATTTCTTCCCTTGTTTGAGGCCTTCTTCGATGGCACTTGATCGGGAATCTGAAAAGCATGGTCACTTTCATCAACTTTCTTTCCTGACTGGCGAGTTGAACGAGTACTTCGCGCGGGAAGCCGTTGAACGGAATCTGAACGATCGTTCAATGAACTTATTGAGGTTTGCTCTTTTCCTTGCGACTTATCCACCTTCTCGTTCACTATAATTTCTTCTTTGCATTTCTTCGCGTAACTTCTTTTCACGGTCAGTATCCTACTGGCCATTTCGGTGATTCTTTTAAAATCATTATCCGAGGCATCGTGATCTTCGTCTTCGTCCACAATTACTATCCCACGCTTAGTACCAGAAACATTCATTGTACTCTGGAGGAATTTCGGGGAATTCATTTTTTTTACTGAGCGATATGGCTCCTCATCTACGTCGGGTTTGAATGTCATCGGCAGAGTTTTTTTTGGCGCCGATCTTGTTCGCCTGCTCTTGCCTTTCGTTGCACGTTTGTTAGGTTTCACTTCATGGACTGTAGAAGTTGAGGAGGCAGAAGGACTAGCTGGGGTGTTCACTGTCCCGTATATTTTAACGGCTGGTAAACCAGCCAGCAAGTCTTCGTCACTGTCGTACGATTTTCGTATACTTCGTTTATCTTCTTCAACGTCACTGGAAGATGCTGAAATTGCTTCACGATCTGGTTTATTGGCTTCCTGTTCTGACAACGTCTTCACCGCGCCAGACGTCTTACACTGACTCTCTTTTGATGCTTTCAGATCTGTTGTACCTTTGTCTTCAAGATTACTTTTATTTTTTTCTGACGTGTGAAGAGTTGTAACCTTGTTATCGTCCAAAATCTTACTCGGTGATATGGCCTCATTTGTGTCTGTATCTACGGATTCTTGGGAATCAGAAAACACGTGACGTTTTCTTCTCGTAAGTCGAGAAAAATATTTTTCTTGCGAGTCAACTTCAGTTTCCGTGCCTTTGACGTTAAACTTCCTTGACTTTCGTTTTCTAACGTTGTCGACGGATCGACTTTGAGGAGTTTCCTTCTTGTCTGACACATTCTTAGCTGGTAATACTTTGCCAACTTTAAGTAACGGACTGCCCTCAGTCTGTGACTGTTGCAAGACACTCTCCAGATACTGGGTTGACATTTGCGGTGGGTCTTGGACTTTTTCCTCGTTTGCTCCGTCGAACAAATCGTTCAGATTTCGTTCAATGGTATCGTTCAAACTTATCCGACGAGATGCGCGCTTTTTACCATTTTTGTGTTTTGATTTGACGGTACTTACGTTCTTCACTGAAACGGCCTTCACCCGTTTCTCATTTTCAAAATCCTCGAGTAATTGGGTTGGTGCCATTTCATAGTCCAAATCCTCGGTACTACCGTTCTCGTCAATGACCAAGGGCGGTGTATCTACTGATTCTCGTATTAATGCATTCCGCATTTTATTATAATCTTCGTCATTCTTATTTTTAGGTGTGCTACTCTTTGTAGAAAGCTGGGGAACGTTGGCAAGTTGAGTCGGTGCTGTATCGTCAATTTCCATGGGTACCACATCGTGGCGGGTTACATTTGCTTCTTCCACAAACGGAGACTTGGAGTTTAGTTCCTCAGGACCCTTAGGACTAACAGATGCACTTGTGATTGATTCAATAGGCGCACCATGGTTATCCACATTTTCATCGCCATTGCTGGCCAGAGGATCCATTAATTGAGTCGGTGTCATTTCATCTGCATCGGCTGGAATCTTGTCATCGTCGTAAGAGTTCTTGGCAATATCTGATTTCGGAGTCTTCGACATGTCTTCATCCATTATTTGCGTGGGCGAAGTATTGAAATTATCGTTTCCATTATCCACAGCATCACTAGCACTCTCCTCATTTTGAACATCGCCCTTTACTTGTGTAAGTGCACAGAATATGTCTTCGGTAAGAACGGCCTGTTTAAGAGGATTGCTCGATGCAGAAGCTTTGGTATCTGTGTACATATGTGCTGGAACTTGCTGTGTGATCACTTCGAATAAATCAATCGATTCGGCACTATTATTGGACTCAGATCCACGGTCAGATTTGTTCACTTTGTCCTCTGGCGACCCTGATTGTTCCTTAGGAATTTTTTCAAAATGCCCTTCATCGTCCGTTGTGGAATCATCGTTGCAAGAAGTCTTATCTACGGAAGGCTTGTAAATAGCTTGGTCGTTCTGATGGTAGTTTTGAAATACACCTTCTTCGTCCGTTTCAGAATCACTGCTTATTGATTCTGGTTTGGACATATGAACAATACGCTGGGTCGGAGCATCAAAAATATCGTCCTCCTCATCATTTTCCTCAGCTTCTTTTGTGGTCGACCGTCTTTCAGGTGTAAATGGCCTGGCCGGTGTAACCTCTGAATCGATATCGTGATAAACATAATTTTTCAATATATCCGGAGATTCCGTATTTCTTTTTATTTCAGAACGGTTATCACGGTTATCTGATTGCACAGACTCTTCTAATTCTTGCCTCGTATTGTTCACATTCGCTATTTCAGTTTTGTTCATCGCGTCTTTTTTGTGATTATTTGCTTCGCTCTGTTTGTCATCTACCTCCGCTGCTTTCGTTTCTTTTACATCAGGATCAATGCGACCGGACTCAAAACCTTGCGTTTTTTTACTGCGGTCAAGTTGTTGAGATTCTACATCGTGGACAACATTGCCATCGTTCACCCGAAACTGTTGTGTCTCTTTATCATGAATGCTTTCTTCTTCTTGCGTAGTAATGTCGTCAAGATCATTTTGAGTCTCAGCGTTGTGGATACTCTCGACTTTTTGCGTTATCATCACGTGAATATCACGACTCATTTTTTCTACCGTATTTTGCCCTTTATTTATAACAAATTTTTGAGTCTCTTCTTCGTGTATGTCGTAACTCGTCCGCCTGTAATATTCAGCGAATTTCTGAGTTTCCATTTCAGACACGTCCACGGCACTTGTATTGGCAGACTCGTTTTTATCATCTAAAATTGAGGAACCTTCTACGCTATCATTTGTACTAGTCTCGGCGGAATATCGCAACAACGAAGCGGGTGGCCGTACGAAGACACGGCTTTCTCTCTCTTTACTCGTCGAGGACCTACTGGTTCTATTGCGATCTTCATTCTGTAGGGCAGATTCCTCCTACAAGAATAATCGTTAAGTCAAGGACTCATTCTCTGAGGAACGTTCAGCAGACTTACCAGAACATAATCTGGAGTGCCGGGAATGACGAATTGCTTCTTTTCTTGAAGACATGGTTTTGGTGTTTCTGGGATGGTAGATTCGTTTAGCCTGCATACCGTGTAAATAGTAGATAGTTTCCCAAGTTCGATAACATCTCCATCTTTCAACTGATAGGCTCGCTTTGGTCGCAGAATCGCCTGCGTATTCAAAAGAATTCATTCGAGATTGTTCCCATCGTACATGCGTTCTACTGCATACGAAAATATCGAATCGTCAAGGTGTGATCATAACAGTGATGAAATTCAAGTTCATTACCTTGTTCAATCTTGTCTTGTTCGATGAACCCAAGTCGCAGACGAAAGTCGATCCAGGACCCAACCCAGCCTCGATTTCTGCGTGAAACTTTGATACCGTCTGCAAAAAAGGATTGTTTAAATTCAAGTCGTGATGATGAAATCAAGTCGTGATGAAGCTGTGTCATTCGGTCTCTCATAAATATTAATCGCGATAATAATGATTCGATTACGGGCACTATCAGTGGAGAAGAAAAATAAACTTCAATCTCTTATATAAGATTTTATTATTCACGAGAATGTCAGTGGCAGATTAATAGGGCAGAGTAGAACCGCTTACAATTGCAGTTATTTCAAGTAGGCGGAATAAAGCCTCGCTGATTCGCGCTTTACTAGATACTTGTTTCTTGTGCAGAGGCGATAGATAGTATATTTACGATAACTCTTCACCGCCTTATCCTAAAACTTTACCCTCGATTATCATTTAATGACATACAAAAGTCAATAATGAAATCAATTACAACGTGTGAACGCCAGATAAGGTATGATTTGCTGTTTCATATACGAAGCTAGTAACATCCACTTTTCAGTCCGCGCTGAGATACCAGTGGAAAATGTTCGCTACTGTATCCTGGACTGCTTTAATCTGCGCAGTTTTGCTCGCTGGTCTATCGCACCAAGAGGAGCAAAGTCCGCGTGTTAAGACTCCTCTGGGAGCGATTCGTGGATACTACAAAGTATCTGCAAGTGGCAGGAAGTTCGAAGCCTACGAGGGAATTCCTTACGCTGTCCCTCCCATTGGAAAGTTCAGATTCAGGGTCAGTGAATATTGCCGAAATTTCGTTAAACTCGTAACACCCTCATGAGAAATAATCTGTGTTGTAGCCACCCCAAGCGGTTTCAGCATGGCAAGGGGAACTGGCAGCGACGAAATTCAGCTCGCCCTGCCTCCAATACATACACCTACCTATAGAGGACAAAGTAATAGGCTCCGAGGATTGTCTTTACTTAAACATTTACAAGCCAGTCCGGACAGAAGCCGATGATGAGAAACCTCTTCCGGTATTATTTTGGATTCACGGTGGAGCGTTCCAGTTTGGAACAGGATCCGACAAGGGCCCACGATTCCTCATGGATCGTGACATCATATATGTCAACATTAATTACCGTCTCGGACCATTGGGTGTGTATGAATAACATAGCACGTCAATAAGCACTTCAGTTTAGATTGACCCTTTGATACTGAGAATCAATTGGAAGGTTTCCTAAGCACGGAGGACGAGACAGTACCGGGCAACATGGGTTTGAAGGACCAGAATATGGCTCTTCGTTGGGTTTCTGAGAACATTCAGTGGTTCGGTGGAGATCCGACGAAAATCACTTTAGGCGGTCTTAGCGCGGGTGGAGCAAGCGTACACTATCATTACTTGTCCCCTTTAAGTAGTGGTCTGTTCAGAGGTGGTGTATCCTTCAGTGGAACTACTTTTGACTGTTGGACCCAAACTGAGAATGCCTCGGAGAAGGCGAAGAAGTTGGCGGTAATAATGGGCTGCCCGACAAGTACAAGTAAAGAAATGATACGTTGTCTGAGGTACAGACCTGCTCGCGCGCTTGTTCAAGCCACAAGTGATTTTATGGTGAGTTACTTTTAGTAGACTCGATGTGACTGAACATTTCTTTATTGTACGAAGAGTGGCCATTTGTATATTTTCCCAGCCGTGGCTGTATAACCCGTACACTCCATTCGGCCCAGTTGTAGAGAAAGTCGGCAATGCTCCATTCATTAACCGCCCCCCAGTGGAAATTGTAACCAGCGGCGATGTCCAGGATGTACCTTGGATCACAAGTGTTGTCAGTGAGGAGGGACTTTACCCAGCGGCCGGTAAGATTGCTTAATCATAATTCGTTAAAAAATGAACTGCGAACGTTGAGTTGCGAAATCATCGATAGGCGGGGAACACTCACGAATTATTTACAGAATTCGTGGCTGATAAGGAACTCATGAGGGTACTCGACGAAAACTGGTCGAAGATCGCTCCCCACCTGCTGGACTTCAATTACACATTACCGCAAGAACTTCACTCCGCGGTGGCTGAAAGGATTCGGAAACATTACTTGGGCTCGAAGAAAATTGATCTTTCCACGGCTCATCCTGTCATCAAATTGGTAGGCGATAGACTCTTTGTCGTAGACGGAGTCAAAGCCGCTAGACTACAGGCTAAGGCCAACAAAAGTCCCGTCTGGTTCTACTATTACACCTACCAAGGCAAAGAGAGCCTCAGTAATCTGTACACCATCGATAAGAAGCAACTGGGTGAGTGTGGAACACTTGAATAATTTTACAACGATAGATATTCTGTCTACATCAATTGAATTTAGGGGTGAGCCATGGAGATGATGCTTACCGAATTCTCGACACACCGTACTTCAATCCAGTAGTCAACGATGAAGAACGTGCAATGCAACAAGAATTGATCGATCTTCTCGTTTCGTTTGTTATAGACGGGTGCGTTATGACGTGAGAATATTAATTTTCAATAATCTACAGTGGACCTGAATTCTCTGATTTTTATAAAATATGATTTAGGGCTCCGAAGGTGCCGATCGAATGGAAGAAATTTGATCCATCTAAAAAAGAAGTAGAGTACCTACACATCGCTGGACCGGGACAGTATAGCATCAAGACAGAAATTAACTTCGGACAATCAGATCTATGGGAGAGCATCAACTTCAATGAGAACAAACTGAAGCAATCGGATAAAATGAAGGACGAATTATAATTTCGTCATGTATAAAAAATGCGTGCCACATGCTCAAACACTGTAGCAAAATTGTTCATAATAAGCACTTAATTACTGTGAAATTATAACGATAAGCTGTAGCCTTGAAATATATGAAAATGAGTTAGTTTAAGTCGATTTTACTACGAAGGCAGATCGTAGACAGAACGGCGTAATAAAATTGTCTAGATAGTCAAGAAAAATATGGTGGACTGTAAAATTTGGCGATGTTTGGTTTGGTTGACCTGCTTGCTAGTATTGGATATTTATTTTTCTGAAGCGGACGAGGAACCGGTTGTTTTGATTAGTACTGGCTATATCAAAGGGTACTATAAATATTCGGCCAATGGTAGGCGGTTCCGCGCTTTCGAAGGTATTCCTTACGCCATGCCCCCAACTGGAAAACTACGATTCGAGGTAAGTTGTTGCACAGCTAGGTTTTAAGAATTCTAAAAGTGAGGAAGACGATTGGTCAACTCCGGAAACTTATTCAGTCGACTTCTGAGAAGAGGGGGAAAAAGAAGATTGTATCAACGGTTTTCAGCCACCCATGCCTATGTTCCCTTGGGAGGGTGTTGCCCTCACCAATTCCTTCGGTTCGATTTGCATGCAGTACAGTCCCTTCCCTGCGAATCCAGACCATCCGGTAGAAGGAGCAGAGGACTGTCTCTACATTAATGTCTACACCCCCGAGCGCGACAATTCGACGGAATTACTACCGATATTATTTTTTATTCATGGTCTGGGTTTCCAATATTCCGGCGGTAGTCTATTTGGTCCGAAATACCTTCTCGACAGAGACATTATATTGGTCACCTTCAACTATAGACTTGGACCGTTAGGTAAATTATTATCTACTCGATTGGAAGATATGTTGATGATGAAACGAGTAATCTAGGTTTCCTGAGCACCGAAGATGCCACGCTTCCGGGGAATATGGGCCTCAAGGACCAAGGATTAGCTCTTCGTTGGATTTCTCAGAATGCACGAGCCTTCGGTGGTGATGATTCAAGGATAACGATAGTCGGTCAAGGAGCTGGTGCTGCCAGTGTCCAGTATCATTATCAATCACATTGGAGCAAAGGATACTTCCAACGTAAGATCATTCGCGGACGATCTACGCTCGGAGCACTTATGTTAACGCGAATTAATGACAATAGGAGGCATTTCTGCAAGTGGGACAGCCTTGAACAATTGGGCCCTGACGGAAGGTGCTCTAGAGAAGGCAGAAAAATTGTCTGATATAGTTGGATGTCCAAAGAAAAGTGTCATAACGATGGTAGAATGCATGCAGCATCGGCCAGCTAATCAACTCGTCGGAGCGGTGGGAGAGTTTCAGGTAGATTCGGCTACCATCAACAGCCAGTAATCGTGGACGAAAAATAAAACAGAGACCCGCCTCTTAGGTTTTCCCCAACCAGCCCTTTGCGCCATTTGGGCCAGTGGTAGAAAAGGGGGGGAGATATCCCTTTATAGAGTACGAACCGATTATTGCATTCAGTGAGAGGAAGGCATACGATCTTCCTTGGATCACCGGTGTGGTTAGCCAAGAAGGTTTACACCATATTGCTGGTGCGTATTCATAGACGGGTTTTATACAACCTACTTTCTGACAATACCGTTTAACGTACAGGATTCATCAAGGACGGAATACTATTTGATACAATTAATGACAAGTGGGAATATTTAGCTCCTTTTATACTGGATCTCAATTACACCGTTCCCGTAGAACAACATTTGTCGATAGCTAAGCGGGTGAAAGAATTTTATTTTGGAAATAAAGCGACAGTTGAGTCTATCGTCGAGCGTCTTGTCAAAATGGTCAGCGACAGATTGTACTTCACAGACGCAGAGAAAGCGGCGAAAATACATGCAAAATCATATCGGACACCTGTTTGGTTCTACCTATTTAGTTACAGCGGAACACAGAGCTTCACGGAAAACACAAGTGGCGTTAGCAGGGATTTTGGTAAGTATAATCTCCTCAAACGAACATGTGAATTAATATTTATAAATATTCCATTGGTAGGGGTGTCCCACATGGATGATATGATGTACATTTTTGATACACCTTATAATAACTTAAATTCCACGCCAATGGATAATGTTATGAGGGAAAAGCTGATAGATATTTGGGTATCCTTTGCAACAGATGGGTATGTGTCTGTTAATAATGGTTATACACAGCATAATCATATTCTACGATAGGCTTCATCAACAGAATTATTTTAGGACCCCAAATGTAGGTGGAAAATGGGATCCATTAGATCCATTTGAGGATAATTTGCATTATTTACACATAGCAGGGCCATATGATATACACATGGATCACAGTATGCACCTTGGTGAAAGTCGTTTTTGGGAAAGCTTAAATATTAATGAAAATAAATTATATTTTTAAATGATATGCACAGCATGAGATGGGCATGAGGGGGTAATGACAGAAATATAAATGAAATTATTGAAGAAACTTACTTCATCATTTAGTATAATATTGGAAGATGGGTGCCTTCCAATTTTATTAATTCCTCTATGGATTGGATGTTGCATAGAGTTAATCGTCAATATCCCCACCTAAGGTTCATTAAAATTGTCTGATAAAATATCCCATAAAAAAAATTAAAGTTTAAGAATGGGCCAGTATGTGTCAGATATTATCCCTTTATTTACCTGTGTAACCTCTTCTTCGTCAACACCATCAGTGATCTTCTGAGTAGGTAAAAAATCGTCATCGTATAGCTGTGTCGGTGGAAGGTCCATTATTCACGTAAAGATAGAGCTGACAAGTTGTTTCGAAACGAAATGTAAAAAGTGTAACCTTTAACATGTAAACAAATTCGCGTTGGATATCGTAACAAATAAATAAGAAGCAATAAAGGTCGCGGAGAACGATGCCGAATAATTCCACACCCTTAGGATAAGCAGTGACAAGATACTTTACATGAAACCATAATAAACACAAAAAACACGTTAATCAAATAACAAACAGTTTGCTCTCGTTTCATCCATCGTTTCTACCGCGCAAAGCGAAGGATCGTCATTGAGTATCGAATACCAAGAGAGTATCGTGTTTTTCTGGCGCCATCTGTCGTCGTAGAATATTATAACCATTTTGTGACCGACGGACAAAGGTACAGTTACCTTCCTGTCCAACCGATTCCAAAGGGAAACATTTAAAAAATTATCCACGTCCACCTGGATATAAAAAATAATTACTGAAAATTAAAAAATTGTTCTTGCTAGCGTAAAGCAGATTACGTACCTTGTTATCTAAAGATCTGAACACGTTAACTAAACAATTGCCTATTTATGACGACAATCATCGCTGATGCGCATCAATAAGTTTGGCAGAAACCGACACAAGTGATGAAAGGGACAGAGTAAAAGAGAATTATGGAAATGTAACGGGCCCCAGAGGGGTTGTTCTCCTCTTTGAATTGAAATGTAGGAGTTAAAACGAGTTGTGAATTGTTTGCTGCCCTTTAGCAATACCACAATTTGCAAGCAAACAGCCCATTAAGTTGAAGCCGCGTAGCTACGATCTTCACAAACCTCTTGCCCTTCTGTATAATAAGCGTGTCAACGCATACGTTTATGTTAACGCTAACCACGATTCTTCGAAAAGGAAAATCTGTTTAATTTCAAACTGCAATGAATCGATGAAAGATTGCTTGAAGATGATGTTATTTAAGATGGCGATTGGCAAAAGTTGCGAGGTAAGTGGACCTTGATTTTTTTGAAAAAAGTTCTGCTTGCCATTATTTTCTATCGATTGTTTGAAAGGGAATGCAGACTATTGGAACACTAGCCAAGGCCACCATTGGAAATGCGAATGTATACGTAGAACAGGGCAGGGTATGTATACAACACGGTTGATTCCGCGTTGATTCAGGTCGCATTCACCGCTACGAGCACGCGATGAAAAGGCGTTCCGCTTTTTGAATATATTCCAATTAAAAAGTCGGAGCTTCGTTACACTCGGGCCTGCCTCCGCTCGATTCCTACTTCCGCCGAGCGAACCCGCCCCTTCTGCTCGCTCGCAAATCCCTCTTACTTCTGGCTTTTGCTCTCGACCAACAGTTTCAGCCTGATAATCTTCCTTTTTTATCTTTTCTGGTCAGTCATCCAGCCAACCGACCGACTGCTCGGCCACGGAATTTCTCCAACAATTACTTTCTCATTTGCTTTTCTTTCTAGAGAATTAGGAACGTTCAGGTCTGTTCTCTTCCTTTCTTTCTTCTTCTTCTTCGTCCCCTTGCGACTTGTCAAACACAACGACATCACCTTCGTCCGTGCTTCTGTGTTAACTTTCATTTAGAAATGGACGGATTATCGTGGGACCAACTATTGTAATTCAGGTCTCCTCGTATAGCCATCTCGAGAGACCCCCCACCAAGTATTTAACGAATTCAGTCGGCGTCTATAGCCAAGAGGGTAAGAAATGCGTGCCCAAGTACCAACAGCTCCAAGGCACGTATATGCACGCGCGTCTACGGCTATTCGCCGGCGGACAATACGCACGTGCCGGAGGCACGCGTAAACACTTTTCCTTCCGTGCAGCTCGTGTGCCACCCTTTTAAATACGCACGGGATACCCAGCGACTCCTCTATCTTTCCTATACACTTATTTCTTCACTTATCCAGTGCATGGAAATATTATTACACTTTTCTTACCAATCAGCGTGCGAAATTTACAGGTTCGTTCATAAGAGAAGAACTCCTGGAGAACTCCTCGTCCTGCGTTCTCCATACACGTTTTTACCTAGCGGAATTGTTTAGCCCCGAGTCCCTGCACTATTCGTCAAGTTTTAATCTCCGCTTTCATCTCTCATGTCTTCCCATCCACGTTCCAATTAAACTCGTCAGACGATGATTGTTAAAAATCCACCGGGCGATTATACGATAGGTACTGTGTTCACGTATTCTCTTCTGGTTGATTCCGTTCAATTACATTCGCCAGTTTCAGCCGAGAGTGGACCGCCACTCGACTTGTATCGATTTCGACCAATTACTTTATCCGAGTACTCTACGAACAAACACAGCTCCTGCCACTCGCACACGTGCGTCGTTATTCTTAAACGTTATTCTTCATCGCGACATTAAAAAGAGTTAACGATGGGTCTTTTGTTGTGAATATGTGGATTAATGTTGGGACGTGCGGGATACCCAAGACAGCGTGTTTTCCGATAATAATTTATTTATCTACAAGAATCTTTTAAGAGCTCGACAAAAATGGCGACAACTATAACTGATTACTTTCCGTGGGTTAATTTAATCACTAAGAGGAGTGATCACTAAATTGCACACACCTAAGGCGCGTAGCATTGCACGGGTCTTTGTTCGTCGTGAAATTCACACGTTCTCATCGGTAATCACATAAGGCGGCTTAATACGATGGAATTATTGAAAAAAATCTCTTCTTGTCCTCGGAAATGGAAAGATCGAAGAAGGGTAAAGCGTGTGTTTTACAATTTAATGGTCATACAGAACTTGAGGACCGCCGTAAATAAATAACACTTCCATATCACGCGATTTGAGTTCGAAGCTGAAGCTGACAGATTTTAGAAGCCAGACAATTTTGAATGAACCGCGAGGAAATAATATTACGTGTCGAGCAAACTGCCAAATGATACGAAATTGTTTGCTTAGTAGGTAGACGCGGATCGTTGACAACTGTTTGCTTTCTAAAATCTGGCAGTTTCAGTTTAGTTTATAGCGGGCAACCGTGTACGTAGGTGACGTTTCGAAAGAGAGCAGCGGCCGTCGAGAGGAAGGCAGCCGTGGAGGCGCTGGACGGTGCCGTCGGCGGAGGAGGCGGGGCCGCAGGAAGGCCAGGATTTTGTGTTTGGGCCCCATAAGGAGGGCAGTAGGCCTCTATGCTTCCGTGGTGAAGACCCACACCGCGAACCAGCAGCTCCTTCTCAACCGTCGCTTGGTGGCGAAGCTGTTCCAGCCTCAGTTGGTTTTGCCTCTTCCACTTGGTCCTACCGACAAATGACCTCGTTTCGAACCTTCCCAAAAGCTCCTCCCAGAATGAATTTTACTCGACAAATACGAACCTTCTGTTTTGGTACCAGGTTTTCACTTGGGTCTCCGAGAGGGATAACGCGTCGGCAACGTCGCTCCGGTCCGCCACGCTCAGATACTTTTGACAGCGGAACTTCCTCTCAAGATAGGCCAGCTGGGCGTGTGTAAAGGCCGTTCGCCTTCTTCTAGGTTTCCTCCCGCTCGAAGGACCCGTCGTACCGGGCAACCCGCAGGACTTCCCATTCGAGCTGCAGGTGTTCGGGTCCGCGGGGGAAGGAGAGAGAGCGGGAGGTGGACTTCCTAGGCGAGTGCAAGGGCTGCTACCAGGATCTATGGTGTCCTCGGAATCCGAGTGTACGGCCGAATCGTCCTCGGAGTCCTCTGTAACAAACTTTTCCTTCGAAACCCCTTCACAATCAACACAGGCCAACGTCCAATTGATCGGGAGTCGATCTAGCCGAGCAATTGGACTTCGTTTAGAGTAAACGATCTCAATCAGCGACGACAAAGCTCATAGCTCAGCAGGACGCGGAAACCACTGGCCAAACTTTGCCAACTAACGAGCCCTAACGAATCTCTCCGCACCTCCAGCCATCTGGACGTTCGGTCTTAATGGGGGGCCCAGTGATCCTGTTTCTGCCGACGGGAATAATGGAAGATCACTACGGGAGCGCGAGATAACGAGCTCCTCCTGCAGGGAATCCAGGACTTTACACGCGCCACACCGATTTACATTTATTTTCAGTTTTTATTAAAGCTGGCCTTCGTACAACCGTTGTTAGATATTTTTCGAAGTTTGGTGTTAGTGTTTGGCTCATTTTTCCATAGGCTTACCTTGAATCCTGTTGGCCAACACGTCACCCAACAGGTCCCTTATCAGAAAGGATTTGTGCTCCTGCATGGTGTACCAAGCAGACGTATAAATTCCCCAACAACTTCCAGTATAGAACGGTAAACACTTTCTTCTAGGGTGCACGAATAACTGACTCTACATGAACAGAAATAACGTGTCCTCACTGTCCAATGACCACAGCTGTCCTTCGCCAATACTATTTCACAGTAACTTCCCGATGGACGTCGTCAACTCGCGTTCTTCGATAAGCTCAACATTAGGAACGCAGTTTGAAGCGCAAAGGAACAGAAGGAGAAATAAAAAGAAACCAGCGGTATCTTCGGAACGTAAGAAATGATTATTTTGGTAAACACTTTGCGGACGATGAGTAGGATGGTCGGTTTGCGCGATTCATCGGAGGAGATCTTCTCCGTCGGCGTGGTGGACGTCGTTTGCCGCCTCCGTGGACGACGATGAAGGTATCTCATCGCTGGCGGAGGCGGATCTCAACGCGGCAACGTCTACGTCTACGTCTACGTCTACATACAGAGTCAACAGCCTTCAACTACAGGGCTCCCTACGTTTTTACGGACCGATGGTGAGCTCGTGTACGTAAACGTCCTTACACGGATACGTATGTCCGCAACTGATAGACCTACACGTAGAAATCCGCCTGCGCAGCAGCCATAAATTAATCCGCCCGTTTATTCTGAACGGACGGTCTAATGCTCGCGCGATTTCGCAGCCATTTTGGGGGTGGAGGCGAGCGATCCTTAACTTCCAACCCTAGGCCTCCTGCCATTGGTCGGGTTAAGCTCTGCGCCGGGGTTTAAGTGCTTTGCCGCTACTCCCATTGGCCGTCATAAAGTGCCCTGCGCGAAAGGGGGTTGGTGCTGCTCACGACCCTTCGTCTAGGTGTGGATTTACGCGGTGTATGTACACACGCGGGTTACCTTCTGGCTTTAAGCGCACCTGAGAGTCGGTGCACGAGGGACCCTCGTATATAACGGCTTCCTTGCCAGAGGAATCACCGAGCATTGCTTTACAGGTGGGCTCGAGAACTACTTACAATTTGGCCATCGTTGAACAAACTTCTAATTGAATTGTTATTGTAAACACTTGTCAATCCTGATACCGCTCGACTATTGGCATTATTATTTGGAGCAGAGTGTTAGTCTCCTTGGGGTGAGAAGAACCGATCCCCGGGTTCTTGTCAGTTGGGATATTCGAGTGTCAAGTATGGCGCATGACCATACATGTTATAACGAACTCACTTGATTCGTCAATGGGGGACAAAACATATCACTTGCTGTACCGTATGCAAGAGACAGCATTTCCATAAATATGTCTCTATACAGGTCGTTCCGTCACCCCGCCTGCATAGACGTCGAAGGGGTAGTTTGTGAGCGTAAATATGCATGACGCATGCATTCAACGTTCTTGAAACAGGTTCCATACCCCCTACGTCTCACGACTCTTAACTCGGACGAGTATATTCAATCTACCGCACTGGTTAACCTTTTTAAGGACCCCCCCGACATGTTTCTTTTTTATATTTCCCTAGGAAGGTAGATCTACCTAAACTTGGAGCAAATATAGACTAAGAACTTTATGTCCATAGCAGGAAAAAGTTTGAAAAATTCTTAGAAGGGTGTTGAAAGAAATATTCTCGCGTCGTTAGTTGCATCGTCAGTGGGAATGCATTCGCATCGCGACTCGCATGAAATATATGGTATATCACTCGTGCGCTGAATAAATCCCCCTTCTCTTGAGTTTTCGACAGAGTGACACCGCGTGGTGTCGCATAAAAGTCGCACGACGATGACGTGCTCTCCTCGTTTCGCTCTTTAATGGCAAACAGGGCAGCGGCTGTTTTAATTGTGCGCCGCCCTGCCGCACCTGCGAGACCCGATGAAACCGCCTATACCCAAGGCAGAAGCGCGTTTCTGAATTCATTAGGACTAACGTATGCAGAGGATTAATTCAAGGGGCGGCAAAGCGGCTAAGCGTCTTCATCGCTTTGTCCAAACAAACGCGAAAAATATAGCAAGCCTCTAATTGACATTAATTACGTGAATGGAGAAAAAAGAGTGGTCAAATCCTTGACCATGTTGATTGACAATTTGTCTAATCTTCCCTATTATTCGTGCGATGATCTTATGAGCGATTCAACATCAACGAATCAAAGCTCATTCATACCTCCGAAATCCGAAGGTGCGTGGCGTTGATCGTTCCACGAGGGGACGGAATATCGCAAATTACCGATAACGATCAGTCGACATGGGTCGCTGATGGGTTCGAGCCAATCGTACGCGACCCTCATCCGTTCTTATTTCTAGTAATTTAGCTTCATCGAGATCACAACAGATGCGATAAACTGTTCCGCACCCTGCTTCTCGTACGAATCGTCGCACACTCCTATGCTCCCTGTATACGTTGATTTTTCTGTCCCATGTGCCAATCAAACGTTCATCTAGACACAAATGAAACGCATCGCTATTACGGGAATGCGAGACGGGACCCAAAGGCAAATTATCCATGTACATCACGTTAGAGAATGACATGTTTGGTGAACTCGGAAATATACTGTTTTTGCAAGTTGAGAATGATAATGAAGCACAGTTTTTACGATGATTTCGTTCGTAGCTTCGCGGCGGATTGGTAAATATCGATGAAAGACCGCACAATACGGTGGAACGATTTAGAACAGAGCCGAGGGTGTGGGCTGCAGAGGTGGAATCCGCAAGGGCGGAAACTACGGAATAACAATCGCGGCAAACGTTAGGTCCATTGACGTGCGTCCGCGCGTGTCGATATAACTGCCACGACGCGAATCCTCTCCCGTAGGCAGCTGCGAGGGATAAATCGCGGCTATATCACGATTTGCCGATCATGGACCTCCTTTTATACTGTTATTTTATTTACACGGTCTCACCAATCGCTCCGTGCAAAAGGTTGCAAAAATTCAAAGTTTGCAGTACGTAAAGTAGTAGGTTCAATTACTAATTGTTGGGACGTTATGGCTTACCGTAAGGGACTCTAGAAAGTTTACCGTGTGACGTCGAGCTAAGTTTATCGAGACCGGAATTATCCGGCCCCCGTCTGTTTTCTGCGATTCTCCTCGGAAAATACCGAAAGAGATACGAAGAAGGACTCTCCAGTCCATTCGTATGCTCGTTCTACGAGTCAGACAAAACGAGAGGCCAGGGTGTATCTTCGTTTTTCACTGAATACACCGGCATTCACCTTTTTTCCCTTTCAATCCTGTCTTACCGCTTCTGTACGGTCTCTCCTTCGGGCTTCTGCTCGCCAATGTCTCGTTAGCACGGGGGAAACTTTAAAAACTCCGCAGCCCGACTATTTGCCCGTTATTTGAGAGATCTGAAAAGAAAATAATCACGGCTCCGTCGATTTGTCCCCGAGAATATCAGCGCGCTCAATTGTAGATGCAAAAAGTCGAGGTTTTTACTCTTCTCTATCTTAGAAATGTAATTACGTTCTGTCCGTGCAGGTTCTCTTAATCGGCCCAAGGCCGATGACTTCTCCTATCCTACGTACCGTGAAAATCGTTCTAACGAACGATAAAGTAATTGCACAGGAGAAAAAGTTTTCGAAGAATGTTGAAAATCTGAGGACCAAGCTTCTGTCGTATGGCATCGCTAAAGTACATGGTCTGTTTGACTTCTTTCGCAGCGATGTGGAGACACTCTCGAAGGATGATGATGGTTATAGGAAAAAGAGTGCTTGAACACGGACGTTGGTCAGGCTCCCGCGGTTCCAATTACGATTGAAAGGAGCCCCGTTTGTTCGCCTCCTACGACTCTCCAGAAGCTGCACAAGGTGCTCTTACCCCCATGGCCACTTTTGACTTTGGACACGCGTGTTTCCATGGTGAGGAACCCGATGCCACCAACGTGTAACGTGTCATCGTCCTTCTGTCTTCCTGTTTTTCACACCACAATAAAATAACACGTAGCCTTGTGAAAAATATTAACTTCCTGAAACTCATGTCGCAGTAAATGTCGGGTCGATTAAACGCCGGAGGATAGCGTATCATCCTCGTTGAGCGAGCGGTTATTCGCGGAATAATTCGTGTCGCCGCTGTTCTGATTGTTGGCAACAAAGGTGCCTGATTGTCTCATTTATGTTACGGTGATGCGTAGGAAATGGGTGGAGACCGGCCCCCCTTCCCGTAAATATCTACACACATGCGGAGGGATATTTCCCGTTTGTAAAAGATGAGGAGTTGGATAGCGTTTGGAAATGGGCGAAAAGCAGCTTGGCGAATTGCTAGGAATTTGCCGGCATTGTCGAGGTGCTACTCATCTCGGCGATATAGGAGCAGGTAAATCGCGATTTATTGGATAAAACGATAACGGTAAGCCGGGAATAGATGTACGAGCAGAGAGAGGTGTACTCCGGGTGTATCGTCGTGCCGAGATTGCTTGTTTACAAACGACAGTTGATTTGACAAAGCCGCGAGTCCATTTATACGAGTGAATATTACAGGGTGCAGTCGAGGGGTGGCTTGTTATCCGCTCATTGAAGTTAACCACGGGGCTAAGTGCACGGGGAGTGGCGGTCGAGGCAAGGAGAACCGACGAGAGAAGTTAGGCGGGCCGAAAGGGGAGCCGTTGAGAGGGCTGAGTTAACGGGCGCAACGGAGATAGTCTTACCCGATTCTCGGAGATTCCGAGGAAGATAGAAACGGACAGACCATGCGAGAGAGAATGGAGATGGGCGAGAGAATGCAATAGAAATGCTCTGTTATGAGCAAGCGAGAGACACGGGGGATACGTAGGCGCTACGCTGATGCCAGCGGGAGGAAGGAGGAAGAGCGGAAGTCAAAAGGATAGGAGAGGGAGAGGGGGGGAGAGAGAGCTACGGCAACGAGCCAATGAGAGGCCAGATCGTTGCCGAGGTAACCGCAGGGCTTTCCGGCGAATTATTCGACCGAGATTGAAAAGTTAGCGCCGAGTAGCGGATGAAAAACGGAGCGAGGGGTGGATGGGCGCATGATGCGCTCTAGAGGGATGAAATAGCCCGCAATATAGCTAGATCACACGACACAAGGACTAACAGATTGGATTAGTTTGCATTAACGCTCGACATTTGTCAAGCTCCTCAAACCCCTGTTCTCACAATTCCAACTATTATATATACCGAAGGACATAAGCATTGTGCAAACGTCTGACAATGAAATCATTCGTTACTCTTAAGTGGCCATGGGAAGGCAAGAAAATGTTTGGAATTTTGCTTAGCCGTCTTTTGAATCCCTACGGTCTATAGAGAGCGTAGAGATCTCCTGCAGATTATATACACTGTCCGCATTGGATTAAACGCAAATATCTGGCTTCGAAGTTAATTCGAGAGCTGCTGCCATGAATTCAACGCGGCCCGT
Source organism: Hedychridium roseum (assembly GCA_963989215.1). NCBI lineage: Eukaryota > Metazoa > Arthropoda > Insecta > Hymenoptera > Chrysididae > Hedychridium > Hedychridium roseum. The sequence continues at coordinate 9,764,546 of OZ022312.1, forward strand.
ACACGCGGTGTACTCGTTTCGCTTGGTTCTTCACCGGGCTTGAAATCGGCCTAGCATATTCGTTGGTGGCGGGTCAAGCGTAACGAGACGCGTCCCGTAAATGTTTATTTCTGCATCCGTATACATATACGGCCCGTGCCTGCTGGTTTAGGATCGGAGCAAGCACTTCCAAGTTACCTGACACGTGCATAATTAATGTCTGTCACGAGTGCGCCAAAGTCGTGCACGTATACAGACCTCACGCCGTCGCATTTGGATTGCCAGTTGTAGCGGATAAGTAAGAAACAAGGATGGTATCACGCGAAAGGCGTTGCTCCAAGGACACAGGTTTATCCTTCCTCCGGGTCTAACATAGGGAGTAGATCGTGATCAATCAGTTGGATAGCTTATCTATCCTCCTGGTCATTCACGATCTCTTGATCGGCCATCAATAACGTTCAGACTCTATCGGGTATACGTAATTGTATGCATCAAGTTCGAATGAAACGGATGAAAGATCCGCTGCCAGGGAAATTAATGGTATAAAGGAAGAGAAGCGGAAGAAACGGACGAGGAGAATCATTTCGAACGGACGGTTAGAGTGGGTGAAGTTTGAGCGCAGAGGTGAAGTTGCCGGCCTACCGACGTGGAAATACGCGGTAATGACTACTTTATCATATTTTAATTACGCAGTAATTAATTGAAATGTTTCCCCGTTGATGAGGGTACGCGAGCGAAATGAGACGCGGGTACTTTGCCGAGGGCATCGGCTTTTTTCCTCGAAGTAGCTCGTGCGCTCTGCGCGAGGAATTTTTTTCATCGTCTACCTCTAGAAACGAGAGTAATGCTTTTGTCGAACCGGCGCACTACGTAATTGAACCACCATCGTCGATCTTCGTGTTTAACGAACTCTTTGTAACGGTGCAATTGTTCGTTAACGGTAACCCTATAACTACGTACGTTTAACCCCTAACTGCTACGGTTAAAAAAACTCATGCTTAAGGTACATCTTCGTCTGTAGAAGTCAGTTATGATTCTCATCTGTTTGGAATGGTACGACTTAGAAAACTGTTATCACCATAAAGGGACAAATAACGGACTTTCTGGAAGAGTTTTCCACTTGTGTTCGGCTGACCATTGTCCACCCATTACTACTAGTTTCCTTTGTCGTTGACGTTCACTACTGCTCAAGATCCTTGACACCCTGATTCGACGGAAAAACTTTGAATTTTCTTTACCACGTGTGTAGACGAGCACTCAACGATTCTAAAGAAACAAAGCTTACAGAAGGACAGGACTAGAGGGTGGAACAGTGGAGATAAAATCGAGAAAGAGGGTGGGACGCTCTTTTGTTAGCGAGTTGCTTGCTACGTACAATTGTCTTCTCATTGTTCTGGGCATTGTTTCTGGTAACTCTTTCGCGGTAACGAGGAGAAACCTCAATTAGAATGGTTTGAGGACTTAAACGCCCAGAGGCTGCCAGGCTTTTTAAGAGGCTGACGTACGTCCTACCCCATTCCAGAATGTTGTATTGCGAATCATAACTTGACAATATGTATATCAGAGTGTTGAAAGTAGTAAATTTGATCTGAACTAGCAAAGACGGAACTTCACTGCTGGTCGGACGATTATGATAACTCGCGAACTGTGACTGCGATTAATTGGAACAGCGCGGGAATTTTAGGAATATTCCGCCGCTTTCTTGGCAAACCATAAATTCAGGTATATCTTACAATCATCGAATATCTCGAGCGCTTAAAGTCTATGAGTTTCAGTTTCGCCCCTAAGTTGTGACGCAGGCGCAGTATGAATAAAACCGTCGTCCTTCTGCAACCCTGTCCACTTGCTCAACCGAGTCTATCGTTTTCGGATGTCCAATTTCACCGCCAAGTTTTGTAACTGCCATGAAAACAGCGAAAACGACATGTTATCCTGGCGAGAGGAAAAGGAAGAATCTACCCCGAGCACGAATGACACGAAATGGCGAATTTTGGGGTGGAATGTGACTCGGTCATGCCTTCCTGATAGAGCGAATGCTTCTAGCGCCACTCCTTTCACGAGTAATGGTACTTTGATGGCTCTATTCCTTCGGGTAGAGGTCCCTGTGACCTTCTCACCTTCGTGCGCTCTTGATCCCGAAATATGCTTGGTCTTTGAGGCAATTAGAAACGAGTAAAGTCTCATCGAATTACCAACTCAAATACCTTCTACACGTAACGCGATATATGAACGAAAAGGCAACCTGTATTTAATCGGACTGTAAATATTGTGGCAAGGGTCTGTGAACTGTGTATCAAATTATAGTGGGTTAAAAATATTTTGATAGTGGTTCGAGTCCTCACTATAATGTTTCATAACAAAGAATGCAAATTCTTGATTCGTGACGTAAACATCTTTCGTAATATTATTCACATTATGCTCTCCTCGTATCCTTAGAAATGCGTGTGTATACGTAAAGCATGCATAGTCACTATGCTATACTTGAAAATTAAAGGTACTCGGACAAGGTATAAAAATACGAGAATACAAGGTTCCTTAACAATTAACCGAGCTTTATTAAATAGAAAAATCATTTATTAATAACAATTATATAACTAATGTAGTCATATCTAAAGGCTTCTAGAAGCGGCCAGATCTTTTTCGTCCCGTATATTTCGAATTTTCTCGCACCTCATAGCCTTGTTTTCTTCGCCTTTCTTTCTTCTCTATAATCCAGTCACGGCTCTTCTTAAGGGATTTACCTCTGGCCTTTTTATGATGCTCTCTGTGTAATAACCATAATTAAAAATAAAGTGGATATACGAATAATACGCTGTGTAACAAGTACTTTAATAATTCGCGTACCTCCTAGCAGTGTAACTGACAGTGGTTTGCTCCTCAGAAGTGCCGAGGGCCTTCGGTAGAGCAGCAGGTCCGCCGGTCATGAGCACTAAGAAGAACTTCTTAGCTTTTGTACTGTTTGGAAAATCTACAACTACTCCTCCAAAAAAACCAGCTTTTGTCGCTTGTGTAGTTACAAGTTCTATTTGTTCACTATTTTCTGGATAGAATTGCAGCACTGCTCTTGCTGACCGAGACAGACATGCAAATAATGTAGAGAAAAATTTATATAGTCTTTTCACTGGATTGTGCGAAGCTTTGTCCGCATTGCACAACCACTGCAGTGCAGAAATACTGACTGCTCCGTCAAAAGTTCCAGCTCTGAAGGGCATTCCCTGACCCATATCTGCTAAGATCAAGTCTCCATCAACCTCCCTCTCAAGAGCTATATCTAAAATACAGAAGTATTTTAATTAGCATAAACACAGGGTCAATGTGATTGGTAAGAATCTGTAATGTCAAGTACTTGCCAAGCATGGCAGAAGAAATATCAACTCCAACCCAAACATGACCCTGGTCTTCCAATACACTGCCACTTAATCCCGAGCCACATCCAATATCTAAAAGGAAGGCTGGTTCATCCTCAGGTAATAACAGTAGTTCTATAGCCCGTTCACACATCTGTACTTGTATGTCTATCATACGAGAGCTAAATGAACACAATAACAAATAATAGATAAAGAGCACCGCTGTTGTATTAACTTTGCAACAATAAGTATATACCTCTGTGTGTATTTACGTGCTTCTTCTTCATTGTAAAACTAAAAAATAACAACTTATATATCACAAAAGAATAATATTTTGATCTGACAAAATATCCGGGTATAACCTTACCACTTCTGGTGGTGCCAAATGCTCAGGACGTCTAGACATTTTGGCCGATTTGTCCGTCAAATCATTTGCTAAAACAAATTGACCACCAATATCGGAAGAATTTCCGAAGTCAGTAAAAGTCAAGCTTTTGATTGTTTTGCTTCGCAGACGCCAAGAAGGTAACTTTTAGGTTAGGCTTAGAACCACGTGCTTCCCATGTCTGATGTAGTACTGACGCGGTGAGAAACCTCAGTCGAATTCCAATCTCAGGAATGTATGTTCAGAGGTTAATGGCTAATTTTTTAATATGCACAAAGTGCAATCGTTTGACGAGAGACCAATGATAACAGCTAAAATTTTTTGCATTAAACTACTAAATGTTATACCGACTGTAGTAATATATTACTGTTCATGAACTTTTCTTGCGCTTGACTTGAAATATTTATATCCGAGTTATCTAGTATGCGTTCAGATGAAAGGTGCATACACTTGCAGAGATTTAGATAAAAAAACAGTGAAATTATCTCGTGCAGGATGGAAAGTGGATACGAGTGAGGGCGGGTCGTAGATGGTGGTTGTCAACGTTGTTATTCCTTTACCAGTCATTTCCAATTGCATTTGACGTCGGATTCGCACTGCCTACAGTAGGTTATAAAGTAGATAATCTTGTTTCAAGTCTTAAATATAACAGAGTCAGATATAGTCCGGAAACAGTATGACAACGCCATTTTTAAAGCAGTAGGCCGGACAGCACACATTCATATATTTAAGAACGGATGTGTGACCATTCATGAGGATCGTACAAGTCATTAAACTTATACAGTTCCGTACGGCAAGTGTAATGTTCACGTGAACATCCCAATCGAGTACATTACGAATTTCATGTCAATATCCGGACATGGCTTCGTTGTCTTTACCACGCGTATTGCAACACCGGAAAACTAGTTTGGATGTAGAGCGTGAACACTTCGAGAAATTCCAGGTAAATACGTCCTCCAAAGGCGTACGTCATTCACGTTGCATCTTGCACGCATGCATTCGCTTTTACGAGTATAATACTTTACTACGTGATATAAATAGCGTTCGTTACAAGGCTATCGTTCAGGTTGTTAAACTTTATTGTAACGTATTGATATTTTAACGCGTTATCATTATCACTCTGATACGAAATATCTTGCCGGTATCTCCCTTGTTCGTGATTAAAAGCCGTCGACTTTGCGATCTCTTTGAACTTGGACGTTTTATGTGTGTTATTCCCTTCGTACTGAACTTGTCGCCTATGTTAAATTCATGAGAAAACAGTAAAAATTTGGAAATTATCCACTTGGTGCATAATTATTCAGTAATACAACTATTTATTAATGTGGATTAAGTGCTTGTTAAATTACATTTTATCCATGTAGCTTTACAGATAATGCATGCAGCCACCATAATTTTCAATGCACCAGCACAGTGCATTTTGGGGTGAGAAACGATACAACCAACAATGATCCATTGTACATGCTGACCATATTGTCATTGTTTCTGTTATAATCATTTTGCACCACTAACATGCCACCTATACTACCATTAACCGATAAGCAGATTCATCAGCTGGTAAGTACAAGAAAATTATACATTTATTCATGTTAAATATTGATATAATATCTGTACCATTCCAGTCAATAAAGAATCACAATGATAATGAAAAGCCTGTTACAATAGAAAGAATAATTGGTTTTTGCTTATGTACTTACCCAAATTGAAATCAAAACTAGTCTAAATAAAGTACTTTAGGTGTGATTGATATCAGGAAACAGTGTTGATGATTATTGACCCCATGTACCCTATGTCTATATCATAAAGTAAATACAAGATAGTCGTTATACACTTGATTGTATATTTCATTATGACTTTCAGAGTATAAGCATTGCTAAAGCAGTGAACCCTAGTGAAACACCCGTGAAAGAAAAACATGTAAGGAGTATCCTTTTCAATGACACAATATTACAAATCAACACCACACTTCCCCTTTGATTTATCCTATTATATCACATACATATATTTTGTTATACATCCTTATTAAAAAAAATAGGTGCTATTATTGGTACATATCAAGAGAAAAGCGGTTCCGTTTTTTGGACGTTCATATTACGTCGACCGCTTCAGGAAAATCAAATTGTAGCATGGAAATTTTGCCACGTATTGCATAAGGTACTACGGGAAGGCCACCCGAAAGTAATTCCCGATTCTCAGAGATATCGCGGAAAGTTGGAAGATATCGGGAAACTATGGCAGCATCTTCGGGAGGGATATGGTCGTCTCATTCAGCAGTACATACGTCTGCTCATCACGAAATTAGATTTCCACAAGCGCAATCCCCGCATACCTGGAAATCTTCAAGTAACGGCCGAAGAACTCGAGGCTATCGGTGAAAACGACATTAATGTTTAGTTAGTATATTTCCCAACTTTTTTTTCAAATAGAATTGCTCGCAGTCGGCGCTGCATCATTTCATTATTATTTTTTGCAGCTTTCAGATGTCAGTGGAGATGTTCGATTACATGGATGAGATTTTAAATTTGCAGCGTGCGAGTAAGAAGTGCCCTTTTTAAAAAAAAAATGTAGGCAGGGCCATCAATTAGTCGTGCTATTTTTTACAGTTTTTAGCTCCTTGGATGGATCGCGAAATTCAATGACACTTGCTGGACAGTGTCTTCTCGCACCATTAATTCCATGTATATTGGACGCGTCTCAGTTGTACGACTATTGCGTAAAGATTCTGTTTAAGCTTCACGGGGCTCTGCCCGCCGATACTTTGACGGGGCATCGTGATAGATTTTTAAAACAGTTCAAGGAATTGAAGATATTCTACGATACAATCAAACACATGCAATACTTTAAGCATTTGATAACGATACCACCACTACCTGAGGTAATTGTACATTCACTGAGCATGAGAGCCTGTTAATGAGATATTTGAGCGTTGACGTGCTTTTCAGAACCCACCAAACTTTTTGATACAAGCAGAGTTGCGAACTTACATCACACCAGTAGTAGTGTTACCGCCGGAAGATCCGTTGGACACTGAAACGGTTGTAGACAGCCTAATTGACACGTCTGACACAAGTTCATTACCGGGAGATCATGTAGATAGCACGAGAAATGGGTCGATTTCCCCCGATGCTTTAGCCCAAAGGTGCGCCTTAATCATCTCATTGTAGGCGATCAAATAACTGACTGGGGACTATTATTTATCAAATATTTTTATTGCAGAGATAGTCTGATCGATCATTTACAACATGAGAACGGTCGGCAGAGACAAGAATTACAACGTTTGCTAACGGAACACCACCGCATAGTTTCAGAGCTGAAAAATCGCGTGTTAGAACTCGAATCGGCTCTCTCCGCAAAAGTATGTTTTCAGACGATATTTTTGGTTTTTATTGAAAGCTAAAATATTGGTATATTTCAGAGCAACGAGATAGTACAGGAAAAACAGTTTAATGAGGAGTTACTGAAGCAAAAAGCTGACATGATCATGAGATTCGAAGAGCTCGAAGGTAAAATAACTAATCGTGTTCGTATCTATTGAGGTGTAAAAAATGTTTATTTCAGGAAAGAACAAAATCGTGGAGGAGAAATTCCAAAAGCTCAAAGAAGTATACTCAAAGCTACGAGAAGAACACATAACGTTGATACGAAAGGTAAGGTCAATTATTTATGACTGAGAACGTCCGGATAAACAAAACAGAAATGTTACTACCCTTCTATCGAATTTAAGAAAGCCGAAGTGGACAAACAACTAGGCGGGATTAAGATCGTGCAAGAACAATCTGAAAGACGAACTGTCGAGGCAGAGCAACGTCTGCAGGAACTCGTACAAGGTCAAGCTACTGTTGAGCAAGAAGCACAGAGAGTTTCTCAAGCTCGCGCTGAATTGGACGATGTTCGAAAACAGTTTGATGCGGCAAAAACAGAAAATTTGGTTTGTTTAAATCCTCTAAGTAAAAGTATATCTTCGTAAGCAGCCTGAAACTAAATTTGAGCAATTAATTAGGCGTTGGTAGCCAAGATCGATTTCATAACGTCAGAAAAGACCGCGGTGGAAGGAGACCTTCATGATTTATTAGCACAAAAGGAGGAATTAGAGCAGAAAATAGTAAACCTGGAAACCGAAAATGAACATAGTCGTGCTTTGTTGAAAAGGGATGCCGATACTTCGTTGTACGAGCTACTACGTAAGTTTTAAAACTACTTCAACGATCCAGATAATCTTGAGAAAAGGAATAATAAATGTCCAAACTGTTTCAGTAAGCAGCATTTCAGAAGCAGAAGCTATGTTACAAAATGCGATGTCCGCTATCGATGATCCTGCGATATCCACTGTAACTTGTACTCCTGACTACCTTGCAAGTCTTCTTGAGCCCACACTCACGTCATTGGTCAACCTAGACTCGACCTACAAAGTTTATGTCACTGACTCCACCAAAGGAAAACAATTGATTCGAGCTGCGATACACGCTGCCTATACTCTTTCTCTATACCTAATCTACGCTAAATCTACGTCCAATACATCATCAGACATAGCCTTTGGAGATAGTAAGTTCTTCGTCGTTGTTACTCATTCACACTTGTTACGAGTTTATATTTCTTGCAGGATTGGCTGACGAATGCAAGCAGCTGGGTTCGCAAGGGTTAATTATGTTAAGCTACGTCAAGGAGAAATCAGGGATGACCGGGGAGCAAGTCCTGAATGTTGAAAACCAATTGAAGAAAGTTGCGAATCTAGTAACCACATTGTCAACCGCGCAAGGTAATGTGGAAGCAATTGGAAGTTTAGTAGAAAGTGAACTCCATAGTATGGATAAAGCTATAGAGGAAGCGGCCAACAGAATTCAGGTATGGGATTTCGAAATTCACCATCTCTGGATTTAACGCGTTCCTAAGATGATGGCACTAGATTTTTTATTACCGTAGGATATGTTAGACAAATCTCGTGCCGCTGATTCCGGTATAAAATTAGAAGTCAACGGAAAGATTTTAGACTCCTGTACAGAGTTGATGAAATGCATACGGAAACTAGTAAAAACATCCCGATTGCTACAAACTGAAATAGTTGAGCAAGGAAAGGTATACATCAGTACACACAGTATTTGTACGTGACCTGAGTCTGTCAGTTGTGTTTACATCGTCTCTTGTTACTCATTTAGGGAACGGCTTCCGCTACTGAATTTTATAAACGGAACCATCAGTGGTCTGAGGGGCTTATTTCTGCGGCAAAAGCTATTGCAATGGGTGCAAACTTCCTGTTGTAAGTGGCTCACCGAATAACATTTTTCATTGATATGTGAAAAAAAGAATTAAACGAGAGAGTATCATCTTTTCAGAGAAGCAGCTGACAAGGTCGTCGCCGGTAACGGGAAGTTTGAACAGCTGGTAGTGGCATCGCAAGGAATCGCAGCGACAACGGCCCAATTGGTGGTCGCGAGCAGAGTCAAGGCGAATAGAAATAGCACGAATTTGGCCGCACTCTCCGAAGCCTCGAGAGAAGTGACACAAGCTACCGGAAGCGTCGTCGCCACGGCCAAGAGTTGCAGTCATCTCGTGGAAGAAAATGGTATCTCGTGTCAAATCTCCTCGCTCTTGATCGATTACCCTCACATGTTTTGAAACTTGGCGATGCTGCTGTCCAAATTTAAATCGGAGAAATCTCGTCGCGTTAGCGTCTATCAAAATTATTGTAGGCCCGAGAATTCACCGGTTAACCGAATCGCCCGTTTAATATTTTGCAGAGGACATGGACATGTCTGGACTGAGTTTGCATCAGGCTAAAAGATTGGAAATGGAGGCGCAGGTTCGCGTACTCGAACTGGAACAAGCATTGGAAACTGAGAGATTAAGATTGTCGGCTTTGCGTCGTCATCATTATCAATTAGATGGCGAAAATCTGTAGTAGCCTCATAGGTATGTATGTAAAATACTATTATTTACATACAAGCCGTTACAGCAAACGATTTTTTTCAGATTTTCTATTGGATAAAAGTAAACGGTAATAAATAACAAAACGCGAGTGAAAGTAATAACGCGAATGAAAGGGTATGAAAATTAATGAGAAACAGGAACCTATGAATAACCGTGGGTACTGATATCATTTAAGTTTTTCATATTTCATTTAAAGTATATAAATTTTATGCATGTCTAACTAATGTTTGCAAAACGTGTTACTAGATTTCAACTTTTGTCTATGAACTTATATTAAAATATACAAAATAATTTACTATCCAACTATCGACAAGAATAATGCCTTTAATACATAAAATTATTTCTGGTACACAACACACGATCAACCCATTGTCATCAAATATTATAAACACGACTAACACTGATCCACCTAAACCATTGACACAAAGTGGGTTTCATTGCCTTTCAATTGAATAAAGATTCAAAGTCAACTGTCCCTTGTCGATGCGGTAAACATATATATTTATTGCGTAAACAAATGAAACCTAAAGAAAAGGGCATAAAGAGGTTATTTCAGCCTATAGTTTTTGCGTGTACCTCGTAAATGTAGACCAACACGACCCCTTGTATTACTTAAATGTGTCCAATGAAGTACCTGAATCGTCTACATATTTTTGTTAAATTATATTGTAATACGTACAATAAAGCTATTACGTAAGAATTTAATAACGAATACAAACGCGATGAGTTATTAAGTTTCCACATGGTTTTTTAAAGGAAATGTATGGTTAGACGTGAAGGGAAAGTGCACGTTATTTTTTTTAACAAAATCGATTTATTGCGTGATTAAAGAAACAATAAAGTTTTATAAAGTATATTATGACAGGTTTTTATCGTCGATGATCATTTATTTTCGTGTAGACATAATTGTTAAAAGATATAAATTTTCGACCCGTGTACGTAGGTCCACTTTGTATGCGTTTAAACTATCTGTACCTTAGTACTGATCTAGTATATGGTATGTACAGAATATAATTTTATTGCGCAACGTTTTGTACACGATGAAACGCTTATTAACAAATTCATGTACTACTGGTTTAGATAATCACGATTTAGTCGATTGACGATGTGTATAAGTCTAGTACGAGTATCACCTATAATTTACTTTAACGTTACAAAACGGTGATGAACGTTTGCGTAACATCGGATTTGTCCAAGGCGTAACGGCAATACATTAATTACAGATTTTCTTGAACCATACAATATTTACATTGATGTAATTAAAAATTTTCAGAAAAATAAATAGGATACAACATAGTACTGTTTTAGGCTCTATTAACGCCCTGCTTACAGGACTATGTCGATATCACCTTGCACAAGCGATTCGTAAATGTTAGACATTCAAAATACTGTTTTAGAAATATTTTATATACAGACATTGTTTACGTGCGCATTCTAATTACCTTCGAGTATTTTCACTGCCCTTGAGCGATGAAAATCACGAGCGAAAGTATACGCAGCACAGTCAGCACAAATAGTTGCGTTTTCCACTCGAAATTCGCAACGAATGCTCGGGGCATTTTAATTCATAAATATATACTATATGTGTATATTTTGGCAAACCTGTTGCGCAGGACCGTTCGCAGCGTTTCTTCGATTTGCCTTTAAACATACACACGTAGAGGATTTGTTTAGCAGGCCCGCGATAAACTCTAGAAAACGGATGAATGAAGGAATGCACGAAGAGCGCACCATATGTACAGTCACCGCAATAATAGACTGGAATTAGGTTTCCTTTTGAACCCTTAATCAGTACGAATCACAACGGTGAACGTGTGTCGTTCTCCGAATTATCCTACGCGCGTAAGTCGCTTGGTCAGTTTCCACGAAATTAAATTAAAGGCTATTATGGTACACTCGCGTTCCGAGTAATTGGCAGGAGGGCTTTCGTAACTACCTACGTCTATAAGATCATACAATTTACACGCATTTACATTGAGGATGTACGAATCAACAGGTACACGCATTTCTCGACGCCCCATATATGCGTATTCGTACGAATACTATTACAGAATGTATTAAAGTCGTGCTGCCTTGAAAAGTCGTCGATTTAAATGATACTTGAGAAGTTATATTTACACGGGCATAGTATACTACACGTCAACAAACTACGCTATTCCGGAAGAATTCCACAAAATGCTTTTGAGTTTCACTCCAAGTTTAGCGTCCAGTTTTTATAGTTTCGTTTATGTCGAGTCTGTATCATCGTAGCTCCAAAGAGTCAGTATTTACGAGTCTCTCTTCTGGAACACGTCATTTTCGAAAGGAAGCTTAGCCTTCTGTTAATATCTCCATGAGTAAACGTTTCAAGCTGTCGAGGCCGGTTAGGAAGCCACAGTCTGGTCCCTGATGAACCGTCGAGTTTGAGTTGCAAGGCAAGGTCGAGTTGCTATGACCGAAGGTCGTGTGGGCGAAATCGATCATCCTCACGTCTACCATGCTTTCGCGAATCGACGTGGATTTCTGTTCGGCTTTGACTCGGAGCCTCTTGGAAACACTGGCGCATTCGGCCTCCTCCCTACTATGCTCCTCGTCCTCGTAGAGTCTTAACCGATGTTTCTGTCGGCTGCGCTTCAAGCCGCATTCCGCACCGATTTCTATATCGGAGCTCGTGTCTTCCGAATTCGCCACCATATGTTGCCCGCAGTAATAATCGTCGGCACTGCTGCTACTACTGCTGCTACCGCTGTACATCATCCAGTTATTGTACTGCGAGGACGGGACGACTGTATTTATGAGATTCGGTGGTGGGTCCATGAAAACCGTCTCCTCGTTTATAGGGTAAAATCCTGTCGCGTTCTTGGCTCCCCGCGCAGCCGCCTCGCCGAACGCTCGATGAAGAGTCGCCTGACTCACCTCTTCGTGACCTGACAGATTATAATCCGTCGAGTTATTACTCGTATCCGCGTCATAACAGGCGTCCGATCCACGGGGCAAATTTTCCATGAAACTTAGGTCAGCGGACTCCTCCTCGACCTGTAACGTCGGCGAGTGTCTATGTTCCGCGAAATCGTCTATCTGGTAGCCCTCGTACACGACCAGTAACGAACTGAAAAGTTTGTTAGTCAAATGTCAAGCATGACGAAGAATTTTAATCAGTCCGTACATGTCTACGGTAATGGCTAATTTAAAATCACATTATCGCGTATTCCTGGCACATAGTGTGTCAAGGATGCACGGTGGAAAAAAGGCAATGCACTCGAAGGTAGTCTCTCACCATGAATAAAATCGATAGCTGCTTTGCCGCTCGATGGCCCGTCGTAAATGTTCCAGACGGGAAATTACTCTCTGTATGACTTGAGTACGTAAGCAAAAACCATTGTGAAAAAATCGATACAATGCGGCCTTGAAACCTTCCTCGTTGAGTTCCCTGCCCCAATATTTGTCTCTTTTGACGTAGTGATCCGCATCTGCCTGGTACACCTGGAAAACATACGACCCGTGAAAACAAATTCGTATCTACGTAAATACAAAGTAAAGTCGACGCAATACCCACCTGCATACCGCATAATCTAACTCCGAGCGAGGCTGAAGTACTTGCAGCACACTTTGCCATTTGTTTACTCCGTTTCTCAGCGGAAGCATCATCTCCGTGCTGCCTCGTACCCATTTTCAAGTCTAATATACACGGATGCGTATATTGTGACGTGATATTTTCCAACATTAGGAAGTCTGCCGATATTACGAAATAAGACGATTAAAAGATTGCGAGAACATTAGTTGATTGACAAAGCTCTGCTATGAAGCTCTGAAAGGGTGTTTTATCGAAATACTTATGACACATACATTGTCTGTCTGGTACACTATCCAAATGCATTCCTGGTTTTAATGCATCTACCGAACTACTGTTACGATGAATTTTCATCCTGAAAAGGAAAATCACCTTATCGTTAGCTTCGCCAAATAGTCCGTCTTTCCAAAGACTCTTACGGCCATGCTTACGATTATTGTATGATGTTATGTGTATACAATACCAAAATGGACTGAACGTGATCTGTACAGTGCTACATAATTAGATTTCAGTGTTATAAGAGGTAATCGCCGACGAGGATCGCTCTACCTGGAAAATGAAAAATAGAAAACTTGCCTGAGAACATCATCACGTTTTCTTTTCGTCGAACCTTTTCCCTGGCGGGCGTCTGCGTCTCTGAAGCTAGGACTGTAACGTTTATCTAGAGTAACCTCGCCGCTGCTGGATGCCTGCATTACACCTGAAACATCAGCACTGATCTTAGGCAACTGGCTTTGAACGCCAAAACGCTAAATTCTTGCTCTTTACGCTAACTGTTCAAGCTGTCAAATTATATCATTGGCTTTCTTTGAAAAGTCAAATCCTAACTCAATGTAAGTGTATCACCTATATCTCAGACAAAATATTCAAACAATCATTATACAAAATTATGAGTCATTGCCGGGCAACCGCCGTAATAACTTGTATAGTCAAGTAAAGAGTCAACGAACTGACGTGACTAATAGAAATTTAATGCAGGCGGCATAGTTTGTATTTATTTGCCGGAAAATCATCGGAGACGGTCATTATCTGACCTTGTTGTAACAGCTTACGAAAGAGTGCACACTCTAGTTTATCTTAAAGAAATGCTATAAATGATGCGCAGCAATACAGAAAGCAGTAATTGGATAATTTTCGATGGCCTTATTCTATGAGAGAGTTGACGGACGGTCGATGATGATCCACGCATGACTGATAATTCTGTATAACGATTGCATACATGATTTTGCCTGAAACGAACATACGACGGATCACAGGCAATACTGGGATTCAACTGAACCATGAAGAGATTTTGAGCTTCAGAGAACTAGTATCGCATGGTGGAGATATATATTGGTGATCAGCAACATAATACAAACCCCGAGCATTGGCCAAGGAGAAGCAAATGGAATGTGTTCAGGGCACTAGTGGGTCTGCAAGCAGGCCATGCCTCGATTCCCAGACACGTATCCTTGTGACTATTGGCTCTGGGGATACTTAAAAGAAAACGTTTTTTGCTAGACAATCATCAAACATAGCGGATTTGATGCATTCATTTTTGGTTTCATACTCAGACTTGCGTCCCTATTGTTGAAACGACGTGACGAACAATATCCCCATTGTCCATATCCCTAACCGTGGTCGTGCAAAGAGGACCGCATCCTCGCACCTCGAGTATACGACACAAAATCGACGGATCTGGCTTCTGTAAGCGCATACACAATACATGTATTGTGTAGTACTCCTCTGTCGAGGCGGGCAGTCTGTTTCGCGTTTTCTCCAAGCCCGCTCACTTTATTATTCCAACGATCCCCCATTATTATTTCTCATTCTAGCAAAATCTTTCTTATCGCGTGAAACATCTCTAGCAAACTACGTGTCTCTACGCATCGCTCAGAATTTTGTCTTTTCAGAAGACCCAACTTGGGTAACTTTAGTCGTGCCCGTGGCCCAAAATATGAAAGTTGCGGTGGTAAAGGATCCCCGTCCGAGTTTTCTCAAGCCGCACGTATCTTTGTACATGGAATGCGAATACGAATACGAATACGAGTGCGTTTACGATGATGCAATGAAAACATAGCTGACCCGGCTGGAAAATGTAACGTGCGTGAACGGTCCCTCTTGCATATTCGTATTCTACATACAAAATTACGTGTAATTGTCAAGTTTAAAAAAAATCCATGAAAGAAGTAGGGTCAGCAATCCAGCAAATTTATTCCGTAAGGATACGAGCGCATGTTCATTGCCAGTACTCCTTTCCGGAAGAATATACATACTTTGCGGATTTACTGAACCCACGGTGAAGGGTTTTTTTTTGCAGTGTTACCTAAATCAATGCAAGCGATCGACCGGTTATTTAACATTGGCACGCTAGTTGCTCTGAAATAAACAAGGCTTTTGTCGTTCCATAACGTGTTATTTATTTTATTTATTACACGATAGCGATTACTACCGACCTACGTTTATTTATCAATATGCTCCTCAGCAATGTCAAAGAAATTGAACATTCCACTAACATGTATTCTCCCAGTAATAACGTTTGTAGTATATATTAATGTTGAGTATTCAATAATCATAAAACAACTAAACAGGTATAAAAGTGTAAAACATCCAGTGAACTGTGTAAAGCTGTTTAAAAATGATTCAGATGTAATGGGTACATACTATAGTTAAGTGTAAGCATATGTGATCATTGATACACAATGTCGTGTATCAGAAGATTATTTTGAAAACAGGCCAAGCATTATGACAGTCTGAAGTTCTTAGCATTATCCACAGCGGTAATGCTTTATGACTTCTGCCTGCTGAACAGTGATCCTCTAAACATCCGCTTTATAACGCAACTCATGGAATTATCTCATACCATTTTCTCTCAACAAACATGCAAATTTGGCCTATGTTAATGGTCATGATGATAAAAGATAGAATATTCTTGGAACATCGTTACAACCTTCAAAACTGAACAATCACTTTTTTTTTTATAAAAGCTCAGATGATTTAGATGGAATAAAAAGGAACGTCTGAAGCAAACTTCAACAACAAAAGCAAACGCAGCGAACATAATGATAATTATGGTCTTTGTGATTGTCAATAATCACCAGTGATGAATTTTGGCTATTAAATTCGAGCAGTATATTTTACGCATTATGTAAACTCATAATCCTAAACATACCAACTTACCTTTAAACTTTGGGACAAACATTTGTATATCTTGCGGAATGTTTTGATAGAAGTCGAGTTCTCTGCAGTTCAGTGGCTTGCAAATTGTATTTTGGTTGAGGAGCAGCAATCTTGTGTGACCACCAACCTACCAACCAACCAACCAAAACATGACATCACGTCTTTGCACGAAAAACACGTTAAAAGAACAACTTCAACAAAGGCGAGACGCGGAAAAATTGCGTCGGGACGTACGATTGTAAATCGTGCCGACTGAGGAATAATGATAAACGTAAACTGTTTACAAAAAATAGATAAGCGATCGTATACCGCAGATGCGTTGATAAGACGCGAAAAAGAAAACATTATTGACGTTCTTAAAACTTAATAACCCTAGAGATAGTCGGCAGGTGAAAGATAACGTTGCGCGAAATTTTTCCACAAAAGAAATTCTACCTTATCGTCGAGATGGAGAGTTTTTAGTAAAATCTTGTCACATAAAGAGAAAATACAAAGAGCCCGCGAAAGACGTAATTGGCAAGATTAACATTTGGGCGGATTATCAGTAACGTCATTGCAAAACAAACTTTCTGTCAAAATATAGGTCAGAGGAAAGTGGGTTACATGGAAAAAAAGGAGCGTTCTGGGAGACTCTGACGGATGGGCGAGTTATATTACGATCGAAAATAGGACATGGAGGGAGGAAGGAGGAAAAAACATACCTGATTTTTAAGGGGGTGTAAAGCAACTTCTTCGTCATGATCCTGGAGAAAAGATGAAGAGACTGGGGAAGTATTGGTGCTATGGCACTGTGATTCAGTCTCTCCCATACCCCAAACACCCGTCAGGTATACCATGCCCGCGTACTCTTTTATAGATGAAAAACCAATCACCCACTGTTATTTGACAATCAGCTTCGATTAATCGAGCACAGCATAAGAGCTTTATCGCCTGAGGTTTTACTTGAAATTGCGCGTTTCTTTGGTGAGTTTCTTTGTGTTCTCTTGAAGACCTAATGACGATAGTTTTCACTTCCACGTCACAACAGTCGTACGATCTGCTCGGTCCCTAACTAAACGGGTCTGCCCCAGCGCCGAGCATTCGATCGAAATGTCTTCTGGCCTCTAACGCGCTGTTTTCTATCATTAAAACCTTCGTAACGCACTCTTATCGCATCAGCTGGACGTGGGTGGGGATGGCCGAGCAGGCAGACTGAAGAAATCTCACACAGCCTTTCTATCATCCGATAGTGCCATGAATATCGTCAGTATAGTTCGGATTTGAATGGACAAAAAGACGTCATGAAGCTCGCAGGATCATTCGACGACAGTGGACCATGTGGATCTTTGATGTTACGATACAAGATACTTCTAGACCTTTGTGAATTATGTATATGTACATATATGTCAAAGGAAATTGACTCTGGAAACGGATGTGACGTATTTTCGTCGATGAAACGTTTACCCGAACCGCGGGTAACGATCAACAGCCCAGCCGAACACACATCCCCTATAAATAACTCAATAGCTTTATGTAAGAGTCCCTCACAGAGTTATTCTATCGCAGAATGTGAGAATAAACTCTACAACGCTGTGCTACTGCTTGTAGTATTCCTGACAGAGTATTTGCCTTGCCCTGTTTTTCGTACTATGACCTGATCAACGTAAATTCAAGTTCATAGTGCCCTCTAATGCAAATTCTCCAACTACCACAAAGCAGAATTTTGCAGAGAAACAGATAAATCGTAAGCGAAGTTACAGGGAACAAACAGTTATCGATGTTTAATAAAACTGATCCTCGTGAAACAAAGAAGTCAACTCTTTTGCGTTGTCGGCAATAAAAAAAGTGTTAAAAAACAATGCTTGCTTTGTGTCCTCGATGTTGGTTTTCATGGACCAAAGCGACCTCTGCAGAAATGATAATCGAAGAGGTTTTTTACCTGTCTAAGTTCGTCTTGTATCCTTGTACTTCTTGACAATTCCGCGCTCTATATTCACGGTGAGTGTTTTTCCCACTCGTACTATTGTCAGACTTGCAAAAAAGCTTCCTGTTGTTCAGAATTTAGACTGGAGAGCTGATAAACTTGTAGTAAAAAATGGCAGATCCGAAATACGCCGATTTACCTGGAATCGTAAGTTTCTCCTTGTTTGAATTTAGCCGGAAGAGACTTTATGCCCAACAACTGACGTTTACTGAACTGTCAAATTTCTTCTGATCGTACAAATTTTAGTGACATATGTCTCTTGTATTTTCCATGTATTTAAATAATATTTTATAGGCATACGATCAGGCTGATGTATACGAAACGACTGACCTTCCTGAGTCTGAACAATTTCAAGTATATTCTGAGGTAATTCAGTACTATTGACCTATATGTATTCCTCGATGAATCTTCATGAGACATTAAACTTATGTTTAGGATTCTATTGAATTGTTGAATGTCAGTGCCACTGAAGCGTTTAACAAATTTAAAAGTTCCCATATAAATACTAAAGGAGTAGACTTCTCAGACCGCATATCACACAGACCAAGGACAGGTTATAACATGTAAGTTACAATATTTTGTTTATGTATCTCCTTGAATATTTAAATATTGGTATTATCCATACTACAGCTGTGGACAATGGGAACTTACTGGAAATGGGGAAAAGGAAACTCCCATTCAAAAGTATCAAAGACTAAAATGTGAAATTGAAGAATTATTTGAAGAAGTAAATGATATCAAGGTACTAGCCACTCTTTTCTTCTTCCACACTTTTAATACTGGTTCAGCTTATGATAGTATTCTGGTAAACACAGACATTTGTTTTCAGGAGAAAGCTAAGGATGAAGAAGAAATTAAGTCAGCTGCTGACATAATTTCGCAAATAGAATTGACAGGAAAACAGTTAGGGTCTTTAAAATTGGAGGACACCCTTGGTGCTGACCTCATTGCAACTCTTTCAGACCCTCAAGGCACTAGGCTAAAGTTAGTAAATAAATACTAAACTACAAAGCTATGGCATAATGTTAAAAACATTGTATAACGTACTTGAACCTTTCAGGCAACTGATGTCACAGATAGAACTATTTAAGCAGACTGGTTTTCTTGATAAGCCAGAGTCCACAGGTGAAGGTAAAACAGAGGATACAGGAGAGTCAGGTGTACTGAAGTACCAAATGATGTACCTGCCTGAAAAGGCGAGGATGCAGCAAGTAGCCAGGATAGCTCAGCTTGAACAAAAACTATGTTGTTTGGAAAATATAATTGGGGCAGAAAACGAAAAGCTTGCTAAATTTTCACAAGTAAGTTCCACGTTTTTACCTACATATCTGTTGTGGGAATATCTGTTGTTTTTTAATGCTATGTAACAGGGACTCAAGAGTCAAGGAGTTGTTGATGCTGTGCAGCAATTAGGAGCAAAGGCAGCTCTTCTAGATGCTAATCAATTAGATACCATTGAAAATAGATTAGCTGTACTTCTCCATAAAATGGATAGTATTGCACAGAAAAAGTCCAACATAGAGTTGGATTCAGAGCAAGAACAAAAAGTAACGCCAATTTTTCTTCCTTAGCTTTCAAACCCATCTAAAGATGGTATAAAATTAATATGAGTCGTTTTAAAGATTGCAGAAATGTACGAAATTATGAAGAAAACTGAGACTGTGTCTGAAATTTTACCGCAGACTGTAAACCGTATGTTGGCTTTAAGTGCTGTACATCAACAAGGTAGGTCTCAGAATATTTCTGTGCGCATAAAAATACGGTACTGTCGTCTTATATTTATTGCTTTTTATAATAGCTGCAGAGTTTGGGAAAACCTTAGCTCAGTTGGATGAACTTCAGGCTCAAATTGTATCCGATTTAGGAAACAATAAGTCTCTGCTGAAAGGCGTACAAGCGAGCTTCGCGTCTAATTTAGAAGTCATTAAAAATAATATCACATCGCTGGATGAACGCATCAAGAAACTAGGCAAGTAATGGTGAAAAAAAGATATACGAAATTATCTATTAAAAGCCCGCATACTATATACATCTTTCTGAATCACTGTTATTTATATACAAGTTTCGGACTAATTTAATAGTATTGTTATATGTAATCAGTAATATTAATCAAGTGCAACTACTAAATAGAGTACAAGCTTTTTAATTGTGATCTTCATCCTCATTATATGTTTATTTTATATCAAACGCTTCAAATAATTTAATTGAATCTTTTGTATGAAAAAAAATTATGCTGTTGTATGTGTAGAGTGGATTTATTAAGGATCTTTAGGGACTCTAATAGGATATTATGATGGTAAGTCATAATACTTGTGTAGAGGTATTTTAAACTTTTATTGAAAAGCAATTAGAATCTTAACTTTTGGAAGAACCACTTGTTTTTGCCAGATTTGTACCTACACAGATAATACAAATATTTGTTTACTCGCATTGTAAAAATCATTTCAATGTAACAGTAGATAAAAATAAATAAAAAAAATATTTACCTCTCCTCGAATTTGACGCGAGTCTGGAAACGGACCTTCTTGCGTTTCATTGGGTCTTTAAGATCTTTCGGAGCTACTTTGTCCAGTTGAAGGTCAACCGTGTATCTGGTTGGCATCAAATGGTTGTAGTTCAGCACCTAAGACAAAGCATGTAGCTTAGAAAAAGGAGTCTAACGTAATCAAAACAGATTGAATGTTTAGAAAACTTACCTTGACAAAAGGCTTAATTTTTGACCTTTTGTG
The DNA here is from genome assembly GCA_963989215.1 of Hedychridium roseum. NCBI lineage: Eukaryota > Metazoa > Arthropoda > Insecta > Hymenoptera > Chrysididae > Hedychridium > Hedychridium roseum. Next base: position 9,785,583 of record OZ022312.1, read on the forward strand.
TAGCTTAGCTTTACCCATCCTCTTGTGAACTTTGCGTGGGTATCGGTCAATGCCAGCAACCATTGCATGACCATATTGTTTTTCAGTGGTACCATCATCATAATTACGCATGACAATGGCTTTTCTTCCTGCGTACCGGCCACTGAGGACCAGTACGACTTTTCCTGTTTTCATAATCTTCACCATCTTTGTGAAGTGCTAGAAGAACAAAATAAACATATACTTAATGACATTTCTAGACTTACTGATAGAACCGCCCGATTTTGAACTACTGATTTTTAAAAAGAATAGTGGTTTGTGGTATTTCATAGATGTTGCTTTAATCAAAGTTGCACAGGTAAACATCTCACAGACGGGAACATAACCTCTATGTCACAAGTTTATGTACACTGTTTTTTTGCAAACATGAGCATCAGGTAATTTCTCCAAAAGAGAAGGTAATTCTGTTCGCGATTTAGATCGTTTTATGAGTAACAAATTATAATTGCAACTTGTCCACCGAGAAATAAATAAGCGAATAAGGTTATGCTCATATAAATAATCCGAACGTATCAATAAAAAAAGAACTTTTGACAGATTATAACACCTAAGTATATCCTAATTAATATTATATCTTGTAATCATGAAAAGTGATTTATAATTTTTCGATGTCTTCGGATTATTACTGTCACCAATATACAACGCACCTCACGGCTTGTCACACCGGAAAAAGAGGAAGTTAACCCAACTTTCCATTACCTAAGAAGACAGTTGAGCTTCGCTGAGGACCTACACAGATGGCCTATCATTACATCCGTCACATTCACCTCTCAGCGGGATTTTCAAATTTTATTGCTTATTTTGTTGGCCTCATAATAATTTTCTACATTTCTGCATGTACAATGAAATTTGTCACATATTTTGTATTTGAACTACTAATAAAATTTGCGTACTTCTCAAAGGCTTCTAGACTATTTTTAATTTTAAATGCTGCAACTAATAATGATCACTCCACACTAAGGCATACGTGATACTATCATATTTATATGAATAATGCGGCAGAAATTAGCGCAATGTGTATGACAGACGAAGATTGATTTTCGCAGAATATTAATTTTAATAATTGCCAGTTGTAAATAGAGACCTAGGATTGCCTCCTACACCCCCGTTTAAACATCCCACCTGAACGGCTCTGTTAAGCCGAGCGCAGGCGTTACGCAGCCTTATCAAGCAAATCCATTATCTACTAAAATAATCATACATTATTCCAATTGTCTTTCTCGCCGTCGTATAATCAACGTCTTTAAAGAAACTTCTATACCACTCAGAATACACTAAAAAGTGATATATACGTTAGGGAAAAAAATAGGGACTATTTGTTATTTAATATGAGTCCTCTTTTTGCGGAGGAAGCTAGGATGGTTACTGTAGCGTTCTCTTAACTCTTGGGTAGAGTAATTTGAGTTCCAGCCAAGTTATCGGTTCATCATATACGCATTTGTCAGGTGTACGGATGATGTCTTTTGGCTAGTTCTCCAAGTCTATGTACTTTGACGAGGTAGCTGTTCCCTCGGGCTCCCTTCCCGGCCTTACTCTGCAATCGATTTGAAATCCAACGCACGCCCTTCTCTCGTTCACTGCGCCTCTCGGTCGTCAGTCGGTGGCACGCAGCTGCGCCGGAACGGATTCTTCCCGTTGATGATTACTCGCAAAGACCGATTTTTCACGAATAATCTACCATCGCCACCAACTCTAATATCCATTGGACAAGGACGGGGACTATGAGCCACTGAATATAAGGACCCAAGTCACGCCCAGGTAAGCTCCAATTCCTCGGTTTTTTCTTGTCAAATGAGGAAGACGACAGGCAGCCTTTGGGACCTTCAAACTGGGGGGTGCGAGGGGGTAAATGCGGCTACAACCTGATGCTTCCCTCGACGTACATATCAACGCGACACGTTTGTATCGTCACCTTCAACCCAGTCTAGTGCAGTATTTATTGCTGCCGGTGTATCTATCATACTTCTTTACGGATAAGTCATTGGCTTTAATCCTCGGTAAAATATTAAATAAAACGACCTGTCCAAATAACCCACAGCCTCGCGACACTTGACTTATGACGATTAGTTTACAATCGTTCGCTTTATCGCGCTCGACATCCTGTCTCATCATTCGTAGAGCATTATTGACGAAACATAAATGCACAAAATCAATCCAAGCGAGAGTAATGACTCGCAGGGCCTGTTTATGTTGTTGGTGAGAACACAGCCCTCGCTTTACACCCCTTTCATCGATCGCTCCTGATAATTACATTCATTAAATCTTCTCCTCGTCCAGTTTGTCAGGCTTAATTCCGTCAATGAAAGAGTAGCATTCACGCGCCTCGTGAGATACCGTTGTTTGCGAGTCCTGCGTAAATTTAAAATAGGTAGAAAAAGAAGCGCTAATTTTCATCAGGTTTCCTTCGTACCGTCACCATTAAGCGTTTTATGATTCCATTGAAAGCTTACTTCCGCGGCGAAAGAAAGTAAAGGGCTCAGTGTATGCTAGGGGGTTGCGCAATTATGAAAAGGGTTGCTCGGAATTTCCCTCCCTCCCATTGAAATGAGATTTAACGAGGGGTAAATGAAACGATCGGAAGGGAGGAGGTACGTTTATGTAGGGGGTTTTTGTCGTTACAGGAACATCTATGGGCCGTAAACGCTGGTGGCGAGGAGGATTGGAACTCTTGTTCCTCTCTCTCTCTATCCTCCCGCACGTTATCCTCGCTGATGGCTATGTCGGTAAGTATCTTCTTTCCTATCGCGCGGTCATTGTGCGCGCTTTTGGAATATACGGATTTCTTCACCGTAAACGACAGCTTTGAGTGCCGTGTTCTCTCGATTCGATGAATACAGCCATATATGCCGATTGATCCAATAATACTGGCGGTTATCCTGTCGGCCTTGTACGTAATAAAAACAAGTCGAAATAACGTCTCGAACATGCCCCTTACGTAAATTCTACGCTGTCAAATTAAATCAGAATTAATGCGAAATGTCCAAATAAAAATAGTCGGCAAATAGTAAGGAATTCGGAGGATCTGCAATGAATAATTCGCTTTCTCCCGACGTTAAAAATCATCACCCATGAGTGATATTCTCAGGGACTGGGGAGACAGTGTAGCTGTTCGGCTGATATAGGTATACTCGGCAGGCTTTGCGCAGATAACTTTCCGGCATAGTACATACATACATACATGCATGAGAGGTGGGAAGATAATATAAGAGGGTAATGTTGAAGTCGTCCTTTCTTTCGACCTTAACGTATTACGAATCTGAACTTGCCATCTTTCTCAATAGAATACAATATCCAGCAGAACGTAAAAAATATCATGCGTTTACTCTATAAATGTGTTGTATGAAATAAGGCTTGGAAGAAAGAAGGGCCGTTTTAAAGAGCCGATTCTACGCAGAGGCGTGAGGTTTCGGTCGATTTAAAATTTCCCGCGGATATGCCGAAAGAGAAAGAGCTGTTAAGGGGGTTCCGTAGGGGGGGAGGGGGTGTACGTTCGATTTGCGCCCACGTCCTTTCCTCGAGCGTTATCGAGCTGCACATCCCACGCAGCCACCGCCTTCGCAAACTATCTCCATCCTTCTCTCACCTCTGCTTGCCTCTCGTTTATTTCCTGCGACCCTCCGCCGATTGTCCCGTCCGACTCCCCCTTCACCCCCCACGCAAATGTTTTCCACGTTGTTTTTTGTTTCTCTTCCAGATCCATTAAGTCCGCACTTGCCACCCTCCGTCTTGTTTTTTTTTCTTACCCTTTTTCTGTCTTGACGCGTACAGTAAACTCCTTTTGGATACCAATGTGCTCTCTATTTCTCTGGCAACGTGCCTCTTCTACCCTTTCGCCTCAACCCACCTTTTACTTCCTTCTTTTCTTTGTGCAGAGATCATTCACTCCGTCTTTCATTGTATAATTACAACGAGAAATATTCATTGTACCATGTTCTTCCACGTTGCATCATATAAGACAAGGGGGTTATTCAATCACTATCAGCCCCGTAATTACGCCATTATTATAACATTCGACCGTATCAATTTCCGTGGTAACGGGTAGCAGCTTGCGTGTGCACGGGCCGCAGATCCATGAAAAAATTTATCAGCAGACCCTTATCTATTGTGTAGGCTTGATAACAGGGCTATAAGCAGTACTTTTATTACGTTTTTCACGAATATTACAGGCGCAGAAACATTATCTTTGAAGGATCGACCGTGGTTCAATTTAAGCGGATACTCGGCCATCTTTTTCTGCTTCGAGTAGAACGACTGCATGTCGACGGGAAAGTTTGAACAAAGTTCTTCATTCGGCTATTGCTATTTCACCTTTCTGCGTTAAGTGCGAATGTAGGTCGCGAACTCGCATTTGCCAGCCAGACGATAGTTTCACCCTCACAACGTTTCTGTTGCGTTTCGAGTAGTACGGTAAAAACCATCAACGGTTTGCCGATTCTGCTCTTTACCCCGATTCTCTTTGATTTCTTACATTGCAGTCTATGCTTTACGATGATTACGTTTTTAATTAAATCGGGATTACCGTGTGACTTCCGAAACATAATCTGCACGCTTCATTATGAAGACATTGAATGCTACAATAATACGGAACACAGCTGGAAACTATGAAGTTTAACTTCCGTGACATTTACTTTCCCCGTTGAGCTTGGCAACGCTGAATTTCCCACCTGTTACAACGAACTAATAAACCCCTCTGGCGTAATTACTGAACTGCGGCGCTAATTCTAAGGGCCAAGTGAAACGCTCTTGGTCCATTTAATACGTTTTTCCTCGTATTTTTTAGGATGTCTGTTTAGCAAGAACGTTTGCAACTCGCACACGGAGACGTGTTTCAACGGTAAGTCTCGACGTCTTTCGTAAAGTCGAAGAAACGCACACACCAAGGTTAACATTATTTTGCAGATTTGGCATTTGGGAAATGCATACCTCTGCATATCGATTTGAACGACGACAGACTCTATCAGTAAGTTTCTTCCGCGGCAAAGTTCTACCGCATACTTTAAGATACACTTCCGTGGACTTTACATCGCACACGACTTTCGGCCTGACCTCTTAAAGACTTTACTACTGTTCGCCCATAAAGCGTTTATACTCCTTACTGCCGGCGTGTCTGGCTATGCCTAGAATGCACTACTGACGCATGGAAGATATATTTAGGCTACTGCATGTATATCGTGCAATAGCCTCTTAGGAGAACATAAGGTTTTACTGAATCATTTAACGCCTTGCCATGCAAACGACTTTACTACTTCAACACGAGAACAGAGTCACTGCCCTCCGATACGTCTCATCCTAACGAATAATAAATTTCGAGCAAATTCCGGGCTTGATAATTACGTTACACGCATCATTCGACGAACGATTCTAAAATTTAGGTACAGTTTAGACCCAGAACAATTAGAGCTGCTAAGACTGCAGCTGGAGAAGCTGGAAATCGACGGGTACAGCTGGCCGCATTATTACACGCAATGCATCATGCGAATTGCTTTGACGGATCTCCGATATGGGTACGTCCATCTGAAAAAAGTCTATGAAAATCCTTCAATCCTGTACTTTTCCTTTCATAAAGTTTGTTCCCCGATTTAGACTGAACAACGATCTTGAGAACCTTTGTCAACATTTGAAGGGGCATAATGATTATCTGTTCAAGGAGCAGAATGGCATTAATGACTTGAACAACGTAAGTTGTAGGCATTCGCGAGATTAGAATTGAACGGTTCTGTCTGGACGATAATGGTGGGTTTAACAGGTGCCGCCGTTGGCCATTGTCAAGTTCACGCCCAGCAACATCAACCCGCACGGAGACTTTGCCGATGAATTCTACTATCCTCCAGGGTTTCAAGACGATTACGTGAGATTTGCATCGCCTCAGGCAGACGAGCTTTTCTATTCACCGTACGCGGATGAAGGAGGACAGTTTGACCATCCGATTTACAGGCCGAAGCTTCCTGATCTCAGTCCTTACGGCGAATACGATCCGTTGACTGAGGAAAGCTTCTATGAACCCGAGAGAAAACTGCGCAAAAAGTCTCTAACTCTGGACGAGATCGACGAACAACTTTATCAACCTCTGCACTACGATTTCTCAAACTTGGCCTGGGCAAAACGTAATAGGATCTTTTTTTTACATTTTTACAATGGATCGTGTACTTAGCCTGAAGAAAATAAGTAATGAATAATCGACGATGTATTTCATTGGAAAGCTTACAGAAAAAGCGGCATTGAGTCCCTGAAGGACTTTTTAGAGGAAGACGAATTGTCGAGGGACGTCGGGCTGGAAACTTTGCAAGGTTTGGGCAGCTTATCCGAGGACAATCTTGAATTTCTGTCTAACGTGGACGACACTCCGGCTGGTGCCAGTCCCTTTGGCAAACACGATGACGACGAATACGAGAGGGCCTTCTCAAGAAAGTACAAACATCCCAAGAGGTTCTCCGAGCCGGAATTTGAGGATGAGAGCAACACGTGGCGTGGTGGGATGAGGGGTAATGACGAGGACATCGATTACGCTATGGACAATGACGACGGGACGAGGGACAAACTGCCGAGATCCCTCATCGATGATGGGCTCGCGGAAAATGGAATCTACACGGAGGGAGGCTTGTTGGAATCCTTCAAAGATGTCGGAAGAATGTCGGATCCTCAAGAAGACGGTGAGTAATGTTATGTTGAGTCAAAGCTTCCTAACTTTTTATTACTTCCATTGCGATGCCTATGAAATACAGGAGAAGACGTAGATGACCCCTATAACGTCCTATTTTCCGACGATCTCGACACTTTGCTAAGAAGACGAGAATTAGCGGGCTTTAAAAGACGTGAACGACTGGACGTAAAGAAACCGGGGCCATCGTTCGCGACGAATAACTTCGCCTTCAAGACCCAATCTCCGTCCGGTAAGTGAACCGGTGATAATAGCCGAAGTAAAGGGAAATCGATAAAGGCCAACGAGCCGGGGAGACTAGAATGTCAATCTTCCTATGCGGATAAAGTCTAATGAATCCTCCTTAAATATCAGATGTACGCGTAATATTGTGCTTTTATTTTCCACGTCGGAGAAACACTTTCAAGGACTTTCATTTTTAGCCCTGGACACAAACGATAACGAGGACGATGACACCGTGAGTACCTTATCAATCAATGTATAACGGTTAACACTAGTCGGATATTTATTGGTTGGAATCATTTTAATGAGTTAGAACGATATTCGGCTTGCACCGCCGGTGAAAAAGGAACTGAATCGCAATGCTCAGAAATCCAGCGTCTCATCCAAGAATTACAAGAACGTCGATTTAGACCACGTGTACATCGAGTTTAAGCAAGAGTTTCATACTTGGTTGGAAGGCGAACTGGTCGTACAAGAGGTTGGTCATGACGAAAAATGTCTTCGAGTAAAATGCTACACAGTAAGTTAAATCATATTATTATAGGTTGCCAAACTGTTGGGTTTGAACTCGGGAATATTGCGAGAAGTGCGCGTGGGTAGGGCAGAAGTTACGTTCAAAGTTACGGAGAACAGCAAGAACATGAACGCTACTGACGTTGTCAATAATATTGGTAAGTATGGCAAGTAAATGGTACGTCTTTAATTGTTTCTCCAACGGATAATAATACATTGCAGACGATATACGTGGCAAATTACGAGAGAGTACGGGCTTTGAAGTGATCCGGGCAGGAATAGGAGACAAGGCGAAACTGCCAGCCACTTTGGAAGTCAGCAAAGAACCGGAAATGAGTTCGAGTTTGTTCGGTGCGATCGTAGCTGCGGGGGTTGCAGCCGCTACGGCCGCAGCTGTGGTTACTCTGGTGATCGCTCGTTGGCACGCAAAATCTCGTGCCAAGCTGGCTGGCCTGGCCACGCCAGACCCGGAAGCGTCCAAGGACTACCAGGAACTCTGCAGGGCGAGGATGCAGGCTAAGCAACCGACCGAGAAACCAGAATCACCGCGTATCACAAGCTTATCCCGCGAGAGTGAGGCCAACAATTCACCCTCTAATCGCTCGAGCACCTCCTCCTGGGGGGAAGAACCCACGCTCACGAATATGGACATATCAACCGGGCACATGGTCTTGGTAAAATAATCCCGCTAATACTCAAGAAAAACTCTATGAAACGTTCTAAACATTGTCAACATTGATACTGAGCCATTTGCCTTTAATGTTATTGCGTAGAGTTACATGGAAGACCACTTGAAGAACAAGGATCGCTTGGAACAAGAATGGGCAGGCATTTGCGCTTACGAGGCCGATCCATCGTCAATCGAGGTAGCAAAGAGCGAAGCGAACGCCAAGTACAATCGTCCTGGAGCAGCTTTACCTTACGACCACTCGAGAATCGTCTTGAATGATCTCACCAACGCTAATAACTCCGACTACATAAACGCCTCGACGATCGTAAGTATAAAATCCTCAAGGTTCCCTATGTGATGTAGAAGAGATCTCATAAAATGCGTACGACGTTCGTTCTCCTGGATGCCGCAATGCCGTAGAAATCGGTAAGTCGACACCGGTTGACGTCCCTACGGGACGTGTGCTTCGTTAGAACGCAGCTAATGACGTTGTCCTTGATTCGAGCATGAACGTTCTTATCGTTTCCTTCATTTTCAGCTCGGTGTCATGAGTAGTTACGCGCGCCAGGTTTACGAATTTGCCTGTTACGCTGCTCAAGTGTTGAGTTTTTTGGACAATGCGCTTAGTAAATTAGCCAATAATTATCCAAGTTGTTTAGGAGAATCGCTTAGCAGTGTGATGCTTCGGCTGAATCAGTGGATTTATAAGAATTGAATTCCATTTTAGACCGACCATGATCCACGGAACCCGGCGTATATTGCTAGCCAAGGTCCTCTGTTGCAAACGGCAGCGGACTTCTGGCAGATGGTTTGGGAACAGGGTAGCGTAGTAATCGTGATGCTGACGCGATTAACCGAGGAAGGACGCGGTATGTGTCATCGATACTGGCCCGACGAGGGCTCGGAACTGTACCATATCTACGAGGTCCACCTGGTCTCCGAACATTTCTGGTGTGACGATTATCTCGTGCGGTCCTTCTATCTGAAGAACTTGCGCACAGGCGAAACCCGCACTGTCACCCAATTTCACTTCATGTCCTGGCCGGAGAACGGTGTACCACATTCCACGAAGGCGTTGCTAGAATTTCGCAGGTTCGTCCTTGGTCGTTTTCCCAGGGCTTTCTTGTCTCATCTTAAGATTCTTAAGATTCTCCCCCCACTCTTAACGTCCTAATCGTTCGAACGTTCTAGGAAAGTCAATAAGTCGTACAGAGGAAGATCCTGCCCGATAGTAGTCCACTGCAGGTACGTAACCGTTATTCGATTAACTCGTACAACAATCTTCTTTCTCCTAATCGATTATTCCAACAACAGCGATGGTGCTGGAAGAACCGGAACCTACTGCTTAATCGACATGGTCCTAAATCGTATGGCCAAGGGAGCAAAGGAAATTGACATTGCGGCTACTCTCGAGCATATACGGGATCAAAGGCCACACATGGTAGCCACGAAACAGCAGTTTGAATTCGTTCTGATGGCTGTTGCGGAGGAGGTTCACGCCATATTGAAGGCGTTGCCCGTTCCAGCGGTTGAGAAGACTCCACCTCCATCCTCCTCCGGGAAAACCGACCAGTAAACTCCCTGTCGAAATACGTCGATTCAAAAGAATTTACAAAACCAGCAACAAACGTATTCTTTGAAATCCAATGTTTACTCTACTCTTATATTTTCTACCATAGAGAAATCGCCTCTCGTAGAATCTTTGACGTGGTGGAACCCAAGTTCGTACTTGTTTCACACAGAATTCACTCATGGCAATTACCAATTCATTTTTTTATATTTTTGATCGTTGAAAATTTGAGAAATCGTAAATCTTCTTGTTAATCGACATCGGGCCGATTTTGCTGTCGGAGAATTTTTTACAGGGCAAGCCTCTGCAGTAGATGGAAAGGGTACCCCAGCTGCGGCGAGCAAAGTACTTATACCTAATTGCGTACTAATTTAATCGTCTGTTTATCAAGGAAAATGGCCAAATACCTATAAATATCTACGACTAACTATATATCCACTCTACAAAATCAACGGCTGTTTCGTTTTATCTACCTCTTTCCAAACTCATACTTCCGAATGTCTTTTGCTTTATATCCTTCATGTGCACCTATTGTCACAGACTTTTCATGACCCCCAACACCTTGTGTTTGTCGTGTGCTTCGCAAAGATTCTTTATGTTTATAGGCGGCCTATCACGTGTTTCTTAATCGGAGTCTATGATTTTTAACGGTGGCTTTACTGGCGTGCTTTAAACTAGCTTTAAAACTACTTTCAAGTACCTCCGTGGTCTTTAGAGATTTAAAGATGATCAAGATAACAATTAATGTATAATCTAAGTCAATTCTATAGTACAGTATGGATTACGATAGATTCGAGAACTGATCCTTCGTGAAAACTAAACTCATTAATTTGACTCTTTCTGATTTGCTTGGAAATAATGAAAATCAGCGTTTTGTCGAAGAATGTGACAATCCTGCACATGGTATATTTTCAGTGTGAAAAATCACGTTTTCGGCCAGTGTTTTGAGGCTCAAAAGTCACTTCTAAAGAAGATACGTATCGTTAAAGCTAAGAACAAAAAAAGACTCTTTTCGTCGACACTTTGGCTTCAGTTTCCTTTCAATCATGATCGAGCTGCACAATTTTCAAGAGCTACGATACAAAGTCTGTCGATGTGGTATACATGATTTGTAATCCACGTAAGATAACTCAATGTTCTAATATTATATGAAAGTGTACTGGATGGAAAATTTAGTATATAAGTATAACGCTATATGGTAAATACTAGATGGTCCATGTTTTACCGTATGTAAGCATATATACGAGACTCCATGTTAGTATTATGTACAAGTTTGAGTACGTGTTGTTGGTCTAAGGGGATGAAGAATGGCTGGTTGATTCTACGATAGTAACGTTTCACAGAATCAGCCAGTCTTCCATTGTTGGATCTGAATGTTTCTGTTCATTGTGCAGTGCGATTACCATCGTTCAGCAGACTTTTTCATTTCCTTTCATTCCCCCACCAAAAGGGATTATGTTCCGACGCGAATCGTCAATATAAAGGTTTGAATACTTCGCAATTTTATCTTTAGGTCAATGCACGTACTCTTTTACGCTGAAGAAATTTATTTAAACATATAATATTTTTACAATTACACTGGCTTCATATAATTCGCTTCAGTTATTTTATTATATACATAAGATCACTTCAGCGGCTTTTGTATTATTGTCGACAACGTATCTTGATGCCTTGTTTAGCATCGACATACATAACAGATTCTATATTTTTATGTAAAAGATTGAGTCTATACAAATGAAATCATATAGTTATATAAATATATACTATGTTATTGGAAATATAATATATATGTTATATCGAAATAAATTAATCTATGTTCAAATCTATCCCGAGCAATCATTTTCAATAACCAATTATGATCGGAATTCTGTATAATAATTCAACAATGCCTTTCTTTAAGTACTAACAAATTACTCGTGTTGGAAAGATAACGGTTCTTCGGGGAAACCAACAGCCCACATACCTAGAAAATATAAATATTAGAAGATCGTGCTGAGAAGGGAAAAGTTCCAAGTAGAAAAAGATCGTACTCGCTGGTGAACATTTGACCTGTTCGTATTTTGACCTATGCCGTGAGCACTGATCTTTATGAAATTGTAATTCTTTTTCAGTGAGTCCCAAACATTCGTAGTATTGTTTACACTGCCAACAACTCCATCCATTCATCTGCTTTCTCTCAGCTTTTTTCTTTGTTTTGTCATCAATGTCTTTAGTTGTCCACTGTATCCTGCAAGTTGAAAGATACAATATGTTTAAAAGATCGTATGAAGATTGCTCATAATTTTATGGCAAATATTGCGTACATATCGGCGTCGTTTAAAAATGTCTGTTTCGCGGGTGACATTGACTGTTTAGCTTCATTTCCTCGATCATTGTTAACCGCTTCTAAATGTTGTAGAGCATTCATATCATTTTCCTTCAAATCTTCTGCCGCGGCAAAAAATGTTTCTCCGAAACTGGAGCTCATGTTACCGGGATCAGTGACTCTTTTTTCATCTTCACTGTCCACTTCATGTTGTATTACTGCCATAACTTCTTTAGTTCCCGTACTTCTTAATGAGTCATCAACTACACTATTCCCACGATGTCTTGAGACATTGGCGTGAGATAACGACAGCGGGGATGAAGATTTCATACCAAATGCTGTTCTCCCTTTTCGTTCTGATTTCTGACTACCTGCGTAACTTTTAATTATTCTCGAATCGTTGTCAATTTTTCTATATTTCTTTCTTAATTTAAGTTTTTTATTAGCCTGTAGCAGTTGACTAGTTTGACAAGGACTGTCTTCTACCACATCATCATCCAAGGCTATCTTGTTTCGCTGAGGTGTCTCTGGAATCATAGATTCATTTGCGACACCATATTTCTGATTAGCACCTGATTTTTTCGGAGAGCTCTCCAGCTCTGCGGTTGTGTTAATATGTGTATTTTTTTTCGGCCCGTGGAACATAAGCGTCGTTTGTTTGACCTTTTTACCACTCGATAGAATTTTTGTATTGACACTGTACAATTTACTTATACCTAACAACCCAGTTTTTTTTGACGTACAAGGAGTATCACACTTTCCATTTGTAGACAAAGTTTTTCCTCTTCTGGTTAAAACCGAAACATGTTGGTATTCATTATTTACAAGTGAACTCTCTATCTCTGAGCTGTTCAATTCATTCATTGATGTATCAGAACGTTTTGCAGAAATGGTCAAAATATTTTCTTTTTGTTCCTGTCTTTCACTAAACACTGATGTGTTACATATAGAAGTATTAGAACTATTTTTGGGACTGCTAAGTGAAGTATCACTCATTGAAGAATTAATACTCCTCTTACATGTTGCGTGATTACTATTCAATATAGGACTAAGCAACTCATTATCAGTATTATCTTCAGGAAGTGCATACTTTTCGGGTGAATTCCTTATAAAACTTGTGTCTGGCAGAAAAATGTCAGAAATGTCTTGAAGTATGGATTTTGAATCAGTTTCAACATGTTTTTCATTGATTAAATGTACATCACGACTGAAAATATAAGTTATGGTTACTCTTAAGCTTCTTATGTATATCTTCCTTACTGTAAACTTACCTATTTTTATTGTCATGTGATTGACATTGTTCACTTTCTTGTGGGTCAGGACATAGAGTGTTGTAATCCCTAATTAAATCTAGATAATTACGCCATAGTTCTGTAATTACCATTGAAACACATTGAAATAAACAAACATTAAGAGGATGTCCATTTATTTACTGCTGGTGCTCTGAGACCGATTATAAAAAAAATGTCATACATATAAACTTACTTTGATATTGCTCTAAGGCTGAGTTGAGAATCTTTGTAAAATTGTTAATCGCGACACGTGAATTGTTTTCCTGCAAAGAATACTTGAACCGTCGATGTGTTGATGTTGCCATCGTAACTAGTGACAGGTTATGTTTTTTAAGTCAACTGACGTTCTTATCAAACCTCTGCCATCAAAAGCAGAAAAATATTGTTTTAGAGATCACTTTGTTTTCTATTCGTTCCTTTTCTCAACATGAAAACCTTTCAATCACCTCGTCTCACATTGTATGTTGACGGTTTAACCCTCAAATTATAACAGAAATGGGTATAAAAACATCAATATCGCCTCATTGAACGTTGTATCCTTATTAGATGTGAAACATAATCGACACCATGAAGCAACGAAAACAAGTCAAAACGTTTTATTTCTAGGTTATCCCACAAATCTGATCCGTCAGTCTGTCCTTGCAGGGCTCCTTTAAATTGCCATACGTTCCCGCGATTTTTTCGATTGCTTCAACGGAAACGCGCTAACCTTACTTTCGACCGTCTTTTCATCCTCGACGCCGCTTCAATCTGCAAAAAGTCGTGAGGTCAACGTTACTGTTTCATTTGTAGGACAGATTAGTACCCTTTATTCTGCCATTTATCACAGAGTGACAATTGATGGCACAGATATATATATATATATCTGTTTACCGACTCACTTGTGGGACACCGGATTCTCAATATTTCAAATCATTTATTGGACTATGTATTTTTCAAATACTTTTGGTTTTACCTCATCCATTTCAGACGAATTTGGCTGGCAACTTATTCAATATTTTTACGCAATAATGTACTTTCAAATGATAAATACAGACACACCCTCGAAACGTAATCACTGAAGTTACCAAGAAACCATGTTAGCCTGAGCTCACCTAAAAAGACCTCAAAATTGTTCTCTGTTTCTTTATTATATATTCTTAATACTATGTACATTACATCCTATAGTTATAGTAAATAAGTGCTAGGTATCTTATGTGAAAAGCTTATGAAATAAATAATTCCGCCAACTGTCTTGAAATCATTTTACCTTTTGTTAACCGTCGTTATTATGAAAATATTTCGTTTAAATCAAAAAACAGTAAATATAAGATCCTATTCGCGTTATCGTACTATATCTAAATTCAAAATTAACACGATGCAAAGCCCACGCAATACTTTCGACACCACTGTTTCGTTCATTACGTGTATATATCACAGATTTCTCATAGAAGCATAAAAAACAAATTTATCAACAACCAATATTTTGGATTTCGTGAAAGTTTTAAAGCTACTGAATAATGTATACATTATCGATTAATACTCGATATCATTAAAAACAAGTACTGTGTCAAATGCTACTGAATTATCGTACAAGTCGGTATGTAATTTGTCCTTGGAAATTGCCAAGCAATGCGAGAATTTAACCGCCCGGGTCCTATGCCTATGTCGTTTAAAAAATAGTATCTTCAAATTTATCCAGACTTTATACAGACTGTGGTACGTACTATGTACAAATTTATTAAGAACCGAATGCCGATTGCGAGGATGTCGAGGGTAGGAAGAGGTTCTGCGGCAAGTTGGTTGCTGGTTTACCTGGGGGTCGGGTCATAGCAGGAGAAGGATTGTAGGTTTCCAAACCATAGCGAGACATGAGTGCTGATAATGCATGGCGAACACCAGCCGTAGCCAACTGTGACCATCTCCCGGAGCTCACTGCATCGTCGCCGGCGTAAACCGCGTGTGCATCGAAATTCCCAAGGTGACTCGAACTCACCTCTGCAAAACATAAATCTACGTCTTGGGATACTCAGGAGGGAATCCTTTTGAGGACTTACCTGTAGACGGTGGATTCAGAACTGGAAGATGGGACTCTAGCTGCCCACTTTGCCTCGAATTCGCAGCCATTCGCAGTTCCGCATGTAACTCTGCCAGCAACTGGACTACCTTAGGATCGCTCTGTAGACGACAGTAAATGTATCACTCAAAGTGCGCATGACGTGAGAGCTTTAATAATCTGCATGAGATTTAGGTGATACCTCATTATCAGAACGAAGGGAGAGCAGGTCATCAACACGAATCGGCTTCCCTTGTTTCAAGGCGTTCGTCAAGGTACCCAGTTTTCGAGCAAGGCTGTCTTCGGCAGAAAGCTCCAAGGCGTCGGATTTTGGATTAGATCTTGGTTTAATAGGCGGAGGACTGTTGTAATAGTATGATGAGGGAGAAACCATGAATTGACCACTCTGGTTGAAGGAATTATCACCGGCGAAATGACCTTCGATGCCCAGTCGATTTGGATACGAACCATAGCCTGCTTCCATTTTCAATCTTTTAGAGGACCTGCAAGAGGAGCGATCATGTATTCAAAGTTTAGCCCAACGACATCATCTATTACTAACCACTGAATAACATTCACCCGAATATGCAAACGACTTAGACACTCATCTGTATTAGAATAAAAATCTTCTTCTCAATCATAGTACGAATATTACTTATATTTCAACACTCGCTAACTCCGCAACGACTTAATCATTATAACGTACTACTTTAATGGTTGTACTATAATATACTTCACAATACACTACGAACACAACAATGAAATAGCGTTAGATATGCTGCGTGTATATGAGTGTTGCACATGCGAAAAATGTAAGATCATGCATAGAATATAACATTTATAAAAAACAACTTTACGTAAGCGACAGTGCAGAACGATAATTATGAAAATACTTTCATTATCGTACATTTTTAGATGACCTATATTGATCGTAGATTCACAACTGTGAGCTCCCCGACCGGACTATAAATATGAAAACTATTACTCCCCTCTATTTACTATAAACTTGGGTATATTTATTTGTATTATGACAATAATAAAATGAAGCTTTTATTTTAGTAAATCAAGCTCAAGCACATGAATTGTTATATGCACTCTCGGCCTAAACCATGGGACCAAACACCCTGCATTGTATTATAACATACATGAACAGATTTATAACGTCCATTACCTATGCGTACCCCTACAAGTGATATAAAATTTCTTCATCTACTTTCAGCCACAATAATATTACTTCCTGAAACATAATGTTTTGCTTTCATTAGGTATGAGTCCAATTTATATCCAAGATATAGCGCGCAATAGATATACATATCTCCGTTTCGCGATAAGAATCGTGTTTGTTTCTACAAATTCCACACGGGCCATCGTAGATGATTAACAAATACTATATTTCAAAGCTATGAATTAACAAATTTTACAATTCTTTATTGCATGTATACATGGTAAAGGTCTTATATTAAGTAATATGCCCATTATAAAAAAAAAAAACATTTAAAGAAACATGTAATATTCTGGCGCAAAATGCCGTGCTTGAATGGTGAGGGGTAACTTTGAAAATTCCGTTCCAGGGAAAATAACTTTCGTAAAAAAATGTCTCATCACGAAGGTACAAGCAGGTGAGGATTATTGATAATCAAGATATTTACAAAACTGCTGCTTCGAAATACATCATATTTATGACATCATGTACGTATTTTAACGTAAATATACTTCCCATTGCGTCCAGTCGGCTGCAGCAGGATAAGATCATATAAGTAGCACTTTCGAACGTGTACAATAACATCGCAATTTGATTCTTTGACATAACACCGTACATCAAATTTAATGAAATTGAATGCATACCATACAATACCTAATTATGGGAATTTCTTTGAAAATCTTTAGGTATAAATCGCATTATATCGCAGAAAAAATAATGCATAATTGGATTTATTTTAATCTAATCCATACGGCGCATTAAATCCGTAGGATATCGAATAAAATTCGTCAATGTTTATCATGAAGAAAAGGCATGAATTTGTGTAATTTCAACATATATTAAAAGAAAAACAAAGGATGTGCTAAACCATGTGGAATTGGTAGAAAAAGTAGTATATACTTTTGTAAACACTGCTGATATAATTCAATGCCTAACAAATTGTTCAACTTGCATATTTCTTATTGTTTAGGATTACTCAAAAACAAATACACAAACATCGAAGGACTAAAAAGAATGACATAATGAAGTATTTTAATAACCTTAGAAATTCCTTCATTATCGACAAAGTGGAAGGCAAATGCCTTTGGACGCCTAACAAACGCAATACAGCGATTCAGTACGAAGATTGGATCGCAGAAACTTACATCCAAATAAATTTACTGCTCAATTTCATTATAAGAATGGTTGTAAAACTAAGTGTCCCGTAATGCAAATATTTTGCGCGGAAGAAAGATTTTATAAGTATGAAAAATCGTTGACCATTCGTATATTGAGATTGCTTACAGCCTTAAGATTGGTATAAAAAAGTAGTCATTGGGAAATGTACCTAAATAATAGATATTGCGCAAAATCATACGAATTAACGAAAATAGAATTTTTGACAATAGCTTGCGTGCGTTTCCACGTCCTTCTTCACGTCCTTCAGATCTTCACCGTTGCCATAGACATTTTTACATATTCTTGATTTATTTACACTAGAAAAGGACTTACATATAATAATCTACGCGCGTACATTTTCATACTATCCGGTCCGTACTTATCGATAGCCAATTTCACATATTTCTTCGACAAAAGTAACATTATAGCAGCCTATTCGATGTGGCTCCTGTAGAATAGCGTTTATTTAGAATGAACTCTGTAGCCGGTCCGCTTCTGCTGTCCATTATTGGGGCCTAAGTAATCTACAATATATTACTAATATTTCTATGCTAATAAATATACAAACTCATATGCACACATGCATATACCGATAACACATAATCGTGTGCATACTGACGGTAAAGTAAAATCTGTGCTCCGGTGCATAGTATACGTGTTGCACGTAAAGGTACGTGTCATCTGTGTATATGCATGCCGGTACACAAATGGATACAAAGATATGTACATATCCTTTTCTTCTTTTTGGTCGTAGGAGTATAGATTATGAAGGATGTTCATTAAGTTAATCGTCTGAATCACAGTAAATCTTAAGAGGCACGTCATATGGAAATCGTATTACTTTGCCACTCGTTTTACAGGGGAGGAAGTCCTATCAGGGAAATGCATTAACGCGTTTTCTTTCTCTTGCGAGCATATGGTGACTGAAACGCGACTGAACGTACAACGACACGTAACATTGAAGAGCATTTTGCATTCGCCGAGACAATAATGTGTCGCCTTTGCTAATCTGTGTAACGAATTATTAATTATTAATAGCAGCGGCGAACCCATGATTAAAGAACGACGCTGTATCGTGTCTCTATTTTCCATTGTTCTGCCCTATAGCCATCGTCGTGTTCGAACGACTGTGAACGAAATTAAAATTAACTCGTTTATTTACCAGTATAAAGGCATGCAAACAGAGCAATGAGAAGGAAATTGCATTACTACGACAGCTATATAGTTTGCTCTTTTAAATCAGTATTACGACGATGTACTTCGCGAGAAAAAAAAAGTTAAATGCCAAGCACAATTGCAGTACACAGCCATCTACGTGTATAAGCAATTAGTTTCTGGTAATTGGGTTTTGCGCTTTCTGGAAGACGAGGCCAGAGATCGCACGAATAGATCCTTCTGCTACTCACCCCCCGACATCGGATAGTTCCTCAACAGCCTTGTGAGCACCGCCTTTATTTGGAAGAGGAAATAGTGGCATTTTACACGTGGCGGCGTTCTCGTGCTGTTCTCTTAATTGACGTCTCCGTTTCTTACTCCAAAGCTCATGGCAATCTTGCCAAGTTGGAAGCTGTGGTGGCTGCATCCTGATTCATTCGGAAGAAATATATAAAATCTCGTTACCCCCCGATAAATAAATCTATAATCCACAGGGAGTAAAGGCTTTTCGTGAAGCTTTAAAAAGAAAACATACTGCTCGGGTTGAACGTTTTTCAGCCACGCGCTCTTGAGGGCGTCAGCGGCCGTAATTCGTTTCTCTGGATCTAATTCCAGCATTTTATCCAGGAGATCCAAAGCCGGCGTTGGCATGAACGAGAAATCCTCTCTCAGGCGTCTTCGGTGCAACTTTTTTGGCTTCAGCGTATCCCAGAGAGGCAACATTACCACAGAGGGCCAAACGGCTGGCGTTGGCGTGCCGCAAACTCTCGAGATGATTTCCAATTGCATCATTTCCACATTGGCCTGCGTAACAAAATTATCAATTACGGAAGCCCATAAGCATAGCAAGCAATATCTCCTGTTAATTCATCCTTACCTGGAACAGTGGCTTTTTCCAAAACAGTTCCCCTAGGATGCATCCACAACTCCAAACGTCAATAGCAGGTCCATAACGCTCTTCACCCAACAGTAACTCTGGGGGTCGATACCACAAAGTGATGACCTTATTCGTATACGGTCGCTGTCGGTCTTCGGCATTGTACAGTCTTGCTAATCCGAAATCGGCCAGTTTCACCTCACCCCTATTATCACCAGTGTTCAGGTTAAGATCAGAATGCTAAGATATTAATCTATCATAATTCATTTCACATACTTATTGTTCATTAATATGTTTGAACATTTGATGTCTCTGTGCAAAAAGTTTTTGCTATGACAGTAATTTAATCCATCTAGTAACTGCTTCATAATGCTAGCATTATTCATTTCGTTAAAGTCGACCATTCCGGATTCCAGAAGGCCCATCAAATCGTGATCCATGTATTCGAAAACGAGATAAAATGAACCCTTATCCTGTGAAAAGTAAAACACACGTCTGATGGTTAATAAATAGGTGGTTACAAACATAGGAATGACGAGTCAAATGGGATTGGATCATCACCTTTCTAAAGTCAAGCGCGTCTTGCTTATCGGTCACGATTTCTCTAAGATTAACAATATTTTTGTGATTAAGCTGCCGCAAAATTTTGATTTCTCGGACAGCTGTTATTGGGAATCCATCTTTTTCATTTTCCAAACGGACTTTCTTCAGCGCGACAACCACACCGGTCCGCTTGTCTCGGGCTTTGTATACCTGTCCATAAGTACCCTCGCCGATTTGCGCAATCACCTCGAATACGTCAACGCAACACGTGCCCCAATCTTTGCCACCCGATGCCATTGAGGTGTGAGAATTTCGCGAACCTCTACGCTTAAGAATTTTTGGTCTTTTCAGTCTGGGTTTCGGCACAGGACGATCAAGCTTGGAACGTGGCGGCGTTCCATTTGGGTCGTCCTCCCCGCTTAAGTCTTCTGAACCAGGTACAACTAAAGCAACAATTAATGAGGAATAACAGACATCAAAATATACCTAAATATTAAATAAAGTATTAATTCATTACCTGGTGGCATCGGTAAATCTTTAATTCCTTTCTTCTGCGGGGGTTTGGGCGTCGAAGACGGGAACTTCATTTGCGCTTTACTCGGCGGACTAGGAGACCGACTTGGAGGCGAATCAATGCTCTCCAAGTCATTCTGATTGATCCCAGGCGGCAGCGGTAGCTTCGACAAGCTTTTCGTTTTGAACGCTACTATTGGAGGTTTGGGAGGATCGACGGATTTAAGGGAAACGAGGTTGTTAGGAGAATTGAATTTTGACATGATCGTGTTCGGGGCTGGAACCGGAATTGGCGGTGGGGGAACGGACATGTTGGGGAGTACTGTGACAGAAGTCGGGAGGAGAGTAGGCACTGGAGCAGGTACTTGGGATAAACCTGATGTACTAGAAGGATCAGATTGTGGCAGTGGCGGGGGCTGAGCGTTTGCACCGACCAAGAAGTTGTTCCCAACGACGGCTGGACAATTATTATGTACGGTCGCAGATGGAGAATTATGTATAGCTCCTGGGGGAACTGCCTTTAACCCTGGCATGACATTCGTCGACGTATGACCGGCTTGTGACATCGGCAACGGTGGTGTCTTCCCCGCTGATGTACTGTCTTCGGAAAGCGGCACGGGAATATCTACCACGTCGAAAGACTTGGTAGAGTCATTCCCCACTTTCATTGAATCCTTGTGATTCATAGACCTATCAAGCGGAGCTTTATTTTCGGACGACGCATTGCTAGCGTCTTTGTCGTCAGTACCTTCTATGATTTGAACGTCATCTTGATTACCAGCCTTCTCCTTCGCAGCCTGAAGCTTCTTATATGCCAATTCCCTCATATTCCTATCCTTCACGAGCTCAGCGAACAAACTCGTTTCACTGATTTTTGCTTGACCTCGTAAACTTCTAGCAGTGATACTCGTTGGACTCCTGGCTCGCGATCTGTGAGGAGAAGGAGAGGGTATCCTCGAAGGGCGGGGACTCTTCGATTTATGTTTCCTAGCTGATTTATGGGACTTGCTGGGAGAACGTGATTTCTTTGGAGTGCGACTTCTTCTGCGCGAACGCGATCTTGAACGCGATTGCATCTTCCTCCACCTACTCGGAGTACGTGATCGCGACCGAGACAGCGTTATAGGCAACCTGTGCAACAAAGCAATATATTTTTCTGGAAGATGTACAAGAAATTGGGGCTTACTGAAATTTATGCGACGCTGTGAAGTGTTATACCTGCTTCCAGTGGGGCTTCTGGTCGACCTTGACTTCCTCTTGTCTCTTCTCTCCTTCTCATGATGCCTGTGTCGTCGATCGGAATCGTCCCTTCTTCTACGTTTACTCGACGGAGGCGAGGCCGAAGGGTCCGCCCTACGTTTGTGACTCACAAGACTCGGACTGAACTCCCTACGTCTGACCGAGGAGGGGCTAGGGCTGTGCCTTACCCTGTGCAACATGGGGCTCGGGCTAAAGTCTCTTCTACGCGGTGGACTGTGATCCCTTCGTCTCGATGGTGGGCTGGGGCTGTGCGGTCGTCTACGACTGGAGCTAGATGCAGGTCCTGGACTAACACTGCTACGTCGCACATGTACATTAGGGCTGTGTTTTTGCCGTTCCGGGCTGTGTTTGCTGGTAGACAGACTCATCTTATTACCGTCCGGTGTCGTGACTCTCGGAGGTAACAATGGTGTATGGGGGGATTCTATATGACGGACAGGAACCATAGATGGGGGCGTTACATTCCCCGTTTGTCTCGTCGGAGACTCGAGGTCGATATCGCACAAACATCTCTCCTCTTGAGGAGTTGCTGGCGAGATCGGGGACATACTGTCTTTCAGAGGTAACGGTGGAGATTCCGACCAATTCTCTACCGGTTTTTCTCTCTGCGGGCTTATTATGATTTCTTCATGTCGAGGACTAAGACTGTGAGAGTGTCTCTTCGATTTTCTCTTCTTCTTTTTCCCTGTGCTAGAAGAAGGACTCAGACTTCTTTTCTTCTTCTTCTCCCTCTTATGCTTCTTCTCTTTTCTTCTCGCGTAGCGTCTAGATTCTTCCTCGTACTCCGGTGTGGCTCCATGCATTGCCGGCTGTTGTTGCTCTTCTGGCGAATAATGCCTGTTAGAGTGCCTATGTTGCATCGGAGGAGAGGGGGACAAACTGATGGGGGATGCTCCAAGGGTACGTCCTGGGCTACTTCCATAATACCTTCTACGAAGGACAGACTCAGGTACTTCACCGTCTGTGTAGCTGTTGCCTCTACTGTCTTCAGATTGTATTTCTCCTGCTTCTGGTTCTGATAAGTCTTCACTGCTGACATCTGAGTATTCAACTAATGGTTTTATGACAGATGACGCTACAGTTGGAACATTTTCCAAAGACTTGTCACGAGATCTCTTCTTCTTCTTTTTTCCAGAGCTTTTGCTTTTACCATGCCTTCTGTGTCTTTTGTCAGTACCATCAAAACTATGACGATTTATATCACTGCTTGTACTACCTCTTCTTCTAGATCTAAATCTTCCATTACGTTCAGCTCTCTCGATATCACGACTGCTAGGCATGTCACCTACTGAGGTAAAGCAGATAAGATTTCAATGTGATTAGTCAACAGTAATGTGCATAGTTATGTATGAAGACAAAAATTATACATAATATCAAAATACTTCTTATATAAATAATAAATTATATTTACAGATTATATTTCCTATGCAAGTGATGTGTCTTACCCTAATAACAAACTATAAACGACTTCCAAAATACTGTTACTTGGAGTGTCCCGTTTACAACTTTGCAGCAGATCGTCATGGATATAGTAAGCGCATACAATAGTGTACACATACACACACACGCGCACAGAAACACGACATAAGGGTATTACAATATTACGTGTTCTATCAGCAAACATAGGAAGACGCTTCGTTCCATGCACTGCGGTATTTAAGAAATGTAAGAAGCGACGACTCCATAGACGGATGAATCAAAATTTTTGGCGTTTTTAAAATGTAGATCGAATAGAATTTTTCGGACGTCTCAGCACCGCCGCCATTACTAAACGGCCGAGTGGTAAGGGAGTTGCCCAGCTTTGTACAAATGAAGCTCGAACGAAATATGATTTTGCCCGACGAATGTAAAGTATGAAACTTGTACTCACGTGCGCTTGATATCTCGTGATATTGCGTTGAATATCGGGATCCTTCGCATCGAGGTGAACCGACGTATTGGTGATGATAACGGTTACGTTCGTTGCTCCGTGAAACGTTTCTCAAACACGTATTCTCGTCGACGACGTAAAGAATCGGACAAAAATGTATATCTAACGTGACAATTTAATATTCAAGCAGTCATATTTTTATGATACTAATAGCCGATGCATCATATTTCATGTATTTTCTTTGGATTTTATTTTGCTT
This sequence comes from Hedychridium roseum, assembly GCA_963989215.1. NCBI lineage: Eukaryota > Metazoa > Arthropoda > Insecta > Hymenoptera > Chrysididae > Hedychridium > Hedychridium roseum. Next base: position 9,809,723 of record OZ022312.1, read on the forward strand.
TCTCATAAGGATAGCTCGAGAAAGTCGAAGCCATTAACCATTAGCACGTCATTATTGGCTGACGTAACGAGTGCACGGTGCTGCCATACTGCGGTGAAGTCTAGATGCACTCAACTAGTCCCAAACAGTATAATCAGCACACTGTTCGAAGTGCTGATTGGTCAGTTTAGTAGGGGTGGAGTCTAAACAATTTTTCACTAACCAATCATCTACCGAGAATCACAGCAAGCTGCGCGGCAGAGAGAATCGGTGATACAGAATATTTGAGGTTACATTTTCATAAAAACGGAGCTTAATGTGCCCTGTAAGAAACCATCCGTTATTTACTAGCAAATATCGTATTTTGTCTATGAGCAAACAGCGCAGTATCACGGTATCTGTTAAGCTTATTTTCGAGCCTACAAAGAAGTAAGAAAATACAGCGAAAGTATGGGTGAACGATATAATATTCACAGTCAGTTGGAACATTTGCAATCAAAATACATTGGTACTGGTCATGCCGACACAACCAAGTTCGAGTGGCTTGTGAATCAACATCGTGATTCTTGTAGTTCGTATATGGGACATTATGATCTGTTAAATTTCTTTGCCATTGCTGAAAACGAGGCTAAGGCACGCGTTCGATTTAATCTCATGGAAAAAATGTTACAACCTTGCGGACCTCCTCCAGAAAAGCCCGAAGATTAGTGATCAGTGAAAAAGGAACTGTGACGTACACATGTGAGAAACTATACTTCGTGCAAGTGCGCTTATACATATATTACAACACAAATATCTTTAATGTTTCTTTTAAATCGCGTAAATTCTGCAATTAATTAACTTGATAAGTGTCAAAAATATGGCGATCTTGTGTTCTGCAAAGTGTGGCAAGGATGCTGTGCTTAAAGTAAGATTATGGCTCCTGAAATAACCTAACACGATTAACGAAAAATATGCTAAACCCTCTTGCATATTTTCAGAGACCTAAAACAGGTGATGCATTATGTAAAGATTGCTTTTTTTGGGCTTTTGAAACCGAAATTCATAACACCATTGTCAAGGGTAAATTATTTAACCCTGGTGACAAAGTTGCAATTGGAGCATCAGGTGGAAAAGATTCCACCGTCCTTGCATATGTACTAAAATTATTAAATGATCGTTACAAATACAATCTCGATTTATTTCTCTTATCCATTGATGAAGGAATTACTGGTCTGTATAAATAAGTAATTGTCATTAATATTACTGTATGCATGGAAAAAATATATGAGGTCATTCTCAGGTTACCGGGATGATAGTTTGAAAACAGTGGAACAAAACAGAGATGATTATGGTATGCCTTTAAAAGTACTGTCATACAAAGAATTATATGGCTGGACAATGGATGAAATTGTAGAACAGGTAAGACTTTCTACATATGTTTTTTTTACTTGTTTAAGCCAACAATGTTTATTATTGACATGCATTAGATAGGGAGAAAAAACAACTGTACTTTTTGTGGGGTATTTCGAAGACAAGCCTTGGACAGAGGTGCTGCATTATTAGGTGTTGATTGCATTGCAACTGGTCACAATGCAGATGACATTGCAGAAACAGTTTTAATGAATGTTCTCAGAGGTGACATAGCAAGGTTACAAAGATGTACTTCCATTATTACTGTGAGTTCAATATTTTCAATGTACACATTGTTTGTAAATACTCTTTATGTGAAATAATTACATACAGACAGGTGATGACTCCATAATGCGATGCAAACCATTGAAATATACTTATGAGAAGGAAATAGTTATGTATGCATACTTCAAGAGATTAGTGTACTTTTCAACAGAGTGTGTGTTTGCCCCAAATGCTTATAGAGGATATGCCAGAACATTCCTTAAAGATTTGGAAAAAGTTAGACCTTCATCTATCATTGACATAATACATTCAGGTAAGCAACTTTTTTGCCAGCATTTATATCTACAATTAGTAGTTCATATTTTGAACATTGTATGTACAATAGGTGAAAGGTTGCAAATAAAAGGAGATGTAAAAATGCCACAAAGGAGGAATTGCACGCGATGTGGCTTTGTTTCAAGTCAGGAAATATGTAAAGCTTGCATTCTATTAGAAGGTTTAAACAGGGGCCTTCCGAAATTGGGGATCGGAAAATCGAGTAAAGTTAAACGTGCGTTGGACACTCCAGACCAGAAGGATGAAAAAAATATACTGGTTGTAGATTTTTAATAATTGTATCTACACGTAAGTGCATAGTATACAAAATGATCACACCTTATTAAACCGTACTTCACAGTTGTACCTTTCATAAAAAAATATCCTGTCTGATATTTGTTAACATTTATTGATCGTTGAAGTAATACTTGACCTCTGTCAGAGGTCAAATATTTATTTAAATTGAGACTAGAAGTCAAATAATATATGCCGGAGCTTTTTGTGTGATGGGCCTTCTGCAAACAGGACAGTCATTTACAATGTCATCCGAGCAGTCTTCGCATAAACACACATGACCGCAAGGCAGTATGATAATTTCGCGGGGATTTGTGCGGCAAACGACACACAATTGATCGTCCCTTAGATCTTTGTCTCTGACTCGGCCCCTCCTTTCTTTGCGGGATGCATCGAGAGCTTGCCGTAACTCGTCCGCTACCCTTTGTTCCTCTTTATCCTTCCAATAACGTCGAGCAACTATACCACCGATCAATATACCGATCGCACCAAACATCAAACACAACCATCTGTATGTTTTTTTTCGGTCGTCTAACTTCCTAAGCAATGAACTAACAGACATGGTTGTCAGGTAAAATGGGGACCCATCCGAAGGTGGCTGTAGCGTTAGGGAATAAGAATCTTTTCCGGATTTTGAAAGTTCGCCAATCCCCGTAATCACGGCCCCTTCTCGAAGCATTTCTTCCGTAGTTTGCACACCACGTTGACGTACACCTATACTAATCAAATATACATACATAAATCCGTAGACTTAATGGATGTGATACATTGCACGCACCAAACATATGAAGTGGTTCTATATGCACCTGTAAAGAAGCCCCATAAATGGTCTGTTAAGGTAGGTACACTTGGCTCAAAGTTATCACACACAACATCTATGTCAAGAATGTCTGCTGCCAGTGCATCTACCACTTCTATATTGTAGAAACCATTTTTTAATGCAAATGGAACACTATTATATACACTCTGCATTGTACGTTCCTGGTCAGACCTGTAGAAATGTTTCTTGAAAATTACTAGCTCAAACATTGATTACCGAATCCATTTAAAGGATATACCAAAAGCCTGCGCTAGTCCTAGCAACAACATGTTCCTTGATAATGAGCTTCTGTACAACTCCGGTGACACCATTGTTTTTCAAACTATGCAATGGTTTGCCCAATGATTTCACTGCACCCCTAATAGCAACATATTTCAATTTTTCATCGGGATTACTCCCGACAATCGATTCGAGATTTCGGTCGATATCATGAACTTCTACACCCTATGGAGAACAAGGTTACGTTGATAATTTAACAGATATAACGGCACTTTTATTAACGATTTATAGAAGACTTAACGTGCAATTAAACAGGAGTTCTCAGAGTACGAAACGTGAGTAACTGTTAATGACACTTTTCAAATGTCAAAGTAAATGTCAGCCAAGTTCCTACCTTAAGTACATTGACCGCACTTCTGCAGTAGAAGTATTGTTTGAGACAAATTGCAAAAATCACCCCATCGATTCCGAGTGCTACGAGTTCAGCTACGTACTCCATAGTTAGGTTATGTTTTGGAATTTCGGAAATACGTTAACCAGCATCCTCCTTGCCTACTAACGTACGTACATGCATAAAAAGCTAATGTATTATAATTTATATAAATATATATGATATTTATTGTAAGCTGAACTTCGTTAACACGATAGCTCTTCTCGGAACAAAAATCTTGGCCTTACATTCTTTGGACGATCGGAATACGATCACGTGACGTTAGCACAATTTTTCAGCGAACCAATGAGAGAGTCCGTTCAGCACACTTTTCTATCATCCGCACGTACGGCGCTAAGTGCCCTTTTAAATGTCCGTAGGATAACAGTAAGGAATATCATCATACTATGCTTTTCGTTAAAAGAAATTTTATTGCCATGAATGTATATAAACGACATGTATAAAAGTATAAAAAATAAATAGCGGTCGTATCGTCACTCTGTAAGTCTTAATGAGAGCGAATTTACAGCAGTATGTTCTCTCGAGTTCGGCCGAGATAAGTAATACGAACACAATGAATTGTAATAACAATAATATTACGCTATCATTAATAAGTAATTATTAGCAGCTTTAACGCTGATAGGATAATTGACGCAGGTTTTAGTTTTATAGTAACGGATTTACATTCTTATTTATACAAGCGTGATGTTAACATTTACGTGGAGAAACTGAAGACGGCAGATTTTAGCTATTTTTAAAACAATAAAGAATAATGATATACTTAAAAAAAAATTATAATAATTATTACTCTTGAAAATGTGCCCTCTTCAGTTTCATCATGATAAGGAATTGAAGAGAAATTTGAGATCAGTAAATTCAACTTATATCTAAGATCGCGCTAGTGCAGGGTTTTTCAAATTCCATCTTACAATCCGCGATATTGTATGAATCTAAATTATTGTCTAACATACAGCACTAATTCGCACACTGTGGGATGCAAGTCCTATCATCAACTTGTAATTATTGCCGACTTAAACCATAACAAACAAGTCTGTTGGGACATGGTTTTTGTGACCGACTTCAATCACGTATCATTTATAGAACACGCGTATAATCTACATGTAATTGTTACAATTGACATAATACAAGGACCCCCGTCTATAACATTGACGATTGGGGTCAATCACGCAGTGACGTCATTTGACGTTCTCAAATCCTTTGTTTTTATATCGGTCGGCCGAAATTGAAAACTCTCAAATTTATATTATCCATATATTCTCTTCTTTGTTGGCAATAACGAGCTTTATAGACTATCGTGAAGTATAGGATAAGAAAATGATTTTTCTTCATCTATAGGTATGCCGGTTTATGAACATTGAATGTAAGAGTGATTACTTGAGCCGTTTGATCGTGGACAAATAAGGGAGGTGTTGGTCTGGAACTTATATAAAGATTAGCTAGCGCAATAAGATAAATTGACGTATGGAAATACGGCAGTTTAGATTTATGATATGGTCTATCGCTCGATTATCAAGAATGTACATCACTTACAGCACTGATTCTCCAGGAATACCTCAGCTTTACGATATGATGACTTCCAATGTCGCCATGTATCTACCTAAAGACATTCAGTCTATAACCAGCATTTCTGTAGCAGTATTTCATTAATAAACACCTGGCATAAAATATCCAAGTATGAAAACACATTAAAAATGCAATGTCTTTCAACACGTATACTACGATGACATTCGACGAAATTTCGACACATTGGAGTACTTGTAGAAGAAAGTCGATGCCGTGGTTTGTCTTTCCCAGGGATTTTTCTTTCATCCGCACGTATTAAGATTCCAATGCAGGAGAGCCCATTGATCGCGCACTTAAACGGGTGACATCATTCCCAACACACTTAGAAGCGGTTCTCTATTAGACCCACGGTACTTGAGTTGGCTTCAAAAGTAGCTGATTCCATTGTCATCGTCTTCAACGATTCTCCCTCGTCTGTCCCCTCGAACGCTCAGTATATACCAGGAACATCGATTTCCCGTCACTTTGTTTCTTATTCCTGCTTTCTAGGTCCATTCCAAGCGTATGAACAATCATTTCAATATCATCGCGCACCAATCGAATTAACATTTCTAGTCTTGCCACGTCGGAAGTTATGGCCCACAAAATGACTTTTTGTCCTTCCTCGATTCTCGATCAGTAACGTATCTATGAGATATTCTCAGGACGGAGGAACGTTGAGAAGCGTTCACAACGATTCTATTGGAGATTCGACATTGGAGAAATTTCGTTTACCGATTATGATCCTTAGACGCAGCGTAAGACGCAACGATGAGACAATAAAATTTTTCCATAACATTGATCCATCGACCAACTAACAAGCAACGACGTCATCTTCCTTTACGTTTGATGATGGCACTGTGAATCAGCGTCGCGTAGTTTTCGCGAAAATTATGTCCAGGCCACGTGAAGAACGAATCGGCGAATCTCTTGAGGCATTCATGTGCCAGCAACGTCTTGTATAACGTTCGTAGTACAAAACATTCCCCGCAAGGGTATTTTGGCTTTTTGCTGGCTTCCGCGGCCACTGGACAGAGAGTGGATGGCCACCTGCAGGAAGTTGAGGATGATTGGTTCATCGGAAGACGAAGGTAAAGCGGCTCCTCGTGGCGAGGACCTGTTGAGGCTAATTTTTACGCAGGTGCTTGCACGACCGGCCTGTGAATCGGCACCGAAATCACGTAAATGTCCAATTTCTCGGCCGACGTCTTGCCCACGATGTCCCCGTAGTTGACCGAGTCGTAGGGCGGCGGTGCGAAAAGATGATAAGGTGGGGGTGGTGTCTCCGTGACGGCCGCTCCACCGTTCATCACCTCGCCTCTCTGGCCGCATGCCACTGACAACGGTCTTCCACCGTTCCTTCGGCAGCACCATTCCGAGCAGCTGACGATCAGGAAGAAGGCCACTAGTCCGCCGAAGGAGCCAATGTACCAGACGATCGACCATGGGTCCAATGGACTGGACTGTCCATCCATCCCTGCAACAATAACCATCGCCTTTAAGAAGAGACAAGTCACAGGAAAGACCGTATCCGCTCCATCTTCGGTCGACCGGAAAAATCGCCCGACAAAATTACTCTTGGGATCATTGAGCTCGCGACGATCAAGTAAAAAACTGCCAAGCGCGTACGATCGCGCCTTTGGCCAGTGCGAAAGGTTTCTTGTTCGACTGGAGTTGGGCTGATCCGTACAAAAATAGTCGAGCCCAGTTGAAAGCGAGCGAGCTATTTCGATGAGACCAGTTTTTGCCAGCCAGGGCTACGAGGCCAGGTATCAGCGGGGCCCGAATAAATATCGCATGGAAAGTTTAGCAACGTCGCCAACAACCAGCAAAAATCTACACACGCCACGTTGAAATACGTTGGACGATAGTTTCGTAGGATCGTCCGGGGCCAGCAGTAAAGAAACCGATGAGACTCGAGAGCAAGTGTCAGAGGCCACTTTCCGATAGCGAATATTGGCTCGTGGGGGCCTGTGACATCTGTTATCGCGCACCACGCCGGCCATTTATCCAACGGTAAACAAAATCCAATTCATTCAATTGCCCGCAAAGAAATCTACCGCACCTTCGTTTTTTACGAGCCGCTAACATCCTCGTAATGTTCAAGTTTTCACCGAGCAAAGAGATGCGCCCTAATATTAAGAGGCCATTCATTCTCGTTCAACACAATGAACTTACCGTTCGCGCTATCTTTTCCTTTCTTTCCCGTGTCATCGTCTTTTTCGCTGGGATCGGTCTCGAATTCTATCACATAGACCGCCTGCTGATCTTCCAAGGCATCCTCCGCATCCGAATCATCCGGTTGACCGCGATTTTCGCTCGGTTTCAATACGCCCTCCTTGCTTTCGAGCTGCTTCAGGCTTCCAGTAATATCATAGCTCGACACTCCGTGCACTGCAACAACAATGTCAGAGAAAGAGTTATAGGGGAAACACAACGAAGACACAATAAGCGTGTGTGATGAACGAAGGGTCCTCGATCATGTCCTTTTTCGTTGAGCCGGGACGAAAAGTACTTGGATTTCACGTAGCCACGATTACGGAAGGTCGGTGGCAATTAAACGGTAAAATTACGGGTAGCACGATTCCCAGGTATCAATTATAGGCTTACCTCAACGGTCGCGTCAATTTCATACTAGCACGCTTCGTGCCTTCCGAGAATCGTGACTTTCAATGAATCAACGTCGACGTTTCACGAATCACGTAGGCACGATATCAGTAGCGGGCTTTTCCGTCGCGGCTGAAAGAAACGCCCGTAAATGGAGTGCGAGTTGCCCGTGGATATGGAAAATGGCAATTACGCAGCCACACGACAACAACTGTGCCCGATTTAACGACATCGCCCATGACAAACACTGGCTCATCCGCGCGAAATAACGCAGAGTAACGCGGAGTAACGCAGAAAGTCATCAAGTTTAACTCTGTTAAACGGTCGGGATGAGTCCAAATAAGGGAACTTTATCGAATTAGCAGCATATACATTGCCAACAGCATGACCGGCATAAATAATTTCGATAGTCGGTATTTCATGCCATCTGTAGCGTACGCACGTTTGCAATTATGCCCATCGGTTTACATCCGGTTAGCACATACTCCATCTGCTTCGAGCGACATCGATAATTATGACCTCGGCAAAAAATAGAAAAATATATCTTCGCGTGTCACGTACGATACATAACGCGTTGCGCCGTAACTGTAGACAGATCTCTCAGTCGTCTCCCATTGTCGACTTACTTTGTATTAAAAGCAACGACGCGAGATCGACACTGGCGTAACGGCATTTCAACGTCGGTACGTCGCCGAGATTATTCGCCGATCTGTATTCGTCGATCGTGCTCGTGCTATAAAAATATTTCAACGGTGCGCGGCTGAATGGCAAGTCTCTTGCCTATGCCAAACGTCCCAGCGATTCGTACGGTCGAGCACGGTTAACGACAATGACGATGATAATTCTACGCACATAGCCGCTCACGTGTGGGACTTTTATATGCGCGTAATAGTACCGCGTAATAGTCGGCGACACTTTGTATCGGCATAAGGAGTGGCCCTGCTCTTTGTTCAGACCTGCCTTCCACCAGACGAAAATCTTCCAGGTGAGCTGTCTTTCCTGGCCGAAGGACCTCACGAAAGCGGCTCTTTGCTAATTCTAACATATCAGACGGTCTTCCCACGAAAGTTTCCTTCGTCCATGGCCCTCTTGTTCCGAAAGCAGTAACGGTCCCCGTCTAGAACGTGAAAGAACCGTACGGCAAAGGCCATCCTCCGCTCTAACTACTTGTGCAACAGGCGAATTTTCTTTTGCTTTCCGCCCTGCGCTATTCAGCAAACTCACTGCGCGATGGTGGATAAAAAATTTCTCTCGCTAATTCGCAGTTTCTCGGCGAAAGCGTTAACTTCTTCCACGCCTTAAGCCGGTTTTCACCGAGAATTCTTAGGACGATGAATTCTTAGGAGCGAGCACGAAATAAAAGTTCAAAAACCTCGACAGATCGTGGAGATATTTCGGAGAGGCATTTCGTTGCTTCGCATGTTCCTGCCACTTGGAAGGATTTTTCTAAAATCTCAATTCCGAGGGAAACGGGCATGTAAGGTTTGCCTCATCGTCGTTACGCGTTGGAGCTCGCGCCGGTAAACTTTTCAACCTCAACTTTTCAGCTTTGCAGCAGAAGTATGTTTAAAGTCTTGACTATCCGGGGAAAGAAGCCCGAAACTCGGCGAACACAGCTTCGGTTTCCGCCGAGATTTTGCCCAAAGCGCATCGTAACACTTTCCGAATCGATAAAACTATTCTTGCGCCAGGCTTATTCGCTTCGGAGCGACTAATTATTTAGCGCCGTAGACGTGAAATTCTTCCGAAAGAAGTCCGTTTTCTACGACTGTCGTTGAAATCGATCGACTAGAACCGGCCGATCGTAACCGTGCCAGCTTACCGTACAGCGTCCTCAACAAGTGGACCACGTTCTCCGACCCCTTTCTAGCGAATCTCGATTTATCGTCGATTCGTGACCGTAGGATCGTTATCTCAGGTAAGTACTGCTTGCTCGGTTGCTATAAATAGTCGCGCGAGCTAACGTAGATGCAACGCGTTGTACGTGTGGCCAGCCGATTTACACGAATACGTCTTGCAAGTGCGCAGAAATGTAGAAATCACCAGGCAATACGACTACATAGTCCATACACATCCTTTAGCAAGAGATTTCCTTTAGTTTTGAAACCTCTACGATACGCCACATGATGCCACCGGAGAAAAAAAATTCTTGTCGGTAAACAAACTTCCGGAATAACAAGGATACTTTATCACGGACCATCTATGTTGATGAGTCGCGGGAGACTATTAGTAAAAGTCAAACAAGTCTGTTTTCCGAGCAAAGTAGCAAGGTGCATAACTGCGTATGCACCAGCCAAGGTAACGTAATCTCTCAATTGAATGTTAAAAAAGACAAACAAAACGTTTTTCACGGGAAACGCATAGTTAAAAGAATGAAGATTGCGCAACGTAATGTTGATTCATCGACGTTCCCGTTGAAAACATCTTCCTCGAGCTATTCTCGTAGTGGAAATCGGATGTGCCGAGCACTCACTGTTAATCGTCTTTCCCTTCGACCCTATCTCTCGACATTCGCTGCTGCCGATAAATGTTCCGTCAGTAAAGAAAACAGAGAACTGGATTAATCGACAAATTTACTACGAGATATTTTCAATTAAAAAATGTAGTGTAACGTAAGGCCAGGGATAGGGATTCTTTGACTTTTATACCTGTCTTCGAACTATCAGGGACAGGGGAGGGGAACCGCCAAACCTCTTGGACATGAACAGCTGTCCCGTTCAATTCTTCACTAATAGGGAATCATATTAGTCAACGATCAAGTAAACAAGTGACGCAAGTGTGAAGGTCCTAAACGTCTCATTTCTTCGCGCCATTGAACTCATCATATTTATAGCAACGATAAATCTAAATGATACATACGTCTCTGCTGTTAAGTTAAATGCGCTAGTATGCCGAGCTCGGGGACTTACGTTATACGGGCGATCACAATTGCTAGGTAGCATTAAAGTCTAATTTCACTGGAAAAGTGCAGCAATCTTGAAATAAGACTGGCCAATGAGACCTTCGTGCTGTGGCGCTATTGTTTTGGGGCCAAGTCCAGGGGAAATCTTGGCTGTCGTCCAGCTTTAGCGATCGCGTGTATTATTATCGGAAGTATTGTTATCTGGTTTAAGAGCACGGCCATTGTTCGTGCTGGCGGAACGTTTGGCCAGGTATGACGTATCCAAGGGGAACAGGGGCCACTTCTTCGACGAATTGGAGCACCAGAGGGCAAGATTCGAAAGCGATCGAGATTATGCATGTACCCGTCTCCGGTGCCTCTCTCATATCCTTTGGCAAATTCAAACCACCGTCCATTTGAGGCGAAGGAAGAACTTGTAATGAATTATTGTTCCGTAGAACACGGTACAGTTGAAGTGTCGGAGTAGGTTGAGGGACCCTCAAACCCAAAGGACATCTATTCGACTCGCCAAACTCGTTGGATAGGAACTGCATGAATAAATATGAAGGTGAAAATACGAACGGAGATCATCATCGAGTTACATACTCGCCTTACTAGCTGAGCTTAATAATGCCGTGACTCGATTATGAGAATTTTTATGTCACAAGGACACGCATCCATTAACTCTCTCAAGCTCACCTTCGTTACAATGAAATATATTAACTACCGATCCTTTATTAAACGATTTATAATCAATCGTGGCAAACGAATCCTAAGCAATGTCGGCAATTAGTTATCGTTTGCGCAGTTGCCGCGAACAATGACTGTTGGTGAAAGGCCATTAATCATCTTCATGAACCTGACAACGCTCGGCTCACCCAAATTAGTCATTTTATTTTTGCAAACCTAATACATAATCTTCAGCCATGATTCACCGGTCTGTCAGTAACCGTCAGTCCTGGGAATATTTACTACCTCGCGCCTCGGGAAGGAGTTGACTTTGAGACGAATTTTCGAAATTACTGCCAATCGAAAGTCACCAGTGAAAGAACAATTTTGTTGGTTTCCTTGTTCCAATTTTACGCATTCACGGAAGACCAATGGAAATACATTTCGAAGGGACAAAAGAGGACATAAACCATCGTAGTGGAAAGTACGGGCCGTGACGATTCACTCTCAATTTATTTGCCGAGGCATTCGCACCTGTGTTTACGCATGATGCATACGTACGGAAAAAAGGAAGGCGAGAAGGAATTCCCGATCTAAAAATGGATATCCCGGCTGTCCTGCACGAGCAAAGAGTAATGGAATTTTTCTCAAATTTTTCCAATGTAGATGTCATTGAAATTCGGTTAGAGTTTGTACGCTGCAAAAGGAGGCGCGAGGCACTCTTACCGAGGAGAAATTTCGTCGGTATTCTTCTGGATGATTCTACGCTGACATAACACGTTGTACAAAAGTCCATTATCTCCGATTTATCGGGAGGGCTTAGGTACTCGTGGCGCACCGTAAATCATGCGTCGACTGTTTCATTTCAGCGGCGCCTTCGTTTTCTTACCGAACGGCCAGAATGATGTCACTCGAAATAAAGCACTCATTGTCAGTGGCAATGTTCCGTAGTAAAAGATCTCTCACCTATCTCGCCTATCTCGCCGATCGTCTTCCCCATTTTCCTACCTGTATTACACCCGTCTACCTACTGTCCTCAGGAAATTCATATTACATTTGAAACGCCTTTTACTACACCTAAACAAAGAGCTCGGAGTAAACACTTGAGACGAGTCACCGGAGTGCTGTTTTTACGAACCTTTTACAAGCGGACTATGATCAGATTATTGTCAAGCCGATTACGTTTTGAGCAATGAAAATATCCGGTATCAACATTACACGGCTCTATCGAAATTATTAATTAAACGATCGAAAGATTACATTCTTTTATTGGGAATTCCCCATTAAGATGAAGAGCGCAATAAGTAGAGTAATTGAAGTAAACGACTCGGCAGTATTTCCACTGATTATGGGGCGAAAAATTTGTCGGCTCTGCCTCGTTTTCTCGATTGGGCAACCCACTTGCCAGGGCGTAGAGAGCAGTTTCTGCGTGCCTTTTGTCCCCCTATTCGCGGGAGTTGGCGAGTCGATGGGACATGTGCGCCGAGGATAGAGCCAGTTGCACGTGCTTTCGCAACTGCAAACGAGCACAATATCCGCTCTAGGCGTTCCACATTAAAAGGGTGTTCATCGGATTGGTAGGACAGAAAATGACAGGCTCATTAACGGCTAACCGCCAACAATTAAGGGAAACGAAACGAATCGATCGAATGGCCCTTTAACTGGCAGAGAGCTGCTCCGGAGAGCTCGTAGCCAGGAGTAATTAATGCACGAGCTTCGATTCATCACACTTCTCCGGATCGTTTTTACTCGATGCTTTCATTAGGCGGGGAATTGCGTGCTGGCAAAATACACGAGTTCCTCTAATCACGACTCGCTCCGAAATCCTACGATCCTTTAAATACCATTCTACTTCTGATCCGAGAGTAGTCCTACGCAGTACGTCCCAACTTATTATTCAACTCCTTCGTCTACCTCGATCGAGTTAAAAATGGCTGTTACATTGGCATTGACCGTCGGTTCCGAGCGGCTCTGCACGTGCCAATCTGTTATAACGTTACGTCCTTGATTATAGTAATCCAAGGAAGCACACAGAACGTGTCTAAGTGTTTTACGAGTTCCCGTTGTACCTGTGCAACGAGACTAGATGGTAGCTGGTTCGCGGGAAACGGAGATTCACTGCCACGGTCGGGCCGACGATTTTGAATAATTCATTAGCATGCTCATCACTGAAAATAATTCCATCATCTCTTGCATTTACGAAACGATGATAGTGAAGAACGATCGATCGTCCAGCCGAAGATGAAACTCTCGAACAAACACTTAAGCCGGGCCCGATTAAGAACACTTGTATTTCGTTATTCGTAATTATCGATTAGATTTACCGCTTAGAATTCTGGTAAATAGCTATCACTAGAGATTAGAGCAGGTCGAGCCGCGTTCGTGGCAAACATCGGCCCGATATCTATCACCATGTCTTTGTGTCTCTACCTGCACGTGAAAGACGGAGAAAAATTGACATTTCATTTTTCAATTTCTCCCTATCGAAATGGCCAATAATTAATGCCGACCGGGATTTTAGATCGTCAAGGACACCGAGAGGAAATCCGTCGTTCATGCGCCGGAAAATTTTTAAATAAAGTCCATCGGCTTCGTTTCTATTTTAGATCAATGAATAATAAAGTCAGCGAAGGAAGCTATAACTTCCAGAACAATCCACTGCGTCAAACTGAGAAAGGTCAGTGCAGAATAATCTCTACGAAATACACCGATCGAGGACAGCTATTTCATCGAGTAGTTACGTGTCACAGATGACGATGATCATCGGATTGATCTTAAGAGATTAATTTGAAGTTAAGATAGACTTCTGTCACACAAACCGGCTGAGTATTTTTTCTTCGTACGATTAACTGCTCGTTAAGTGCGAGGTGGGGAGCAGCTTGTGAATATTCTAGCGCGACCTGTGATCGTAACTTCCATCGATCTGGAAAGATCCCAAGAGTAGCTTTCGGAGTGGGTTAGAGAAGTTAAATCTGTCTTTTACACAAACATAGGCATGAACCGCTAGGAACGAAAGCCGAGACGCTTGTGTGGATGGTTCCGTTAAACGTCAAACGACCCGGACTAGGTCGAAACGTTCTGTAAAGTTAGTAAACGCCGGAACCTGCCGAGATCGTTTCATTAAATAACTCATTACCGAAACGGATCGAACGGAGCACAGGGTATAATTCATTTACGCCACGACTCAGGAATATTAGCAATCTTGCCCTCCGATTTCGCTAATTCTCCAGGAAATCAGAATTTTTATCGCCGAACAATCCAACAAATAGTTTTCACGTAATCACTTTCCGATACGAAAGCACGTGCGCGTGGAACGACCGTTTAAATCCTGTAGATCGTTTCCTACATTGCTGCACAATTATTAGCACTGACCTACGGCGATGTTGGCCTCTCGGGAACGTTATAAATTTGAGATGGTTGAAATTTCGAAAGGAAGGACACCGAAAGTCACGGACGTACCGTGGCAAAGCACAATTGGCCCGTTGGCCCGTTGGCCCGTCATCGTGCGGATCCAAGTGCGCGCGATGGGCAAACGCGCCAACACACGTGTACTTATCGACGCGTAAAATAACGGCTCTTGGAAAAAAGAAGAAGAAGAAACGTCCTTGTCGGCGTAAATACACAGTGTCACCTCGGGTCATCACAGCACAGGGAACGAACGATGAGTTTCACGAGGTCGTCTGACAAATGCTCGGGCTTTTCGAGGATGTACCTGGTATAGGAGCGGTGAGAAAGGCCTGGTTCGTCGCCAGGAGCAGCGAGACAACGACGAAGAAGGACCAAGCGAGGACGATCATCCTGGATCTATCTGACCGTTGAACCGAATCGAAGTCCTCGCTATCGCCACTCCGGCTTCTATGCGATCATCCACCACGACGGGTTTAACGAATTCGTCCGCAGCACGCTCAGCTTCCTTCTTCTGGCGTTCGCGAGGAAAAGTCCTCGGGAGGGAAGGGTTTCACGACGCGCGCGGTTCTCCGAATCTCTTTCTCTCCCTCCCCCTCACCCTCTCTCTCTCTCTCTCTCACACACTCTTTCTTCTTGCCTCTTAAAGGCGTTTCAACGACGAGAGGAGCGCTCTAGATGCTCGCCACTCGACTTCGCCGACTTCTCCGACCAGTTAGCCAGCGGTGAACTGCTCGTGTTCCTGCCTTGGGCATCGTAATATACATAAAGTCGGCAGATAAGCCACGGCGCGACACCCCACCACCGGCTCCGCCGTTCGCCCGTTGCTTGCTCCTTCCACTGCCTCCTCTGCCTCCTCTGCCTCCTCTGCCTCCTCTGCCTCCTCTGCCTCCTCTGCCTACACGGCTCCAGCCATCTACCTTCCGCTCTGGCCTTCTTCCCTCAATACCTCTCTTCCTCGTTATTCCACTCTACCCGCACGAAATCCTTAGCCATTTCATCTTGGACCATTCAATTGGCAGGATCCTTCCTCTCTTCGCTGCCCACTCTGTCCAACGGCTTCCCGCAAGATTTTTCTTCGGTTTGCCGGAACTTGCCATTCCGTCCTTCTTTCCTTGTTCCCTTTGTTTTTGTCCCCTCGTCTCGTCCCCGGCCTCCCTTTCTTGTCGCACCGCCTCTGCGTTTTCTCTTGCTTGGTCGGGACGACAGGAACCTACGGAGAATCTTACGTCGACACACGTTTGCGCGCGTCGTAAGCGGACCTTATGTGACGTGCTTTGACGTGTACACGCGAAACTTTATTGCTCTTCGCCCGGTTTCGGTATAAAACCTGATTCTTCCTGACGTCCTCGGGTATATCAGGATTTCGCGAATTTCTTCGACGTTCTTACGGCCTCAGAAGGAGGATTTCGATCGATAGTTTCGTACGTCGAAGACACACGTTCATCAGCCTCTCGGTATATATCGAATATTTTTCAACAGTATTTATAAATCGTGGAAGGTCAAATAACGCCTTAATTAGTATCAACGAAGATCCGGTTGCCATGAGTTCTACGCCCTTCTTAAATAGCGAGGAACAATTTATTACACATGTTTTCGTGCGGAATTTAATGTATGCACGGTGAATAATATTGTCGGTATCGATTTAACCAGTAGGAAATGGAAAGAGTATTTATAAAAGCTCGTAAACTCGATGAATTTCAAGTTTTATCGTCGCCTCGCGTACGAGACTAGTTTGCTATTTAAATTTCCTCACGAGAACGTAATTCCTACGGAGAAATATTTTTGCTCCGGCGTGTGGCGTCTTCGCTAGCTGCGCACAAGCCTTCCATTATCACCCAATGAGAATCAGAAGTTTCCCGCGGCTGAACAAATAAAAAAATCTCGAAACATCTTTGAGCGGCTAAATGTGCATTGACAATTACCGAGACAAGGATACGCACCAAGGGTGTTTATTGATTTTGCACAAGCTTCCCGTTATACTACGTTTCTTATCTCTTTGAACAGCGGATCAAATAAAAGAGTCTGCGTAATTTCCTGACTGATAAACCGTATACGACGAATTTCCAAAGGTAAGCCGGAAAAGACGAGGAAAAATAGGCGCACGCGACGGCCTTACTTGGATTCTTTTTCAAGTCGCATTCGCGTGATCGACGCTTGATAAGTTTATCGCGCTGGAATTTTTAATAGCATTCCTCGTAAGTGGAAATGCATGAAAAGGAGCGTATTTATAAGAGCGTTGCATCACGTTTCGCGGGAAGAAATTGTTGATGATCACAGGTAGGCATAATCTGACGCGCAATTACCTCTCAGCATTTCGTTTGAAGCTCGTTACGAAAGATCACGAAACTTCGCACTATTGTTGCGCGAAGAATTTAACTAAACCTTTACCGTGCAAGCTTTACAAATAGAGTATACTCTGGCTAGACGTAATGAGACGTACGGGCGATCGGAGCCTCACGGACGTGGAATTACGTCAAGGCGAAGCCAAAGCCGAAGATATGAAAAGAATACGCGTAATAGTTGCTCACGATAATATTCTATAGGAGCGTTATCGGTCGAAGGTCGAGCCGTTCAGCCACGAAAGAATCCACCAAGAATACGCATGCATATCCAATTTCGCGTTACTTTCATTGATGCAATATCTTATTGTTAGTGAGACATGTAAATTGATTATTTGTCGAGCGTAAATTGTCATTGAAATTACGGCAGCAGATTGACTCGTGTATCTGCCGTGCATTTATCGCAAACTTCCTCGATTATTCGTCGCTTCGTACACGAGCGATAACGCTTCTTGCACTCTCGGCATCGGGATTTATGGTGGAATAGCAGCGAATCGACGCCACGTGCATTCACGACT
Organism: Hedychridium roseum; assembly: GCA_963989215.1. NCBI lineage: Eukaryota > Metazoa > Arthropoda > Insecta > Hymenoptera > Chrysididae > Hedychridium > Hedychridium roseum. Next base: position 9,827,382 of record OZ022312.1, read on the forward strand.
CTTTTTAGATAATAGCCCGACGGGCAAAAAAGACATGATCCCGAGAGCGCTTATGCGAAATGTGTGCCAAGAATTACACAATCCAACGAGCGGAGGAACGTAATGTCTCGACAACTGCAGTCACCGGCATGCTTTTTCATCTGTCCTAAGCGATTCGAAGTACTCGGTAAAATTCGAGCCATGACCGAGTCGATGAACAAGCTACTTGCACCACCAAACGCACGATATTTCATTCCTTTATCCACAGAACACGAGAACGCGATCGGGATGAGCACCTCAGCGAGACTCTATTAGCTCGGAAATTGTCCGAAAGAAATTAGTCGTCGGAGTGGTTCCTCTTGCCGCCCCAACCCGGAAGTTCAGCACGCAAAAGGGCATTTTGCCAAATGAACCTTACGTAACGCGTTGAACATCGGTCTGCCGTGCATTCGCGCGTCTTCCAACTGGCGCAGGTTTACGGGAAGTCACTTGAAATCCAAACGTCAGCGGCTCACGCGGAAACCAACGGCTTGTATTATCATAATCTCCATAGCTACGTACAAGGCATTAGCCGCCTTTTCACGGTTTAATCCCCCGGTCAAATGTTTTTCTTCTAAGACGGGGACACGGTTGTCGGGATGAAAGGGTTAACACATCCCTGCCAACGGGGATCACGTCGGTAAAATTATCCTTAATACGGACCATCCATACGGTCAGGGAAGACGTGGTAAACGAAATGAATGGTCGAGAATGAAATTCGAAGCACCAGAGACTTTATTCCATGGAAAATTGTGAAACGTAATATCTTTTTCGTCGAAATTGCCGGCTCTTTTCCGACGATCGTCTTCCCCTTAAGCATATTTTTTTAGCCACTTTCCGGCGCTAACTCGACTTATCAGCGACGCTAAGTTCCAAAGCCATAATTCTTGGAGCTTCGCCGGGGAGTTTCCCGCGGTGGCGGCTAACTTATGTGATACTTGACACACTGCTACCGGCGGTAACGAGCCACCTGGAACGGGACTAACGAGCATCTCACGTTTCGTGTGATGTATTCTCTGGCGCGTGCGTCGACGTAAAACTCGAGGTGTCCATGCCGGATGAATCATCGCCGGGCCACGTCGCTGCGCTTTTCTCCCACGAGCGATGTTTTCTCTCAATGAAGGACTCGTCATCGATTACGAGCGGCGGACACGTAACGTCGGCCATCGGAGGATCTTTCGGTCGGTCCAAAGTTCGAAGGACGATGTTCACCGGCGATTCCAGTTACTCTTCTTGCGTTCATTCCAGATCCAACCTGTCGGTTCGTCGAAAAACCCTGAAAAATTCGAAATTTATTCATCGTCGAATTTGTCCGATGCGGATAATGATTCTTTCGTGCGTGAGTTTCGTGTAGGTTGGTGTAAAATATAAGCCCGGCGTTAATATCGCACGGGAGGATTTTCAGGAAGGAATGAGGAAATGTCGGGCCTCCCGTCGAGCCGGTTCCTGGGTCGTCCTTGTCACGTCGGATTTACGCCTGTTAGAGCAGGCATTTCAACCTCGTCCCACCGTTTTCACATGCTAATTTCCCAGAGAAGCGTTTTCGCGTTTTCGCGTTTTCGCGTTAACACGAGCCCGATGTAAAGCATTTAAACTCGCCGCTGGCCAACCGGCGTCACGCGAATAACGTCAGACAATGTGGTGTCTTATCATTATCGCATAATACAATCTGCCTACCAAAGGCATAAATAGATGTGCTAAAATCAACTTGGCGTCAACGCGGAACGCGAGTCTTCAATTGCCGATCAGTGTGGTCAGCACAATTATTTATAATCTTCTCCTCGATCTTGCTGGATTCCTCAAAATCATTTGGCAATTTTCGAAGAAGGCACCGGATTTTCCTGTCCGACGTCGCCAGAGATAATCTATTCTCTAAGATGACGGAAGAACGTCTAGTCATCGCATTGCCAGAAAATTCAGGTGGTTTCATTGAATTTCACGTAGGAACTGTGGCTTCCTCGATACGGCGCTCGAGCATGATTCATGAGTATCCCGAGATTAGGTGAAGGGGCTATGAACGAAGCTGGAGATGCCGATAACGGGGGAAAAAGAACGGCTCACGTGCAGAAAATCCCTGATACGATGCAATAATATTTGCCGGTGACTTGGCCGTGTTATTGAGTCGCAAGGTTTCTAGTTAATTCAAAGGATACCCTACGATTCGTAATAATAGTACGGCCGGCAGCAACGTTTAGCGACTTCCGGTACTCGTTGAGTTATCGATAGCCGTCTCTCCCGCCCCTCATTGTTGGAGAAACCCATGAAAGTTAACTTAACGCAAACATTTTCCACATCTACTTCTTCTTTTACCTCGGCTCGAACAACGCTTGCTTTTATCTGCGCTGTTTTTCACGTTTATACGATCGAAAGACAATATTTAATAACACTGAAAAAATATGATTTATTTTGAAGGAAGGGGGGACAAGATCGAGCACGGTATTAACGAGATGAGGAGTGCCACTGTCCCAGAAGAAATTCAGCATTTACATGAAATCTGCCACTCGTCCGTCAGCTATTTTTAGACGGTGCCACGATAACGGCAATATCATAAACAGGAATCGTTAATCGCGATACTCCAAGTCCGTGAAGCACTGATAGCTGCCTTCGATATCGATACGTTTATTCTTACGGTTTGCACGAATTCACTATTGAAGATCACGCGGAGGAATGGCCGAATGCAGCTCAGGAAACGAGATAAAGAACTCCTTATCGTTGTTAGCTGAGGCATTAAGAAAAATGGCAAAATTTCCTGTGGATTTGCGGGACGATCATTTTTACTGCCGAGCCGACTTATCCGATTAATCGGACAGTCGTACGATAGGAATCTCCGGCGATGTACGCGATCACGGGGTCGTCTGCCATCTGGGACGTGTACCACGTTTATTTTTACTCGCCCACTAACGTATTTCTGATAAGCCGCACCCACGGAACTGGACAGTCCCGATAACGTCCCGTCATTAAGCCTTTCACACGAGCCAACCTATAATTTACGCCAACACGCCAATCGTTACGATCGATGCCGTGTAGCATCAAAATCTCCTCCTTCCAATACTCCCAACACTTGAAAAGAATGATCAGAAAAATTGGCAGTACCGCTATTACGAGGAAACACCCAATCCTGCCTTAAGTCTCGTTTTAAAGTATTCCCTTGATGTTTGGGGAAATGAAAAGCGCCGACTCTGAGGAGATGAGGAGACAATTCTAGCGGTTTTGGCGAGATGCTCGATCAACTATAAACGCGTAGCAAAAGCACGATAACCCTGAGTGCAGGGTCGCCTTCCTCGCGGCAGAGGCAATCGCTGTCATCGGAATTTGCCAACAATCACGTCGTGACTTTCACGTAGGCCCTCACCACGGACCGAAGAAAAACCGTGACCTTCCGGAAAGCTGACGCGATCCTCTTACGGCAAGATCAAGCTGCTCGACCGAGGAGACGGGAAAAGAACGGCCAACGTCCGGCAGAATTTTTGCTTCAATCGAATGGGGATGGGGATTCGTGAGGAGAACGTATAACGACAAGACGGTTTTTAAGGTCTACACGTATCGTTTATTATTCTTCCTTTACAGCAGCGATTCTTCGACCATCGGTCGTCGATCGTTCCATTCCATTCCATTCCATTCCATTCGTTCGCTTTTGTACGTGGATCTCCGTATGCGAGTCGCGGTGAAACAATGAAGTCCGAGCATGACGAATAAAAGGACATGAAAGGTGGGTGGGGTGTAATTAATGCATCAGTCTCTTTACACAAAGCTGAGTAGAACAACAATGAACACGGAGAGCGCGCAACGACCGTCCCGTCCTCGCCAGAATGAGAAAAGCAATCAGTTCTGCTGCGACGGGACGTTCCTTGCTGACGATCAACCCCACATAAAATGAACTTAGGCTCTTATGTAATTAACCTAAAGTAAAACTACATGTATACATGTATAAACATAAAAATGCTCTTTTCGCTCGTTCTCTCTCTCTCTCTCTCTCTCTCTCTTCGCCCGCCTAGTTTCTGTATTCCTCTCCTCGGTGATTTTCCTTCGATCATCCAATTCAGAAAAATACGACCTTATTATAATTCCTCTTACGCGAATCAAGGAAAATAAATAAATTGAATGAACGATTTTAAAATGAGCCCTAGAATAATTCAACAGGTGAAAATGCATCTTTTTCACTACTGAAAAAACGAGCGGCCAACTCGCGAGCCATTCTTTCAGCGAATTATATTCGTCCGGGAAAGACAGGAAAGGAAAAGCCCGTTACAGCGAGTTCTTACGAATACAAATGTTGCGTGCGTGTATATACAAAGTTTCGGCTGTCTCGTAATGACGTAACTTTACAATTGGATGCACATTAATGCACGGCAAAACGCAAATAGAAGCGACGAGAGAGGTCCTCGAAAGTTGACGGCACACGATGTCCTATCACACTGAAAATTTTGGCGAAATTGTAGGTGCAAGTTTCACGGGGAAACGTGACTCGCGAGGGGCAAAGGCGAAACTCGGCAATCGTCGAGGGTCAGCTGCTTTTTCACAATTTTCCCGAGCGGCACGTTCGCCAAGAGAATCGTGCCTCGATGGGTTCGTCAATTTTTAACGCTACACATTCATGCCATACATACACACACACACACACACACAACCCTTTTCGCTATCGGCGTAAACGTACAGTCACCATTCTTTTTCGCACCAAGACTAAAGAAATTTTGTAGTTTTCGATAATCCAGGCGAAACCGAAGCTGGCAGACATCACGAAGAATCTCCTCATTGTTATTTTCGGGCCAACAAGTTATTCGAAGACGCGCGCGATCGATCGTAAATCATTCATTTCATTTCAGAGTTGAACGATACACTTGGCCCCGAAAAACATATCATGCAACGAGCAAAAATTTGTCCTAAATATTTTCCTAAGATTTCTCGCCTCCAGGGATTGTTGGAGGCAAGTGAATTGTGCATTCTCATTTCGTAAAATCTACCAGCTACGATGTCCTTTGTTGATCGCAAGGAACGTACACAGAGCCTCCTTAAAATAATCGAACACAACGACGAGTCAGGGAATTTCTACGCTACGTGCATTAAATGTGCAGCTTCGTCGCGCAAAGAAAATTAATTAGCGACTGTTGAGGAAAGACTTCGTAATTGAAAGATCGATTCGAATGAAATTAACATTAACGCGGCTTCTTAAGAATTAGATTCATGGAATGCGATCTACGTGTGTCCGTTTTCCTTTGGAGATTTTCCTGATCGAAAATTATTCGCGCTTAACTCGAAGGGCAGAGTTTCGTTTATTCGGGCAGCCAGCACTCGAATGGGCAATGTAAAACATCGGAATCACGGCGGCAATTTATCCACTAACGAGAAACGATTATGAGATTTTACATGCAGTTCGTAGGAAAGAGGATGATTGTGAGAAACGATTTAAACGACGACATCGACCACTTCTACGAGTGTCATTCATCGGAAATATACCGAGAAAAATATCTCGGCCTCACGCACTGTGCATCTCATCTCCTTACAAGTATTTATAATAACCGGTAATTAACTATGCATTATTCTCGCCCTGTAAGAACTTGAGAAATACGGAATACAATCGATTAAAAAGTACCAAGATCTTGAGCGATCCATGTATTACAAGCAATCGGTAGAAAGTGCAATAAATTAAGAACGTTCGACCGGCTTATCGACCCGACATTCACAGAAGAAATGGGAATCAACTTCTTCATTTCCGTATTCCTTTCGATCGATCTTTACAGAGCGCCACTTCCTAGAATACTCGTATATTAAAAAAAAATAGAAGGAGGACTGACCAAGGGCAGACGAGGGAAATAATTATTTACACGTATGATACTGGCAGTAGTTGGTTACCTTCTCCCTCAGGATTTCGCGCCAGAATCGGCATATGAAATCTCTCGTACAGACGGGTCGGACGATCGACAAAATTAGCCGTTTAGCGTCGAAGGAAATCTTCGGCGGAAATCAGCGACAACTTTGGCAAATGGTCAACGATCTCTCTGGAGACCTTTCGCTGATTCTCGGCAATGATTTTCTTCGGTGCTCCACAGGCTTAAGTTTCCACGGCTAGTGGTATTCGTGGGCGGCATTTTCTGCGGCAAAAATCATTGTACGGAACGCTCTGATAATTTCGGGGAAGTCCCGAGCGATGCGGATTATTCGTTTATCAAGATTTGGTTGGTTTTTCGTTAACGCAATGTCGCACGAAGGACCTCCTCGATATCATTAACGTTTGTACTCGGCAACGATCGATCGAGGACGCGTTTCAATGGGAAAGTATACTGTATCGTAACGCGGCTTCGACTAATGTCTCTCGATAAATATAACTTAGAAGTTTGGCAGTGTCGATTTCTTGTCTTTGTCCAACATTATTTACATATCTCCGCCGCGGGGTAGTTACATCTGTAGTTACGACAGATTATGCTGAGCCTCCAAGGAAGCAGCGTTGCGTAAACCTCGGTGATCAAACCCCGCTGATTGAAAATTTACACAACGCTGTAACCTTAACCATCGTAACGTTATACATAATTCGATCCCCTACGCGGAAGCTAAAATTGCAAATATAACATTGCATCGAGGAATTTAAATAAATAGCGCTTAAAAATACCTATCTTAGGTAAATCTGCTTAAGCATGAGTTTGCAAAAAACGAATTAAAGACTGTATGAAATTCATGAGGTCTAAAGTCTTCCGGCCATTTTTCGCATAGCGGAAAGACTAAATGCATTTAGGTGTTGTGCTGCCGCGATTCGATTATATGTAAAATATATTTGCGTAAGTGTCATGGCAATATGAACCATGCGAGTGAATTGTTGTCCCGTCTGAGCCGCTTCCACCGCTGTATCCATCGAGTACAAAGAGAACGAAAGTCCGTTTGAAGTTTCTAAGAAGCTCTTGCCACCCGAAATTCTAATCTACACTTATAATCGCAGTAATCACATTTTCTCAATCGATGGGACACATTTAATTTCATTCGCGATATTTAAACGACTACTACGTCCCAGACCGTCGTAAAATATACGTTCAGTAGGAGTGATCCCAGCAAAACATGCGTCTTTGTAAACGAATTTGTATAAAAATTATTCTAACGGAATTTCCTTTGACTATTTCGCAACGCTCTGCTGACTTGGCCAATGGCCTATTGTAATAAGCATATTTATTTGTTAATTTTAGATGGTACAATGGTACGAAATAGGTATGTAAACCATCGTAAGTCTTGTATTGTGAGCAATGGTGAATTCGCATCTTCATGATCTTGGCCCGCTTACCGAGTTGTTTGTCTTTCTTTTCAATACGTTTGATTTTTCATGAGCCTGAATTCTTATCAGTAGACACAAGCACGGTTTAGTTAGGATTTTTTCGTCGTACCTTAATTTACGGTGTACTTATGACTTTAAAAAAATACTGTCAACTCGGGCCAAAGGCAAGAAGTTGCAAAAGACGATGACTATCTCTACGATCGTATTGAAAAATAACCTTTGCAGGGATCTGTTTCGTTTTCTCCTCGTGACTAACTACTAACGGTCGTTAGTGCGTCAGTTCAAGTGAGAGGAACAACTGCGTATTTCGAATCGTAACCCAATGATGTCAAACCTATGATCCGGTTCACGAATTTCCCAGAGATTTCCTATCTCACGGCCTCTGCGCTTTGCTAAACCATCGTTCATCTATCATACGACTCGCGTTCATTGATTTTTTTCGTGAAACTATTATACTACATTATTTACATCTGACGAACCACGTATTTGACTGTTTTTGCGAATGTACCGCGGCGAAGATCGCCGCGAAAGAGCATCGTTGAAATGGTACGATAATGGACGGTGCATTTTCGATATAAAGTGAATGTGTTCGGTTAAAAAACCTTCCTTTTGGAACAGGATCGTTAAAAAAGAAATGACTGGATGAATTCGAAACGGCGGCGGCGAAATTCATTGACCAGCAATGAAATTTTCTTGTGTAAAACGGTATCCTCTAGAGACTGTCAATACCAGTGATTGACATTTCCAAAAACACTCAAATATCATGCATCGATTAATACATACATCTCATGTAAACATACATATACATATACACTTGAATGTACATGTATATATATCTAACGAATGGCAGTGCCTGTGTTTTGAACTGCTTTCTTGCTATTCTTCCCTCGCAAACGCCGAGACTATCGGCCCCTCATCGTCCTCGTCTCGGCGTAGGACCGAACATCCAATTTCATCGCAACGCATTACTTGCGAACTGTTAGATTACCGTTAAGTGTTGGGACTTTCCCATTCGATGAGGTACTGCGTCTGTCCGTTGGGCCCTATTCTTTTGGCCTTGATGGCGAACTTTTCACCGGCGGCTATTCGATTAGCCGCCCCGAAGTAGATGTTCACCGATGACTTGAGATCATCCAAGGATATGTCAGGGGTCGTTTGCTTCACGGGTGAACACTTTGGCGAGGAGTTTACGGTGGGCTTTTTCTGTGGCTGTGCTTCTGCCGTGGATATCTTTTCGTTTCCTTGACGCTGCCGTAACCTACGGCCGTTGAGCGCGTAGTCCACGCAATTCCCTATCTGACTGCTGGCACTCGTCGACGCACCGTTAAATGAGCTCCTTAAGTTCCTAACGAATTCACTCTTAACGTCGCTGTTGCGCGCCGGCAATATAGCTGCGGTTTTGCTCGCGGTGTGTTGAAACTGTTGTTGCTGTAGCTGTAACTGTTGCTGCGAAGGACGCCCGCGTCGATGCTGCCTCCTGCGTTTCACCTGGCCATTTCTGTCGATGATGATGTCCTTCTCGGACAATTGACGCTTCGCCGGGCGCACCAGTGGCGGTTGCGATATCACCGGTGTCAACGGCAGAGGTAATGTGATCGGACACTGGCTGTAGGACAACGGAGTGCTCGAGTTTCCCTGACTTAAGCTCGTACTGGTTACCAGCAGATCGCTGAGGTTTCGGAAAGGGTTATTCTTGCCCTCGAAGTCTTTGGGTGGTGGTATGAAGGAGTCTAACGTTCCCCTGGAACTGGTCTCGTCGCCGCTTGTATCCGCCGGGGTCGAAGGTGGCAACGGATGCATCAAGTCAACGGAACTTGGAACCGAGAGTTCCGACATACCTGATGCCGTGGCTGGTGGTGTGGGAGGACCGGAGACTGAAGTAGGCGGAGTTGGAGGTAAGTCCGAGGCTTCTGAACTACGTGATTTACTCTATGTACCAACAACAAAAACAACAACAGACATTTCCGAGATTTAGTTCTACATTCAACTTTCACTTGATACGATGTATATAATCGTAGATACCTTAGCAATAGCATTTTTCAATAATTTTCTGGCTTTTCGATACCTCGCCTCCCTGACACCCTGTGATTTACTTAATCCACTGTCGTTCGATACTTTCTCCCTTTTCTTGTGCTTACGTAACATCCTCTCACGAGAGCTACCTAACGCCATTAAACGCCTTCTTCTTTGTAAACTTAATTTCGGGAATGGAAATGATTTTTTTACAAAACCACCCCCACTGTACCTACGAAGAGCACCCGCCGTTATTTTATAGATTTCTCTAGAGACATGGAAATGGAAATTTAGTGTATGCATGCTCGAAAACTAACTTGTACCTCTCTCTTAAGGACTGAGTAGATTGACTGGGCGGGCTCGGACTTGGGCATGAACTTTGTTCGGCTTCGGAATTTTGATAAATCGTCCCCCTCATCACAACGTCCGTCGGACTTACAGGAATCTCTAAATTTTCTGCAGGCCCTTGTTTCAACGCGTTCAATTGTTTTGTACTTTCGGGTAAACATATTGGTCTAAAAATTGTAAACTCATGTTTAGGATTTTATCCCCCGGTAGATGGTATTAATATGTGTCAACTGAATGTGGAATCTTACCCTGTGGGTGGAGGAAGATACTGTAGCCTTCTGTTACCACCCCAACATCTTCGCAAGACGGAATCGTCCACTTCTCCGCTCGATGGAAGAGTGACAATGGGACATGGAGGGGGCAATCTAACGCGAAGTCCCCATATCGTCGTTCGTTTCTTAATTTCTCTACCACATTTGAACCTGTTCCTATTGTTGGTCAATATTGCCAATATCGACTCTCTACGTACTTGAGCACTGACATCTCGAATCTGAAAGCATTATTTTTATGAAACAATGCTCAACGTCTAATCTACCGTCTACCCTGATTCGATAAACTCACCCGAGGTGGTAACTGTAAGGAATTCCAGTTATCATTGGCGTACGGTACAATAACGGTATCCAAATCGTAATACTTCTTAGCATTATAAACGGTTAAATTATACAATATCAGATGAACTAAGTCTACCCACTTCAGCTCCAAGCGTCGCACAAATTCTTTCCCGTAATTGCACATTGAACAGACGAAGGCGTAGAACCTGTAGCAATTTCAATGAAACTTGAGCATTGCACGGCGGAATTATCCATTTCTTACGATTGTTTACTTGCCTATCTCCACTGTAAAGAGGATAAGTCAGGCAGCTAACACATTTTTCGTGAAACCATTGTTTACAACGCGCGCACTGAAGCATCTGAGTATACCATTCTCCATTAAGCCCACAGTAACAATAGATTTGTTCAGCATTTACTCTGTGGTGAGCATCCCAGCTAAGCATATCCGGCTATGGCATTGACACCAATCATCAAGTAACTTACATAGACTAAATTATAAAAGACATCATAAAAATATAATATTTACATCATATGGTAGTTTTGTCATATCATCAGGAGGTGGCTGAGGCTGATCTCTACCACTACACACTTTCCTGATATTTGCCTTGACCATAGAGTTTTTTGGCTCTCCAGGTTCACGGCTTCTTGGTTGACTATCTATGCATCTTTTGCACATCCAATGTACTTCGGGTGCTGTTTCTTCTTTCGGCACCTGAGGCTGAACAATTGTACACTGTATTTTATTTCCTGTAATATTCAAAGTGTAAACAACATTAGACATATACCTGGTGACATAGTTGATGATAACCACGGCCACATTTGTCGCAAACGATAATATCATTATCAGTCTTGGGCTGAGATTTCTTACAAAGGACACACATAACATCTGAATCAGGCATAGCCAGCTTCGTCAACTCCTTAACCGAAGACCAGGAGGATGTATTGTCCAAGAATTTGACAAGGCATTTTTCCCTTGCCAAATCCACCTCGACAACGGTTCCAAGATAGAATTTGCCATCTTTATGTTGTAGGAGAACATCATCGCCATGAGAGAAATCAAGACGTTGTTCCCTCGTTGTGCTATCTGGGGCTGCCTGACTTTCCTCAGGCTCTGACATTTTCTACCCTGTTTCTAAATAAAATAAGAAACGTTGGATAGACGATAAAACTGGGACGTGATTGTAAATTGAAGCATTAACTATTGTATATTATATCCTTTGGTAAATAAAGCCAATGATACTGAATTTAGAAAAGTAAAGTTTATTTATTCACTTGCCAAAAACATAATACACAGAAGTACTTATTGTCAAAATCTTAAGGGCATAAGCTGTATTATTTTGAGTTTTGTGGATGACCTAGACTTTCGTCAAAACATGTCGCGAACAGTGGCTAAACAGTCAACAACCATATGATTGGTATCTCGTTAGAAATCGACCCTGCGTGCAAACCATTGGCACGAGAGAGAAAGACACAAGGGACATCTCAACGAAGACGAAATACCTGCGAACCTTTGTCCGGATTACCGTAGGGAAAAAGTCCTTTAATGGAAAAATATGAGAGAAATAAGACGTGTAGAGAAACATCCCCGTGTGAATGAATGGGCCGAGACGAGGAAGGGACTTGGTAGCCCGTTTCTGACACCGGGCGTTGTTTGCCCCGGCGACGATGTTGGCGGGTTTCGCGAAATAAAAGACATCGGATCGAGCGTACCTCAGCGTCTCGGCGGTGAAATCACGCGCAACGATCGGCACTCATTTTCCGATTCTCGTCGGCCATTTACGAGCATGGGGTCCCCGCCACGGTCGGTCGCCCTGAGAGGCACACACGCAGCTCTTGGCGCGCGGCGCGGCAAAAGCCTCGATCGGAGACTAATCGGACTGATCTGCACGGCCGTACCGATCGCGATTCCCCGCCCGAGCACCACCTCCTCGAGCCGCTCCACCGCTATCACCACGCTCCCTCAGATACGGACATCACCGCGCCGAGTTCCCAGCACTTTCATTGTGTCCCGTGGAAATTCGAACGACTACCTTCCGCCATCTTCGGGGAAACACTTGCTCTTGCCACTACGCGAGTCGATTCTGCGCGAGCTCCGAGCCAGTCCGACGCAGGGCCGACGCAGGGACGACGTAGGGCCGATGCAGGGCCGATGCAGGGCCGATGCAGGGCCCACAAAACGGCCCTCCCTCCTTGACACTTTTATTTTCTTCCAACTATTGCATCATCCAAAGATCAGTCTCTAGAGATCCCTTATCTTCCGGGGCATCGGATTCTCCCCTCTCCATGTACGCCTTACTTATATTTGAAAGTTACTTTACAAATTTATTTTTATTCCGCCCTATTCTCGAATATGTCTGCTATTTTAATAATTATGATATTTCAAATCTTTCATAATTATGCCGAAGAAATGAAATATTTTTACACAGTTTGTATGATACGTGGTATTCGAAATTAAATGTACGCTACTGGTCGTTAGTCAGACTCCCTATCACGCTGTAGACACAACATAAACAATAGACAATATTGTCCTTCGAGAATTCTAAGTAAAGTAATAATTAAAATCTACGATAATAATTATTAAAATTAACATATCGCGGTCGATTAGTACGATATTTGACACATTAGTGTTTCCAAATCATTAGCGCAGTATACCTTCCGTAACACCGCTATCTGTCGTCGGCAGACCCTAAAGATGGTCTCTGTCCTTTTTGCCTTTTCGAAAGATATTTAAAGCTACAACAAACAACGGGTAGTCAATGAATTGTAAAAAAAATAAGATATCATTGATTTTTTTTATATTTTTAGAATGTTTGTAATTAATGTACCTTTCATCCAAGTGACTGTGTCGTTAAAATAAAAATAATTACAACAGTCACAAGCTGGTCCCCAGCAAAATTTCTATCACAGTATTACAGAAAATATAAAGGCATGCAAAGATGTTGTACGGGAATTTATGTAGGTGCAATCACCTAACCTTTCTTGATTCTTAGACGTATAAACTTGACAATCAGCGTTCGGTAAACTTCCCTAGAGACAACAATTTTTGCCGATGTAAGCACTTTATTGTCACAAAATTGTGTGTAGTATAAATAAATAGTATTACGTGTACAGAATTGTGTTGCTTTGCTTTTTATAGATCGAAAGTAAAGTACATACAAGCTAACACATGTTGTGCCAAAGACACGAATAATTGTAGACGAAGAATAAAGGCTTTATTGTATACATATAGGTGCTTTACAAAATATGACGCGATAAACTTGCGAATATACGAGAATTGACATAATAATCTTGTTCATAATGGGACCAGAGTATCTCCTTTTCCTCCATAAACTTGGTCTTCAGGTAGAATTGGCCATTTGCCAATCGTGTCATACAACATTTATTTCATTGACGCCTAGTATTTTAATTGTCCTTAAAACATTTTCTTTTTAACTGCCGTATATCTTTCCATGTAAGTTTCGTAGCCTTCCAGGTCCGCGAATTGCTTCATCTCAAAGAGATTGCCTTCGAGGGCCAAGACCGAAACTTTTGAGTCTTTTAATATTCGCACTGGAATTGCGTTGAGTTGTAAACAGTTTTCCTCAAGTCGTAAAGTTTTTAACCTCGAGGAATCTGCAAGTTTTTCAGATATCGCTGATATCTGATTCTGATTGAGGTTCAATTCGGTTACATGTAATCCTGAAGCAGCATCCGGAACCGTGGTCAGACGATTTTTTGACAAGTCCAACATGTCCAGGTGTTTCAGTCCGCAAAACATAAGAGGGAACTCGGATATTTGGTTATCCGATAATATGACTTGTTTCAAATGTGATAGCTTCGACAGAGACCACGGGAGGCTCTTTATGCAGTTTGAACTGACATTGAGACCCTCCAACTTGGCCAGGTTGCCTGATGCCTCCGGCAGGGTCGTCAATTTGTTGTGACTGAGACTGAGTTGTTTCAACAGGGTGAATTCACCGATGTCTTCAGGAATCCGTACGAATTTGTTTTCTGACAGGTCCAAGGTGCGTAACAATGGCGCCAAGGCGCGAAGATTCGGCGGAAACTCATCGAGTTTCCTCTGTGAAAGTTTTAATGTGCCAGTCTTTTTTGCAGTTTCGTAATGTTGTTTTAAGCCAGAATTGCCCATTTCTTCTTTGTACTAATATCAAGACCTCAAATATATAATACTTATAAATAATATTTGGTTGAAATCCTGACTCGTTAAATATACATCGAAAGACAACTCGATGAGGAAGAATCGCTGGCAAAGAATTAAACCATTGACGGTCTCAAAAACCGTTTAATCGAGACGCTTGTACAGAAGGGTGTAATGTCAAAACATTGACAAGTAGAAATATTACATTAATGTCCACCGATGTCACGTTGGATAACTTATCTATCGAATTTGTGACAGGAATTTTACGTTAAAATTTCTTGTTGATATTTACGGTAACAGAGTAAATGATTGTCACGGACTGTACTTGGAGCATCGGTGCATGAATACTTTTGAATGTGACTACTGTTCCACGTTTGGTGAATTTCAGCCTCCCGATGCGATGCTTCTTATGACCGAAATTACCGATCCGCTCCTCAGTGTAGTCGATAATCTGACGAAAGGCAGGTCGTTTTAGCAAGGAAGAAAAGTCTCTGGCTTCATCTTGTCAACTGGAAACAACGTAAAATGTCACGCGACTGACAGCGATTCCCCAATAGTTGTCGCGACGTCCGCAAGATGGCGGCGGTGGCGCTGGCGGGCGGAAAGATGGCCGACGGTGGAGAATGTAGCGGTGCGGCTCGTCGGGTGGTTTACGTCGAACCGAAAAGACCGCGACAGCTAGCAGCGCGTTCTTCACGATGCGACAGTGCGGGAAAATGGTGAGATAGTGCCGTGACTCGCGAGGACGTAGCACCGGGTGCAACGATGGCCTCCACTCCCAAGTCGGAGAAGCATACAGGTAAGTGGACACTCGAGTGTGTGACTGACATTAAGTGAGTGTCAGAACGGGCCGAGAGCGGACGGTATACAACGGCTACAACGGCGGTTGTCGAGGGTCCGGGTGTAGTTTGTTGCCTGCTCCTTTTCACATTAAACACTCCTACGTCCCCGTCTTCGTGACACACTTGTCACAAGGGTCTTGGGGTTCTGCATTCTCCGGTCCAACGAGCCCTACGTTAGCTCCGCAAGATCTTCGAGCTTACCGGACGCGAAACGTCAAAAGCATATGTATGCGTGCGCCCGGGAGGGGTGCTGCACCTTTTTCGGCACTTACCATTAAGATTTCAATGAGACATCTTCCTTTGTTTCATCAATAAAGCTTGCATTTCATCTGCATTTATTAACATTGATTAACATCACACGGTTGACTACCATTCGTGCTCGTTGTTTACAAAGAAACCTCTTATGGTGTTCCTGCTTTATATCAATAGCAACATAAATAAGCCTTTGATGTATACAAACTGGGTCTTGACGGCGAAATAGGCACGTTGTAACCCAGATGAATCTGTTTATAGTATCTTTATCTTTGAGCATAAGACACAGAATGCTTCCGATCTATGTTCATACATTTACATTTAATTGGTATTTCTACCTGAGGTGATTTATAAAAAAACAATGGACCGATGCATAGAAAAATGAAGAGGGAGGATTATTTGCGAAGATCCGTAATGCGCGAAAAGCGAATGAGCATAGCGAGATGAGGCAACGTTGCCGATTTTCGCTTTCTCCCAGTCCGTTCTCCTTTCGTTCGTCGGCCAGCCGAAGGATTCTTTTGAGAAAGCCGAGGGAGAAATATCCGTTCCGCGACGAAAACTCCGAGGTAGTAATAATACAAGGCCGCCTGGAGAGTGTATCAATAAACCGTCCACGCGCCAAGGGAGTAATGCAGACAGCTGGCTCAGTTTTTCTGACCGGAAAGTTCGCACCCTCCCTCGAACAAAGGTCCCATTCCATCTCGCGAAAACGGACGAATTAGAATCTTTTTTCTCACTCCATTCGGCGCAATATGACGTTCGCAAATCATCCCCGATATGGTCGAACGATTTTTATTTTATTCCGATAATGCACCGTGACAGGTGTACCTTATCAGAGCAGATATTATTACATACCTCACAGAGTTGAGGGGAATACGAGAGACGGTCGGCTGGTCCTACACTCGAGCAAAGCCGATTTGATCAATTTGTCGGACAACCGGGACCGACTAACCGTTATCCCACGTCATCTGTCCCGGGTAATTGCATTTAATTCGAGTTGATTCGTTGGCGGCTGAAATCATACGCTCGCAGGAGAGTTTTGTTGAATCAACTAAATAAATCGGTCGTCGAGTTCCCGGCGAAACATATACCGCCAATTCAATGCGACCATTTCTACGTACTGCTCTGCATCTTCCTTCTGAATGAATCATTAAGTTCCGTCTTTTTAGCAAAACTTGACGGAGTCTTAATAATTATTTGTCAAAAAAGTTGCATCTCCTTACAATATTTACGAAGTAGCATCACGTATATTATAGTACACAAGTCATGATTCCTCGACGAACCACTTGAATAAATTACAGTCGCTCTTAGCCTTTCAACCCTCGTTGCATGCAGCGAGAAACCGCAATTCTTACGAAAAACCTCGTTACCGTGCTGCACCAAGAAGATCCTGTTTTCCCGAGGATGGGACGTTTGTCGTTGAAAGATATTTCTTCGAGTACGAGCGCAAGTCGGAGCGGGAGAGGGATGACAATTTGTGAGACGGGAGGGGAGGGGGGCTTACTGGCGGGAAAAATCGTGTTGGTTAGATGGAGATATGACGAGTACGGTCAATAGTAAATCCGCTGTATCGCCGGGGGAGTTGTCACGGCTGAGAGATCTTTGAAAAGCGAACTCATTAAATTCCCAACTACGTAGGTAGTTCTTTGAAATGATTCTATGCTGCTGACTGAACTGGCACAGAGAGTCATGGCAATAGCGGCGTCCGTGCGGTATTCACCATGGAATCATGAAGGGATGGGGGCGAGGCAAGCTTTCATGTGAAAATTATAATAAGGGGCACGTTCTACAAATGTCAGTATTATAATAATCCTGGTAAACCTGGTAAATGTAAACACCGTTAAAGTTGGAACGCCTTAGAAAGATTTGCACGCGCGAGCCAATATCCGATGGACGTAGGACAGTCAATGGCAATAACGCAAGCGGCCAAAGAAAAGTATTAAGTTGGCCCGACGACCGTGCACTGATACACGGTTAGGAAGTTCCGCAAATAAATCTGCCTTCTCTCCCTTCTCTCACCTTCGTCTTTCGTCTTTCGTCTTTCGTCTCTCGTCTCTCGTCTCTCGTCTCTCGTCTCTCGTCCCGGCCCGGTGAAATAAAGAACGAGCGCATCAGAATCAGTCTCCGTGCGAGGCCTTTTGTCCTTCTCTTCCATTAACCCTCCCTCTATTCTCTTAAACGCGTTTGCGCACATATACATACTCATACATGCCAACGTAAGAGACCGAAGAAGAAGCCTTGGTCACATGTATACGCGATATATCCCTCTCTTTGACCTGTTAAAATAGACGAGGCTTCTTTCCCGGCCAAAGTCAGAGATATTACCGGCCAATCCTCTGGTCCGCTCCGGACGGTCCACCAGTGCGACAGTCCACCTCCGATTCGCATACAAGTTGCGTGTCACGCGCTTACGTCTCCGACTTGCTGGCAATCCGATACGCCGCTCGGAGTTACGGTTTCCGATCTCCTCAAAAAACCGTCCAGTAATCACGCGAGTTTCCCCTTCGTCCATCAAAACTACTCAGGAAATCATAACGGGTGAAGGGATCAATAGTCCGTATTGGTTTACATTGACAAGTGCACAACGCTGCGTGAGTCATATGCTTCTCAAGTGCGTGCAACAATGTGACGAGTAGTGTGACGAGTTGATATTATCAGATAGGGTATCGAGGAGCCAATTGTAAAAATCCCCATGCCGCTCACTCGTAACTGATGCTATGCAATAGTTCGAACCAGTGGGGAGTAGTAATGACCAGTCAATCAGGCCCGATCAATTATGCAATTAAATTCGTGCCAAGTACACGATACCTTTGAAATGTACTACGCACCTTTCGAACGCAAAAAGAATTGTGTATTCCTTCAATTATCCGGAGATTTTCGGTATTCAGGGGCGAAAGTAAGATCGAAGGCGTTTGCGAATGGTGAAGTTCGAGACGATATGGAGCGGGCGTACCATTAGTGACGCGAAATGAACGATCAAGGCTCGATTAGTTAACGCATAGCCAGAGTCGCTGCGTTGTTCTACGAGCGTCAAGTGTATTCATACTGAACGATACGAATTCACAAACTTTATGACGATTTCGGTCAATTCTCCGAAATATTTCTAATCTTACGCGACCGTAAGTAGGTTTTTCTTTTTACTCTGGTGACATACATCCACGGATTTAAACTTGTTTGTCCGAACGTATCGCGAACTGTCAGCGTGTAGACGATAATTTTACCGTAAAAGCGATACGTAATTTGGGAGAGTTTGCTCGAGTTTTGGTTAAGACGCGGCGTCGTTTATTGAATTCCTAAAATAACGTGGGAGTAACTCGACGGTAATCGACGGGTAACCAGGAGAAATTGGGTCGCAACTTCATCAGCTTTAATTATTGTTAATCGAGGAATCCCAACGAAGCGTGAATTTTTCAGAGGAATAAGCCGGCCTGCTCCCCACAAGCCCCTAAAGCTGCATACTCCAGCAACACGGGGCACGTATTGTCACTGCTAGTCATGAATTTCCTTTACACGGATGAAACGTCGATAATCCATCTGTGAAGCCCTCCATTGACCCGTCAGAAGCAGGACTCGCGGAGCTCGAAAATCCTTGAAATATCGCGAGGTCGATAGAGAAATAACAGCGCTGTGAAGCACGATTATTTCGCGAGAACAAGTCGGCTGGAAGGAAAAAAGGACAGGCTCTGTGCCCGTTGTACCGTAGACCGCGTTACACGACCGATCTCCCAGACTCTGTAAATCGTTGTAAAGCTTGTAAAAGCAACGTAGCTTCTCGGTAGTCGCTTCAAGATGAAGGCAAAGAAGAGGCCGAGGTCATATTTTCGCTCCAATAATCAGGCACGTTTATCGCACGAGCCTCGAAGACGAAATTTTCCTTTACTTCATTCCCACCTCCTTGTAAAATTCTAGCGAGTCGAGATAATTGCCACGAATATCTTGTAAAGTTGTATAATTCTCCGCAACGAAGTGTCTGCGTGTTTCCATAATGACGACACCTAGGAGAGAAACTACGCGGAAGCTGTAGACGCAGAAATTGTGCCGAGACATCCGTTGCGCTAAAATAGACAGCCTAAAACCTGGCCCAGTTGTGTCGGTACTGTTTTGCCCCTGGTCTATGGCTGCCGGTACCCATATGAAATCGTACGTCTATCCGTCCCATTTATATTTAGACGTTCTGTCATCGGTGACGGTCGATCGAGACTTTCGAGATTCCTGCTTTCGCGATATCCTAATCACAACGCTTCAACGGTCGGCTTCGTCGATGAATTATCGAGGAAAATATTGATCTTGCATCGAGCCCGATTCATCGTATCGGCTTTGTTCGGTCTCGCGCTAATTTCTTTTCATCGTCCAACCATCTCTTTGGTCTTCCCCGAAAGACCGCTCAATCATTTTCATGTTCCGTCGAATTGTAAGACGCTGGTCCGAGAGGTCGGTTGGAGCTACGATTACCGATAATGTCCAACGATAACCGCAACCTTCGTGTCACTGGAAATGACCCACTACGCCTGCAACTTGCACACAGTGACACATAGGATCGCGTCCTTCCGCTTCACGGGCCGATGCCGTAACGCGTAAATTTATCCGCTCGATCGTGTTTGTCGCCTTGACGTAACTGTAACCGGAAAAAGGACACGGGCATTTTTATGAAGAACAGGTGTTCCGAGATGTGCACAGAAGGAGGGACAGAGAAAGAGAGAAAGAGGGAGAATGAATTATGAAGTGTAAATCATCGTTTCTCCTGTGGATCAGCCGAGATGCCGCAATACGACGATTCCTTCTTGGACTCTCCGATATTTCGCCGGCAAACCCGCAATTACACAGTGCAGAAAAAATCCGTGCCCAAGTCAAAATCCTTCCAAATTGCGACACCGTTGCTGCTAGCCGTGACGAGTCATGCAGGCACTCTTTCCGCTTCAGTTTCGACCTACAGTTTGCAAGGTAATGTCAATAAACTCCTTGACACTAACCAGGAAAGTTGTCTTACCCTTTAACTCGAAGCTTCATTAAATGCTAACAATTTAGCCGTTTTCTATACTTGAGGGTTGTTGGCGTATGTGCAATGTGGGCTAGAGGTCGACGGTTGGTAATTGCTCATTCGTACTGTCAATCGTGTTAAGCACCATGCTCACCTATGTAGTTACGTCTGGCCATTAGCACCCCCGTTCTGTCGAACGATATGTACACCATCTCCATCTCCCACGGTATATAATGTACACGTCGCTCAATGATTTCCCCCGGGTTAGCAACGGGATGCAAATTGTTCGATTCACATACACCACGTGCGCATAATCATTGGAAATTCACTCAAATCGGAGCAGTATGCTCGAAGTTTTAGTGAGCCTAAGATCGTCGGTCAGTTGAAAATACTTTCCGCAGGAGATACATTGAAGATTGAATGGATGACAAAAATAGAATGTTGGCAGAACGTACAGATTTGAGAGATATTCCTGACTGTCTGCTCGATTGAGAGGTTGCTTCGCAGTTGCCCGTCGACTTAGGCCAATGTTGTCGAGATAAAACAGTTGCCAGTAGTTTCTCGGAGACACGGGACGTTGGACGGTCCTGCCGTGAGTAGCGAAGAGGAAAGTTTCGCCAACTTGTTGGTAATCGACAGCAGAATGTCAGGCATTATTGTATCTTTGCTGTCACCTTCGTTTTACACACTTGTTCGAAGTAAACGGGGAAGGCTCGAATTTGCCGAAATACCGGGACAGAGGGCTATTGCAGTGACTCTGGGGAAAATATGGCGGGCGACAGGAGCACTTCCTCATCCTTGGGCAGCTTCTAGTTGTATGAATGTATCCGGTTACGAGAAAGCCCTCCTCCATCTACTCGTCACAACTTACTCCATACATTTATCACGGTAGCCAGTATATTTCACCGTGGCGTATTTGGCGTGAGGAGTTATGACCGGATTAACGTGACTTTGAATCCAGAGTAATTGGTCGAAACTCCCCCCGAGTAAAAGGAATAATCACGAATAATCGATTTCCACCAGTCGTATTGTGTTAGATTAATGCGCCAATTTATCGTCTAGTCTCCATTTTATTACGACCACGGTACATATTTCCAAGTTGTTCGGAGTTTCACCTCCCATTCTACCACGTCCCACGGTTTTCATTTTTATAAAGAGCAGAGTGATGCATTTTCCGACTGACTGCGCGTCAAGTTCCGTCCGATCTTTTCGTTGGACGTTAAAAGCTTCTAGCGAAAATCCTCGGAGCGGTTTAATCCGTGTCTCGTAAGCTTCCTACAGGAAGATTATCATGAATAATTTTCCACAGGAATGAGTGCAACGTTACATTCTCAAAGCGGAAGAAACCCAGCCCATCTCTCGAACTTTTCTTTGGAGGATGAACATTCGATCGTGATTCAAGAGAAAAATCGAGAAAGAATGAACGTACGAACATCTTTGTACGATCCATTGAGTGCAATTCAGTAAATAAATAAATCAAAGTTTCCGAATGCATCGATGGGAACATCGTAGCTCCGGTTTACGAGAGTACCGCCCCTGGGGTGTAAACCACCACTTAATCAAGACGTTACAGCCGAGTTCTCACTGGAATTGCCCCTTACCCCCTTCGTACTGGTCACCCTTTTCGGTTTTACCGGGTCCCGATAAATGCAAGCTCCGGCCACCTTCGGAACCGAGCCTCTAGCTACTTCTATCTCGGCCTGTACCGTAGATAAACCCTTTCTTGCCATCGATTTTACGTTGCAGCGCTACGAAACTACGATTTATGGTCTTACTTGCAGCGGCCAAATGCCGAACGACCTTTGCCAGAGAACTAAACTAACTTTCCTAGAGAACATAGAGTAAGGAAAAATCCGAGGGATAGATAAACGTTGTTCCTAATCGATCTGCGATGCGAGATGCGATCTGGCACTTATTTCACACTTATGAAATATATGTAAAATTATAAATCGGCAAAAGGTGTGGTATACGCTCGGTTTCGGTGGGGAAGGGTTGACTGTCGTAAGGAAGAAAGTATAGCGGGTTAGTCTCAGGGGTGAGCTCGGTATAAAGCGCATTCGAGAGCTCAAGAAACGCGAGAATTCCCGCGTCGAAAGGGAGGCGGCAAAAATAAATGTAAAAGGAGCCGGCATCTCCTTCCTTCGATCCGTTCGTCCAACTCGATGCTTTCGACTCCCTTCTCTGCCTACCCTGTTCACCGCTCGTCGATCTTCCATTCATGCGAGAACTTCCGTCCAACTGAATTTTACGCAGCGACATACAGCCCCGGCGAATGTGCATCACGCAAAAAATGCAGAAATGCATTTCACCTCAGGAGATGAATTTTCGCGCTTCCCTCACTTTTTTTTCGTTCCACGTATCTTACGACCCGTGCACTTTTCAGTCATTAAACTTTTTTACGTGATGACGGAACTCTTGAATCATAAAGACACCGTTGTTCCATAAGTAACACATTGCAGGACCTCGTTAGTTGGGAAATCCTCGTCAGTCGCTAATGAGATTAATTGCCCCGCAATGCCGCGGGGTCCCTGATTAACGAAAAAACCGCGCGACCGCGCATATCAATCTGAGGCTCCGATTAATGAACCGTTAGGAGTGGAAAAAATGTGTCAAACCTCCGTGCGACGAATGAAAATGAAATACCATCGAATCGGCAATTTTGAAATCCATTCGAGTGAAATTCGAACGAAATTCGAACGAAAGCACGGACGCGCCGGGGTATCGTCCTCGATAATCAGACGGATTCCATGGTTTCCCGAGAAATCGATAACAACGCGACATTGCTCGCATTCGCACGTGCATGGAGATATTTTCCCGCGGGGTGGCTGCTAGAATCCTCCGCTCTATATCAAAGAAATGGCTTGCCCGCATAATGAAACGTTTGAATCCGTAAACGTAGAGCGCGTGGCCACAGGTCGGTATGCGTATATTCGAAGACATGGTAAAACAGTAATGACAGTAATGACAGTAATGACAGTGACCCCTAATGCGCTCGCCCACCATCCGCATAATTTGCACGTTTTGCTCGAGATACACGCAGCTCATTTCCATCGAGCTACGACAGAGTTACAAACAGCTTCCTGTGTCTTGCAGAAAAGAGAAAAATTCGATGCAGCATGCCGTGTCGTTAAAAAAATTCTCTTGCTTTTTTAAACAGTCAGTTTTATGTATGATGCCCCCGTCAAGAGAAACAGAGAGGGAGGGAGAGAGATATTCGGCGAAAACAGAATACGAAAAGCAGAGCGAGCAGACAATTTCCCGCGAGTCAGGCGGACAAACTTGCTAATTATGGTCGCACGGTAGACTCTGTCCATGGTGCAGTAATAGCTGGGTGCAATCTCAGTGCTTTTCCCTTGTTCTCGCAGATATGACGGAACATATGTACCGTTGGCAATGACCAGCGACAAGAGAAACTCGTTACAGTTTACTCTCCGTTGAGGGAAATCAAATGCACTATGAACTTTCCTGCTTTGTCTTCACGAAACCCTCTGAGCTCCCCTACCTCAGCGAGATCGTTCGTAATTTTATGATTTATCTGATTCTGCCGAAACTGTTGTCTAACGAGGCAGATTTTTATGACCGCCTCGGGGGTTCGAATTTTTCGAAAGATTAATCACGAGCTTTCGTAACGTCAGCCAGAAGATAACGTCTCCGGAGGTACGGTTAATTGTTTTGGGGAAATAAATTACGCTAAGACACAATGGCCGTGAGCAATCCAATTTAGCTGATATCGCACTTTGCCCATAACCGAAGTCCATGGCTGTATAGTATATAATATCGATTTCCGCAGTATCCTAGGGATGCTAAAGCTCGCACTAATTAACGAACTCGAATCAATAGCCATCTGCGGGATGCACTTAATATCAGTCGGGGAGGATCGGGAATGCTCTATTTATTCTCCTACCTCGATGAAACATGTGCACATAGCCGCGGTCTTTGCGGTTCAATACCCTCTGGTTTATTCCGCCTTTAAAAGCCTCTAACAGGAAGTGTAAAACTATAAAACTCCATAGGAAATGGAACGTATTCGTAGGGCGATAGAATCCTACGAATAATATCACGAACGATAAGAATATCGGATTGGTTTTCCGGGAGTCTGTTACACCCTCATGTGAGTTCCCTCGCTTCGAGATAGAATTTCGAAAATGAAAGGAGACCTCTTTTCGGCGTTTCGGCTAAATTGCAGAAGAGAGGTTGCCGCGGGCGTCGTGCGAAAAGCGCAGGGAACTTGTTTGCACCGGCACGTGAGCTTCCTTTGTCGCAAAACCGTACTTTTCGGCAAAGCCCATAGACGTTCGCTCCACCCACCGTGAAATGATCCCGGTTAGGGGCCTTCGCGGTTAATTAAAACCAAGTATAAATCTCGTAGAATAGCGTAATTATACATTCACAGGTATTACATATTCAGTTGCTCGCTAGAACCTACGGCTCGTTTATTAACCCTCTTTGTCCTGGCTTTGTTGATTTTTTAATGACAAGTTCAATTCAAGTTCCTCGCTGTCACGAATTTAATCCGAGCATCCCATCAAGCCGAAGTATGATCGAATTTCAACATAATCTGCTCTCGGTAGCCGATGAAAAACGGTCGATGGGCAAGGGAATGGCACGATATCGGTTCGTAAGGTGAATCGCAGAAATGGTTCGAGTTGGTCGTCGGACACCTAATCGAGTCATCTGTCGGGGACCATCATAGACGATCGAAAGTCATTGGGATACCGGGAAGTTGTAGCAATCGATTTCACCTCCCTTAGACCGAAGTATAGGGTCGGCAATAGCCGTTCGCATTGAATCTATCGTCTTGTCCGTACCAACGGCTATCTTCAACGGTACTCATAAATTTAATTAGAGCGTAAATCACGTTTCATCGGTCTAGTAAATATCGTTTCATCGAGACAGCCGGAATTATATAAAAGAAGCCAAAGTCTTCCGAGTCCGCCATTGAATATCGCATTATTTCGTGGCTGGTGGACATGCTCGAAATACGGGAATTATGAAAATTATGTAAATTACAGGCAGAAACGGATGGTAAGGAGAACACCTGCGCTTAGGAGAAGAAAGCACGGAGATAAGAAAAAGAATAAGTACTTTGGCCGAGGGACGGTTTTATCGGAAACGGATAGTATCGTCTACGAAGTATACGTCGGCAGATTCACGAGTAGAATCCCGCTACTTTTTTCTTTGCCGTATTTTAGCCGTATCTCGCTGTTCGTACGATGTTGAACACGTTGAGGCAGCTCGAGCGGACATAGCGAATTTTTGCTTCGATAAACTATTTTTGAGAGGACGATAAACATCGACACAGCGGAGTGGAGAGGTCGATGCAGCCTCTTTAATCGGTCTTATTGTCCAAACCAACGTCGAGCGCCATTGTTGAAACTTTTTCGATTAAAACTTGGACGGCCGCTTTTTTCCTCCGCCATGAAATACGTCCGGGACGATCATTTACGTTTCTGCCGGCCTCGGAGATGAATCGCCACGGTCGCGGCGCTCTCGAAACAAAAGTCTCGAAAAGTGCAAGATTCTCCCGGAGTCCTTGTGTCGTCCCATTAAAAAATGATCGAAATTATCTCGTACCACCACGTTGTTACTCTCGATTCGTCCGTGTATTTATGTCCTTGCTCACTGATTTTTTCACCGTCAAATTATAACTGAGAAAAAATCGTCGGGCTTCACAAAGTATGTTTATCAGCCCTTTAAGTGGTGGTTGAACAGCCTACACAAGGGACCCCATTAATATTGAAAGCAGACTTGCGAATTCCTCGAGACTAAAAGACACGCACCCTAGGAAGGAAGGCGAATAGTTTGGGTTTCCTTTCAAACCGCTGAAAGCCATCTATGAGGCCCAGACATTTTTCGTCTGGTCGGTGTAATGGTAAACTTTTGAAAATGAGTCGACCACCCTTTTTCAAGCGGACCCGAAGAATCATCCAGTCACGCTCGGGACTCGAATATCACGAAAGAGGAGAAGAAGGGACAGAAACATGACTTGGATTTCCTGCAGCGGCAAACAGAAAATTCGAGACACATAAAACGTTTTCCCGGTTTCTTTCAGTTTCACGCCAGACACTTGCCTCGCATTAGCACGAAAATGTCGATCCTATCGGTAGAAACACTGCTTAAAAATATTCGTTCGGATCTGAAAACATGATCACCCCTCGAAAATTCTGTTTTTCTTGATCGATAAGCCTTGCTGTATCAACAAAGAAGGGTCGAACATGTGGTATCTATAGAAGGAACTCTCGTCGTCTCCGATCTTGCCAGTCTTATTTTCAAGTATTCCTTTATTTCGGCATAGTAATTGCTCGTCATCCGTCAGCTGTGAAAATAGAATTTCTCCTAGCCCGGGGGCGTAATTTATCCTTTTCACTAAGTGCGGGAAACGCCTGGAAATCGGAGGAGGAGGAGGAGGAGGAGGAGGACGAGGGACTGGAATACTCGAAGACACGAAACTCGGAGGAAGTGCGAGAAAGGCAGAGGGACACGTAGGTTGGAATGAGAGAAACGAATAGAGGGGATCCGGAGGACTCGGCGAGCGTAGTTAGTTAGCAGTCGATGCGCACACGCCATGCGGTCCGGACGTTCCTCGCCTCTCCGTTCCGCCTCCTCTCCTATCTACAGTGGTCATTTACGACGGTTTGTCAACCCTGTGGTCGACGCCATCGACGATACCTGCGGTTTCCTCTTTCGAATATAATCTAAAAATGTAGTGTTGATTCAAGTGCATTGCGTCAAGTCTGCACCACGTCTACATCGTTGCCCAACTTGCCGGGGATCGCGTTTAAAAGAGATCCTTCAGAATTACATGCAATTCTCGAAATTACCTTCGCCAGATAGCCCGAATTTCGAGCTAGCAAACTTTTCACGATTTATCGTTTTACTCGACAGTTCGGTGATCGTTCAGTGTTTCTCCTTGGAGTAGGTTTGCTCGGCATGTAAATCGTAGAATTATCTATTTCGACACGAAGAAAGAGCGATCGTAAGGGCTCGAGGAGAGAAGGCAGGCAGCTTTGGAGCACGAGGTAAGATCTTTCGTTACGTTACGACTCCGTTTTGTTGAGCAAGATCGAGACGCTGAGGGCTCGCGATTACTTGCTATTCCACGATATTCCACGATATTCATAGGCCCATTGGCAGGCGTACGTGAGCTGCGAATCAATCATCACCGGGCGCGCTCTCCCGCTCATAGGGTGGCGTTTATTAATAACTCCACTGACAGCCGTGACATGTGCGAAGGTCCGTAGTAGTCGAATCCGGCATCAACCACTCGTGCATTCATGCCACTTGCGAACCACCTTCATCGCCGCTATATCATTCTCTCTTTTTCCCATACTCGCAGTTAATGTACCTTCTCCGTCGAAAGGATTCCACTCAAATCAATGACGTTCCTAGCGCCGATAGAATCTCTTCCTACTCGTATGACGAAGCTAAGCTAATTATTGTTATAGCCGACGAATGGATACAATCGTGGCTGGAGTAATGTCTCTCCGGAAAATTAAAAGAGTCTTCGATGGGTGAGGTAAAATTCGACCGACATTAATTAATCGTGTTGAAGCTGAAAATCGCGTCCGTTTTCGAAAAGCGAGGAGACACGCCTTACTAAGCCGTCATATTGACAGTGGGAACAACTGTGCAAGGAATTCAGAGATGAGATCATAGCAAGTGCACGAAAGTAGGCGGTCAGCCGATTTAATGATGAGAGGAGAGAAGGTCATGTCCACTCATCGGCCGTCTTCACCGTACGAGTTTTTTCTTCTTCGCAGTCGAAAAACAAATGATTCCTAATATGAATTCGAGGCTATTTAACTCGCAAGGAATCGTTAATTAATTAGTTTCTCAGGTGTAAAACATGCGCCATGTCCTCGAAATAAGTTTTGTCCAATGACCACGTCATCCTTAGCTATCGGGCAAGACTGCAGTCCACGAATATTTCCCAAACTGATCAATTGTAAATTTATCACAGACTTTAAAGACTTGTTTGCATGCGTCTTTGCCTGATAAGTCATACTTTCGTCAAGGACTGTGCACAGATATTCTTCTTATCAGCAGTGACGCAATTCTTAGTTCCATAATGATTCAGATTCCAGTTGGCTCTGTCGAAATTAGAAAGAATTCTGTCAAGGGTCATGGACTGATCTCAGATTGATAGCAGGGTTTGTTGAAAGCACCGAATTAGATTGGAGCATTTTTCAACATTATTCTTATTACCTTAAATGGCGGAGAGGGTTCCGGAACGACGCGAATTCCGTGAACCCAACACTTTACCTCTCGGAGATGAAAATCCCCGTCTCTTTTTTGGCCTGTCCTTCGTTTTGTCTCATTTCTTGGTGCATCGCTTTGCGCCGCTGAAAGAATCGGCCGACTGCAGAGGAGAGAGCCGGGAATTGGATTCTTGTTTGCTGAGTTTTATTTGATTACGGTGGATAGCGATTTTCCGAGGTTCCGTCTGGGTCTCCCGTTACAACTCCCTACACCGTCCTCGCCAAATTGTTTTCTTTTGCATAAACCATTCGATGCACCCCAGGTACATGGAAAGTTTTTGCATAAATCGTGATGCATCGATGGTGGGAGGAAAGTTATAATTGGTTTAGCGTTTTCTCTACATATATGTGCGAAGGCAATGCCGAGGTCTACACATGCGGGATATTAAGGAGCTTTGCAAGGAGCTTTCCTCCAACTCAACGCAACTCTCCAATGCCGTCCAAGTATATGCCCTCTAGTCTCGAAACATTACAAAGCCCAATCTAACCCACTCTAATGGATCTACCGTTTGCATCTCCCAGTGCACCGTACCAATTCCACCCTTCCAATCCTATCTTCAAGAAAATAAAGACCGCACCCCAAGATCGACGGCACTTAGATATAGCTTTTCTTATAAACATTTATTGCTTGTTGTAAATGAAATGCTCCGCTAGCATTATCGATTTGTTGTTTAACCCTAGGCCATCTGATAGGATTGTCTAAAGGTATTTCGTAGTAGGTCCTCCCTTGGGTGGTCATTTATCTCGGGCAAGTTCGGACTAATACCCTCCACTTACAAATAGTTCATACCTTAGTACTCGCAATTAATTTCTCAGTAACGACCTCCTCGGCGCGAGTTTCACATTAAATTTCTCATGTCGCGGAATCTCTCATTACTGGCATCTTTTTCCCTTCAACTAGCTCTCCCTCGTCCATAGAAAAAGTTAGATTTCGCTGGGCGGTTTTATGGTCAGTCCGGGAAGTTTAAGTGCATATCGCATTACAACTGCCGCAGAATATCGGTCTTGTATACCATTAAGAGCCCCATGGGACGTTAGTGAACTTTCCACTTTGTCCTTCCCATTTGAGTTTCCAGAAAAACGGCAACTTTGGATCCGGTACTTTGGGTTCTTTTGATTCGGCGTTTCTACCTTCACTGAGCAAATTCTAATGAGGCCGGTTGTTGGCACATGAAAAGAAAGTTTTGCTCCCACCGATTTTTCCACTATAATTTTTTTCCTCGTTTTCACTAATTCGTGCAGCTAATACGTACGAATGAGAGTTTATAATCCGGCAAGGTTATCCCTCCGAAATCCCCGCGTCCCTATCCGTCGAGCTTCACGGAGTTTCTTCGTGTTTTGCCTGCCAGTTTGAGCGTCGGTTACTAAATTTAGTAGCTTGTCCGATGCCACCAAACTGGAATAATCCTCTTTCGGCGTTTAAGCTATTTCGAAAGCTCCTGAAAGCTGGGCCCGTCGTTCCGTCGTTCCGTCTACCTACATCGTTGCCCTCAACGTCAAGTCGATCGATATCACGAATTCGACATGAATAATGACCCTTGAAAATTTCACTGTAAACCACGAGCAACTACAAAGTCCAGCTTTTTTTTTCTCTAGAATTTTTGTAAATTCCGCCGTGTAAAATTGGGTGAAACTGTCGCGTTTTTAAGGGGCACGCTCAATGAGAGACGAGGAATTCGCATTAAACCGTAGCGTACGCGAGCATCTGCACGTACACGTCGGCTTTTTCGAGAGCGAACACACGGTCCGTATATTACGGGGCGGTGCAACAACCTCCTGGTTATTTCGGGGTGGATCGTATCGTGGAATGCGCCCATGCAAACTGCCTCCCGTGGGACACGCGTGTCCCGGAAAATTAACGGATTATTTGCCCTCGGCGCGTAGATGCGTGCTAGGATTCTCCTCGTCCCGCATCATATCACCCGAAAATCCATGTCCGCGAGATACCATTGCTTCAACTACTCGTCTGCTCATAATTATGTATTTACGATAATTTGTAGGGTCAACTATATGCACCGCAGATATTAGCTCGACTGGGCCGGCCATGCAGAAAATTCCTATGAAAATGAGCGCGTGCTTAATATGCCGTGAAATATCCTGCACCGACGTTCAACAACCATAAATCTCGGTAATACTGAAAACCGGCAATGCCACGTTTGCCGTTCAATAAACGCGATGACGAATTAAGGGACAATTTGTCAGATGGAATTTACCGAAGTGGATGGAAAGTGGTGCATTGTTCGTACATGGCATTGTCTCCGATTGACAAAGTCCCGTTCACGTGGTAGTAGTATCTTGCGGCTTGGGCCCTTCACCGAGCACCGAGCACCGTGTACACTGCTACAGTGGTAATCCGAAATCCATTAGCTCATAGACACGACAGAGCTAACGAAGCCGCGGATAATCCACTTCCATGGGATGCAGCTCCGATTATTAGCTTTACCCGGACGGTAGCACCACTAGGTGCATCATAAGAAGTCCTTGTAATTTCCCGGACATTTAATTTCAATTTTCTCCAGCAGTCTCCAACACTATTTCCTCGTGTTTCAATGAAAAACTCAACGCAGTGCGCCCCGGAGACAATAGATTTTAACGGACTCTTATCTAATCCGTCGGTTAATTCGTGGAATTTTCCTTCGTTAAATCCCATCGATGAAATTGGAAAATGGAGAGTTAACTCGATGTCGAGGGTATTTGAGCGTCGAATCGCTCGTCGACCGTGCGAATTTTGTGGCTCGCTGCTCGTTCGCTTATGGTCCCATCGTCGCGACTGGATATGTAAATCCCTTGTATTTCCATAAAACAATTAAGCCGAGTTTCTGTTGTTTAGCAGCCACGGTAATATCGTTGCTGTAAACTCCGGCACTCTCGCGTAGGGCTGACGCTCCCATGCTCCGATCCGTCTCCGGTGTATACGCGCCACGAAACTTTAATATCACCCTACCATTAGGGTCCAGGCACGAGCGTCATTTGCCGTGGTAATTGTTAATTAATACTCGTTACGCGGCACGTCACTTGCCTGCGGCGAGATCCCCCGAAAAATCAACCACCAAATCAATTTCTCAGCGGAGAAAAAGCCACCGGGGAAAATACCTGTAATACGCTTATCTATTTCGCCACGCCTCTAATATTCATGCGACGCCATTTCGTTGAACCGCATCTGTCGTACATCGTTTTACGATCGACGTTCATCTAAGGGATAACATGGCAACCCCTTGTCGCGTCGAGGACGGGCTTTTGAGCTTGTACAGCAAATTCCATAAAGCCATAAATCCCGTAGAAACGTCAGCACGCTTGGAGCAAGGGAGATTGATGCTCGAATAATACATGTGTTTCGTAACGTACGCTTCATCTGGCGGATTATTATTAGGAAAATAACATTAGCAGAAATTAATGGTCGTCGGTGTCGACGATTCATCGAAATTCCGATATTTTGGCATGGCCGTAATTAATGAGAGCGAGCATATTCGCCGGAGTCGCATAATTACATAATTCATGATTGGCAGCTGTATCTGCGAGGCACAGGAGCTCGTTACATGGCAGATGGCACCCCCGCGTAATTGCATCGCGCCTCGGCCAATTCCGTCGTTGGCTCCTAACATGATCGCGTCTTTTCATCGTTATCAGGTGGCTGCAGCGCGCTCGAGAATGCAGCACTCTCGCGATAACTTTCCTCGTACGGGCCTTTAATCGTCCTGCCAGCAGCACCATTCATCACGATGAAAGGATCGCCGCCGATACTGCCAACGGAGATAGGGAAGTGCCGAGCTTTGCCGATACCGCCTATTATGCACCGCCATACAAACACCGCCCAGAGACAGAACGCACCCGTTTGCCATTCTAATCACGCGCCATCGCGATTCGTCGGCTTGTCGAATTTTACGCGAACCGATCCCTTAATTTAGCCCGCACTATAGCAACTCCAGCGTGTCGACAAACACGAGCGATGCACGTCCTGCATACTCGTAAATTAAAGCCATCGCGTAATTGACGTATCGCCCTGCTTTACCACTATTCGCTTTCAATCTACTCGTTTCGATCAATCGGAAATTCGGAGTCTCTATCGTCGAACGATCAAACGGACGGTTCGTTTTTAATACGGGTACAAGGCGTATCTTGTCATCCATACGAGGCTAGAGAATTGTCTATTGTGTTGCATCGAATTAGAATGTTCTCTCAATTTCCGACGACCGAGAATTCCAATGACGCGGGGTTAAGATTCTTCTGCCGGTAGGAATAGTACGGTGGATTGCGAGCATTCGCTTTAATTCACGTCATTCGAAGGGTTCATGCACCGGCAAACGCAAACGCAAACTCAAACGCAATCGCAATCGCGCATAATACGTTTGAACCTCGGTAAACGCAGGTACATTGCTCTCGGCGCATAACGAGGATGCCAGTCGAGGGCTTTGCTAAATGCTAGTCTCTGCGTTTACCTCGGACTTTGCCCGTAAATTTCTGTATTAGGCCAATGAACGTCTCTCGCCGGAATGTTGTCGTGCCTGGCAAATCCCTCGTATTTATCGTGAGCGCGATCGAAGGATTTCCCAGTTGATAAATTTACCAGCAGATATCCTGTCGCGCAAATCCGTAGAGCGGAAATACCACACGAAATAGGATCTTCCGGGGGATGGAAGCATCGCGACAGCGGCACGTATGTCGCGGTTTGCAAATAACCGTGTAGATAGGTGCCCCCCTGGCATTGTGTCGCATTGGGTTTCCGATTCCTCCCGCATGCAGACGGGAGAATCCAACGTGTTTTCCTGAATCCAGTCAATCACGGCAATTTGCATCTCCGATCGCCGGCGGCCCTCTGTTCTCCTTCCTACGGTTCCCTTCGCCCAATCCTCCAATTTCCTCTGATTCAACTCCGCCTTCCTCAATGCCGGCTGATTCGCCAATATTTTTAAGACAACGCAGTCGCGCTGAAAATCGTGCTTTGACGGAAATTCTGGCACGATTCATGTGCACAAACCCGCCGGGAATCGGAAATCAATGACCCCAGAGATTTACGTGCCGCGACGTTTTTTGTCGGCTCCGCCAGATCGTTATCGCTCCATTAATTTGCCGTTCGGGAAAAATTCACCCCGCGCTGCATCGATCGGCAAATGTTTCCCCGGAGACTTGCCGGTAAATGCGTCCACGGGAATAAATGATAATAAATATATAATATAAACATGAACGCGCAGTCGATGAACGCGTAGGCCGTTTGATTTTTCGCTCGCTTTTGCTGGTCGTTTCGATGATGCGGCCAGATGAAAAGACCGTGTTTTCTCGCTCGTTTTCAATGGATTTTCGGCCACGAGGGATTGATGGTGCATTGAGTGAGTGATTACGTGGGATTAACGGGCACTTCGACACGTAATGGGTAGACATTCTCTTTTTCGCAAAATCAGAAAAAGATCGATACGTGTTCCGCCAGGAGTAAAACACACGTTGGTCTTTATCTCGCATGACCGATGCTTTCCACTGCACAACGTGCCACGTTCTGATCATAAAATAGCGAAAACGTCCGGCACACCTGACGCACGGTATTCTGGCAGTGTTTTTTCTTAAGCACGAGTGTGCTCTCGGTGGCAAGACCTAAGGCATGAAAAAGTGGCCTGGCGCCTGACGGTAGGCAGCAGCCGGTTGCCTGCAGTTTGCCAAACACTCGGTAACCCTTCATTACGCGCGAACGTGCACCGATTACACACTTACGCTCCATATACGAGACCGTTTCTAGTGGTACTTCTGCCGAGGGAAAATCACCCAGCCCGTGCTACTCGGGGGAAAAGAAAAATAAAGTGAAGTTGTTCGCCTCTTATCTTGAACCTCGTAACGTTAGGGTTGAACCGCAAACTATCTGCACGTTCAATGCAGCCGGTGTTGTGGCTTTAACCAGTGCCATTACGCTAGGTCGCTCTAATTCGATGCTGTCCGCAGCATCGTAGTAACCGGCGCGACTCACAATCAGCCATGCTTGTGATAATAAAGCA
Organism: Hedychridium roseum; assembly: GCA_963989215.1. Lineage (NCBI taxonomy): Eukaryota > Metazoa > Arthropoda > Insecta > Hymenoptera > Chrysididae > Hedychridium > Hedychridium roseum. The sequence continues at coordinate 9,862,013 of OZ022312.1, forward strand.
ACGTCCTTGAGGCTTCTTCAGAGGCGTTGAGTCAAAAGAGATTGTTGTAATGTTGCAGAGGTCGAGGAGCGGTCGGGAGGTAAAGCGCGTGGCGGGAAATTAGCGCGTCGCGCGCGCTCCTTCAAGGAGGACTTCCTGGAGAAGCTCTCCCACATGCGCTCCCCGGGCAGCGGAAGTGGCGGCAGCGGGGCAGCCACGAGGGCGGCCTCGCCCTCTTCGCCCCGCACCCCCCGCGAGAAAAGCCTTCCCGACGGATCGAGTACCACCGTCGCCAGCAGCACCCTCGACAAGAATCCCCTGCGCGATCTGCACATCCACGTGAGGCAGGTGCAACTGGCCCTCCTGCATTTTCGCGACGTCGTCTCGAAGAAGAAGTTAGAAATGTTGCCGGGCAACGGCACCATCGTTCTCGACACCGTCACCACCATACACACCGTGCTCAAGTCTTACCTCCTCTACGAGAATAGGTGAACCTCAGATCTACTTCTTCATCCGTTTAGCCCGTTTGCGTAGCTCAACGAGATGGACGTCATGATTTTCTTGAATACAGCGCAACTCTGGGCTCGGCAACGAACCAAGTCTACCAGGCCCTGGCCCAGCTCCTCAAGCTTTGCGACGACGTGCTCTTACACGGGGACCAGTCCTCCGCGCTCGACACCGAGAATGTCACGCACGTTATCGGACTGGTCGAGGAGGCGGTGAAGAACCTTGTCGGCCTGGCGCACGAGAAAATGTCCAACAGACAGAAAGCACCGGCCGTCGCGGCGAATAACAGGTACTGCTCATGAGCCATCTCCCTCGACACTGAAGATTGACGATTCGCTCGAAAAATTCTTGCAGGACGTCGAGTTACGGCTCGGAGCTAACGCCCCAGAGAAATTCTCTGCCGGATATCCCTTTGACGCCGAGAGAAAGGCAAATCTTGGAGCAGACAGCCGCTTCTAGCAGCTTGGTCCGCAGTTCACACAGTTCGGAATCCATTTTGAGGGATTCCAGTCCGCCTCCGAAACCCCCGCTTCCCGACAGGTAAGTTCTCCTCTGATAAAAACCTCCATTGGTTTGTCGCGAACGGTCCTAACGTCAGCTGCGTCACAGGACAACCGTGTGTCCGTTGGATGAGAACGACTCATCAGCTACTCCGCCTCCGCTTCCTCCGAAAAGGAGAACGCGGACTCAACAGTTGCTCGACGAATCCGACGGTCTACTAACGTCGAGCCTCGATCGGGTCTCCCTCCGTAGTCGATCGCCGGAGGACTCGTCCTCCCTTCTCAGCGCGTCTGCGGGCAGTCTCGACTCCGCTCTCAACCACTCGAGGGACGAGGATGAAATCCGGGCTATCATGGGACCAAACGACGAGTCGCTCAACGACAGCATGGATCTCAGCCTAATGGCCACCATACAAGGTAATTTCCCTATACGGGAAATAACTGTCCGTATTTATACGACGACTGTTGCACGGTTTCTGTGTTTGCTTTACTCTTCGTGTCGGTCTAACCAGAGATTTCCTAACATCCAGCTGAGTATTAGTTAGCTGCTTTAAGTACCTGCCTTAAATTAAGATGATTCTGTTCCTTGGCTTCACGGGCACTTACGGACTTCACATCAAGTTATATTTTTTTGCAGGTATGCAAGTTAATGGGACTACTAATTGCGGATGTTGGGACGGTTCTGAAATTAGCATACCCAGTACAATGTTACTAGGTCAGCAAACACCACAAGACATGCTCAGTCCATTCACCGGTACGATATTTACTCCAGTAAGCCGCGGATAGTAATTGATTTGCAAATAATCGACGTCTTGGAGAGGCGTGCGTTGAAACTCGTATAACGGCTTCGTCATTAGAGATCCTTGAACGATCGACGAAAGAATGTGGATGACATTGTACTTGTAATACGAATGAGGGTAAAACCGTGGGAGCTAAAATTACGCAAGATATCCTCAAATAGTTAGCCGAGCCGTCCGACGTGGGCGGTGGTGGGACTGGTCAGATGAATAAACAGTATCGGATAGATCTTGCCTTAACACAGAGCTAAAAGCCAGTTTCGTTCTATCGTTTCTTTGTGTTTTACCGTCCGGTGCAAAATGAACGCTACCTGGGAGAATATCAAAATGTTTTTTCGTAAGGGAAACCACGCGTGTATTTGACTTGGTCAATTTCACCCTGGTTTACGTCAAGTTCGTCTTTTAGGTCTTGAAGGAAAGATGGAGCGATTGTCCACGCAAACCCAAGAATCCGGTTTTGTGTCGATGCACTCGCAACGGAGTTCTTCACAGAGTTACACGGCTTCCAGCATGACGTCGAAACGGTCTTCACAGCAGAGTAGCATCAGCTATAACTCCCAAACATTTAATTCGCAGCAACAGTCCTTCTCCCAGCAAAAAGTCACGTCCGACAGCAATGGTTCCGTCTTCACGCAGAGGACAATGACGAGTTCGAAAAGTACCATCAGCACGACGAACATCATGGGCAGTGGGGATCCAACGATGTTGGAAAAATTGGTAAATGTGGGTGTTGTGTCGTGTGCCACTGTATTTGTCTCCAGTGTTCTCCGCTTATGTTCCTCAATTGCATCAGTAGTTTAGAATTCCCATTTAGTTAGGATTAGTGCGCATCGTCCGATCTTAGTTCCATAAGCCTAATAGTGATAAGGGAATGTGACTATCGCTAACAGGAAATTGAATCCATATCGTCGGATGGCAATGTGGTTCCTCCCGCTTTGCCGGAGAAACGATCGAAACGAAGGAAGGAACGGCACCCCTCGCAATACGACAATGTACCCGAGAATGAGCATTTGTCCACGTGCAGTCTGCACACGAGCAACGGCGACAGTCCAGATGCGAGCAAACCTCCACCCTTGCCGCTTAAGAAGAGACACAGTAAGTCCTTTATCTGCTGGAAACGTAGATAGTGGCGAGGTAGCAGCCGAAACCTTTTCATTTAATACCTCGTCGCTATCGCTTCTACGAATTACCTATAAATTTAGAGAGCCAAGAAAAATTCTTATCCATGTAAAATGGCATTGCAAAGTTCGTTTTAACAGATTAGATGTCAGATAGAGACATAGTGCGTTAGAATAGAAGCTCCGTTCTGGTTTCTTCCGAAGTAGGGTCAAACTGATATAGTATTTTGTATCCCCCAGTGTTCCAATCAGTGGCATATTCCGGTAAGTGGGATCCTGCCCACGTAAATCCTCAGCAAACACTTTCACGCTAAGTCAAAATCCTGCGCTCCACAAATTTATACATGACCTTCTTAAGGTTGAGGCTTCGCGCGGCATGTCTTATCGTCACCTTGGATTTTTCTTCGACGATGTTACTCAGATAGAATTCTTTTTTGTGCAAAGCCTTGGTTTTTCACTAACTCGTAACTCCTCTGTCGCTTATGTTTTACTTGGTTTTGCATCGTAATGCAAAGCCGGAATGAGACTGTATGTTATCTGAATCACGATAAAGATAATCCGTGAGTAAACACTTTTGATTCTGTCGCTAGGTGCAAAAGTATTCCGCGCTACACGCATGTCAACGTCGAAATATCGATCTTGCGATCGAAAGCAATTTTAACGGGAAATACGTGAGATTTCTGGCCGTAGAGAGTCGCGTTAATTGATCCAGACATCATTAGTAACTCACGCGGGAGGCATCAACATGTTCTTAATGAAAATGACCTTTCCCTGTTAGTGCACGACTAACTCTTTTATGTCCGATACATATGTTCTTGAGTGCCTCATGCTTCAATTTTCATTCATCCGACTTTATCAGCAACGTTAAAATAATAACAATTCTTCGCGAGGCATTTCTTCACACGATATTCATAACGATGCTTGCTCTAATTGTGTCTCATTCATTATGTAACTATACGATCGTAGAAGTACACTTGTTGCGGTGCAAACGACACGTTATTCTTTAACTTTGACTCTTACACCAGTGAGTTTGAATTGATTTTGCACGGTCATTTATCGAAGTGTACATGTACGTGTATATGAAACTGTTTGCTCGAGCTGTTTGCACTCGACCTCTACACGATGTGCTTTCATACCTCATGGCAGCATACATTGCGCTTGCATCCGTCGAACATCTTTCATTCCACAAAGACATTGTACTCTTGATTTCGCATCAAATGTTTCCGTTATAACGAAGAAACGAGTGCACGAAGTAAGGGCCTCACGATCGTATTAAACGATGGCCCATCTATTTCAGTTATGGCGTACATGGAGATGTTCGGGAACTGCTCTCACAGCAACAACGACTTCATTTCGGGCCTGGGAACCCGTCATTCGGTGGCGGCCTATAACTGCATGCAGGCCGAATGGCAGCAGCAGGAAATGGCCCTCACCACCACGCAATCTTGCTCCTTCATGGCCCACACTATGACGAGTTTACACGAAACTTCAAAGTACGTACTGAACGCGCGCAGTCAATATGTTATTCACGAGAAAGTTTTATAACATGAGCCACATAATGTGTTCGCAGTATGACCATGACGACCCCGACCTTAATGGATCCAACAAATAATTCTAGTCTACCACCAGCGTTGCCACCAAAGAGATGTCGTTCGGTTAAGTCACACACGACACCTCCTCCCATCTCGCCAAAACCTACTATGAGCATGCAAAGCATAAGCGTGCACACCTCGGATCCTATCGTTACATCCACGCCCGTTAAGCCCGAAGAACCGGTTTGCGTGCACGATACAAAAGATAATACATTGTCTACGCCATCCAAACTGGTAAATATGATGTTCGCTGTTTCAAAAGCAGTGCTAGTAACGATAAGCTTTCCGTTTTCAGAGTAACAATGCGTTAGATGTCGCGATACCAACGTCGAGGCCAGCAAGCAACGCCCTTTCATCTGTATCTGTCGACGAGAATACTCTGGAGTTACGGGACGTCGAACAGGACGACAGTATTTTAGACGAGTTAGATATAAGCAAGTATTTGGTGTTGAAGAAACCAGACGAGGAAGGTCCGGACATACGCGGGGGACATCCTGACGCACTGTTGATACACGCAACAAAGGCAAATAAGCACGGTAAGGACATCAACATTCTAAAAACTATAAACACATTCGCTTGAAAAACTACTTATCTTACTCGTTGCTACCTCGTTACATGCGGCATAGACGAAAAAGAATCAGGTTTGTAATCTTCAAAGTGCAACTTTTGCCGAGTTTATCAGACAAGCTTGGCCTTAGGAACAATGTCTTGAAATTCTATGTACGTTTTGTAGATTTCCTCTACCAAGAAGCATTCCTCACGACGTACAGAACGTTTATGCAACCCCTAGAGTTGATCCAAAAGCTGCACAGACGTCATCAGCGATTTTCCTGTTCCCCGGATGTCGTTAAACAGAGAGCAGCGCGGGAAGCTTTCTCTTTACTAGTCAGAGTGGTCAGCGATCTCACGTGAGTCTGAATTATCAGACAGGCATTAGCCGGCTCATGCGTAATCCTATTGAACCGAAACTCTGATGGAAATGTTTCTTACTTGTAGCATATCGGATCTCGACGATCTCCTACTTCAGACATTAATGGAATTTGTACAGCAATTAGTTTGTAGTGGCGATCTCACAATGGCCAAAGCACTACGGGTTAAGATTTTGGAGAAGCATGCCGCTAAACAATTGCAATGCGCCCAGCCAATACTCTCGTCCCTTAGCGTGACAACGAAACAGGCGTCGCTGCTCGACTTCAAGAGCGAACAGATAGCTGAACAAATGACCTTACTCGACGCGGATCTGTTCATGAAAATTGAAATACCAGAAGTCCTGATTTGGGCACAGGAACAGAACGAGGAGAGAAGTCCAAATCTGACGAGGTTTACGGAACACTTCAACAAAATGTCCTACTGGGCCAGGTCGAGGATACTGGAACACCGTATGGAAAACGAAGCGAAGGACAGGGAGAAATACGTCGTCAAGTTCATTAAGATAATGAAACACCTTAGGAAAATTAATAACTTTAACAGCTATCTGGCTTTGCTGTCGGCATTGGACAGTGCGCCCATCAGGCGACTCGAGTGGCAGAAGCATATAACGGAAGGCCTCAAGGAGTATTGCGCGCTTATAGACAGCTCGAGTAGCTTCCGAGCCTACAGACAAGCACTGGCTGAAACTCAACCACCTTGTATTCCATACATGTAAGCATCGACCGCTGCAAAAAACCTTATGCCGGCGAGATACTACACGTGACTGATCCCTCCCACTTTCCCCTCTCCAATAAACGATTCGCTTGGATTTCAGTGGACTCGTCCTTCAAGACCTCACCTTCGTGCATATTGGAAACAGCGACTTGCTACCGGATGGCACCATTAACTTCTCAAAGAGATGGCAGCAGTTTAATATCGTAGAGAACATGAAAAGATTTAAGAAAGGGTGAGTATATAGCTACTAAAGTCTTGAGCCTTCAGTCATGAATACCTTCATTTTAACTCTCTCATTTCTCGTAGTACCTATTCATTCAAGAAACACGAACGTATAATTACGTTCTTCAACAACTTTAGCGACTTCCTCTGTGAGGAGGCGATGTGGCAAATTTCCGAAAGCATCAAGCCCCGAGGCGGGAAGAAAGCTCAGCCTCAAAATTAGGACATACCTAACCCTTTCACCGCTTGCATCCCCAAGTCGAAAGGATGAGGGGGTGAACGGGAATATTTGTATTAATGTAAATACATATATTTCTCCGTAGGGAGATAGTACTCGTGTAACTCTGAACATCGGTGAAAGGGTTTGTGCGTGATTTGCGCTCTTTTTGCAACCTCCGTGAGGTTGAAAAAATGCTTCAACTTTACAAGTCCCGAGCTCCAAGTCATCGACCGGATCGAAACGCCGAAATCTTCGCGTTACAAGCAAACCAGCTGACTCGGCATATTTATAGTGCATTTCGCGTCGTGTCTTTCTTTCTTAGAGGAATTCGTGATCGCTTCGAACGCACGTAGAATACGCGCTTCAATGAAATTGTAATAATCGCTTAGGATAAAGGAAGAAACCCCATGTACTAACTACTCCGCACGTAATGTCTAAATAGGATTTATTTATTTGCCGTTTCACGAGTGCATTGTAAAAAGTAGTAGGTGTTCCTTTTTTAACTTATTTCGTTAAGATATATCGAATATACATGTAAGTATATATGATCGTCCATTATCTAGTTTTACGTAGATAGAGAAAAGTTTTCAATAGTCAACGGGGTACCGTTGATTACACAAGGAAGAACACCAATTACGTTGATTAATGTAGAGCCATTGAGGTCTCGCGTCGGCGCCTCCAAGAGATGCGCCTCGAAGGGACACATGGCACGACTGAGCGCAAACTGTTGCATATACTATTGTATATGATTATAGGTGACACTTTCTGTTTTGTTGAGAGAACTTGTTGATGGTTATTCGAGCTTTTAGCCTTGAGTCCAAGCCCAAGTGTACGTGTAGTAACAATCTTAGTTCAAGTACAAGGACTGTTCCTCAATTTTTTTCGAACTTTGGCCTCTTCTATATGCCGGTCCCAAATTAAATTCACTTCCTGTCACAGTACATTCCCAACATGTAGAAATATTGACAAATCAATCTATTCTTTGACAAGAGATTATTATTTGGAAAGTCGATCAAAGGGTACACGTTAAGCTAAAATGCAGAAAATTTTCGTTTTGCGCACTAAAGGCCTAAGCGTTGTTAGATCATAGCGATCCATTTCTGCTGTGTAGTAGCTAATCCAGGTGTAAATTAGTACATTCACGCGTTCGCGTACACACAGTTCATTGTAGAAAAGCTGCCACACGGACGTACGACTCAAAGCAAGCATTCACTTTCACCTAATCGAATAGTTGATTGATTTCGGATTATTAGATATTAATGCACGCGCTATGATTCAGCTCGAATGCGGAACCCATTGACTTTGTACATAAAGGAAAAATCTCTCACATTACGCTAATATTCTCTAATTATCGGTAATTGTAAATATGAAATGTGATGCCGTTAATCAACTCCACGCACGACGCAGAGTTTATAAACTTTAAGCGAACTACATCGTGATGATAGATTACATTCTAGTATGTGTATTAATGTACGCACGATCTTTATATTATTTTTATTTAATTAAAAGAAGGATCATTGAAACTGGTACGTTAAATTTAGTTTCGTTTTCTTTCACAATTCGAACAGTTTTGTATGATTGTCAAATGTAATTTACTGCACAGGCACCATTAATTTCTCTATAAAGTCCGTTCTATTGAAAAATACCTCTTGTGGTATCAAATAAGACTTTTAATGTTAGGGTAATTCTCCACCGTATTGCATAAAAGAGGAGTGAGATACAACAAATTAATGTGCAACGAAAATATTAGACTAGATTTACCACTTTACATAGAAAATCAAAGCTGCTTTGCGATAAATTTAGAAAGATTTAGAAAGATGAAGAGGTGGTTATGGCTGCTTTATTCCAGTACTAAGTAACCGAATATAGGCCGGAAAAGGCTTAAATGTGTCTAAGTGTATTTTCTACCTTCCGCTGAATGTACCAGCTTCGAAGAAACAGTCTGCAATCGAAATGGACTCTAAAAATGTTGTCGTTAACTTTGCAATTAAACTAGAGAAAGAAATGCTTGTTATATATACATATTATATATCAAAGGCCACGATAATACCATGCATACGATTGTCGTATACTAATTATACAGCGATAAATCGGCGAGGGATATTTGAAGCTTTTACACGTCATTTATTCAACGTTCGAATTCTGGAAAAAATCTGTTAAAATTGATATCACCCAGTGGACGATCCAACGAATTGCTCATTCCATTCGGAGACATATTAAGCGAAAAAGGGCATTCATTCGAATACCTCTCGCCAAACATCTCAAACGACGACCCTCTCTGATTGTATTGTTATAACGGACAACAATAATTCATATTCATAGGAAAATCCGATAAGCGTAAAACAAGTAATTCACTATCGATGTGTCACGAATCTTTTATCGACGAAACTATATGTGTAACTTGGCATTCATATGTACCGTGGTAAGTATTAGAAAGTATTAATACGTACATTTTGGGTGGAGACAAACATGTTACTGGAGGGGAATTCGTCAGTAAGCTGTTTGTTTCCACTTTTGAAGAGACGACATATCCGCGAAACACATTACTGTTACAAAAACAATATGTTTCATCGCATTAGTCAATTTACTGGCATACAGATTAAGAAGAAGGTGCAAAAGAATGCATAGAACTTAAGCTCAAGCGTCTCCGTAGCAAAGTATGACGAACTCGTTACTATTACGACTTTCTACGCCGTATCAATGTATAATGGGGATGCTCTCCTCGCAAGAACGTCCGAAATTTTATGAAAACAGGATATAATAGGAATGATGAGGAATGTCTGGTACAATCATGAGATATCAAAATTGCCATAGCATCAATTTCAATAGGCAGGATAAAGCGGTATATTGTCAATGAATCGTAGGGGTCAAGGGGGTCAAAGCTTTAAAATGCCAATTTGGCTTTTCAAGTATACACGATTATCCGGAAAGTTCTGTCGATTTATGGAGCATATCACCAGTACAATATTTGCGATACTTTAACATAGCCACAAGTTAAACAATAGTCGTAGGATACATCTCGATTGAAGTGTTGTAAATCGTATGTCTAGTCTCGCGTTCACGCAGTTAATTATGCAATTTATTACGTAGCCTGCCATCATATTTTTCTATAAAGATTTTTATTGTATTCGTGTACAATGCACTGTAATGTACGATATATTTGATTACGTATTGACGAGTATAATTGCGCGTCATTGTAATTTAGTGTACGGCTCTCGTTTAGCCGTCCACCCATTTTCCGTTTTTTTACCCATCATTATCTCAAGCATTTGTACGTGCATGACGTTCAAATCGGATGTTACCGCTCCTTTTGTATCATGAATGTAAGGAAAGAAAATAAAAGTACATTAGACCATTGGAACCGTACTATTTGAATTTCTAATCGTAACTGGTACATGGACAACCCTCGTGAGCAACTTCATTTTCTGCATGTTGGTAATAATGCATATTTGACAGAGACTGGGTAAGTCATGATCGGCTATGTTTGGGTGTGTAAACAAGATTGTTTATTTGGTAACGAAGATTGACGTTAAATTACAATCATGCGTTAGAGATTAGTTAAATGAAGATTACCGCAGTGTCCTTCACTTACTTTTCCTTTTGACCGCTTCAACGACGAAATGCACATTTTTCGTCATTGCTACTTTCGAAATTTCTAACCATTCTCTGAGCGGAATAATAAATGTCACTAACGCTCCCTCAAATTACCGAAAATGACTTCGACATTGAAGGGTATATTTCCCAGCCCTAGTAAGTGTTAATGCAACTTTTTTTTCGTAGAAATCTTGATACCATTTCAATAATTCGGCTGTTTATTCTCTATAGAACCGCAAAGCAGGAAGAACTTTATACACGAAAATGTAAGAAATTTGCGTAAGATGGAACAATGTTTTCACATCAGAAAGGAAGCCAATGACTTACAGAATTTGAATAGGCCACAAAGAGTAGATAAGTATCAGAAAGCCATTGCTAAAATAAACACCAACCTCCGTGAGGCCAAACTCGCTGATTGTCAGAGTGGATGTGGAACTACTGAGAAAAAGGAAGAACAATATTTAGAACATAAAATCAGTGCGCCTGTATTAAATAATAGAATTGCAAGTTCCACAAAGAAATCTATTAGAGCAGCCAATAAGAACGATTCGGTCAAGTTTAAGGGACATAATCACGTGAATCCAAAGAAAGGGGGAAAGGTACCACAACAAAAAGTATTATCTGATCCTAATCTTGGGAAAAATAGAAATAAAGAATCTGAAATTATTCCAAACACTGTACCGGCCATACTGTACAAAAGTCAGGGGATTCAAACTCTGGATGAGAAGCACATGCATAATTTATATGCAGATGGTATTATCAGGTAAACAAAATGATACTTATGTAGAAGGTCATTGATGCATGGGTGGGGACTAATCTGATGTTTTCTTTTAGATATCCCTCAAAAAAAAATCAGAAGTTTGAGAAGAATAGTAAAAATGAATTAGGTCAAAAGATAGAAGAAGATGAGAAATGTCATTTACAAAATCCACCTTTAGACAGGGGAGACAATCTTGTACCTGAGACTACAAATCTTTGCAATCCTAGATATTCCGAATCACCTCCACCTCCGGAGGGGACGGATTATATTAAATTGAATAAGCAACGCATATCTGTTGGCAATAAATTGACTGCACAATTGAGTAACGGCGTACCTCCGCCTAATTATCAAAAAGGCGTCGTTCCTAAGTATGATATGACAAGTAACTTACCATTTTTCAATTTTATTTTCACCTTTTTACTTACTCATTAGATTTGTTTTGCCTTCTATTTTTGAGGCTTTTTAAATCATTTTTTAAAAATGACATTTAGATACCTTAAAGACAGGAAGGAAGCATATGAAAAAGAGCAAAAAGAAAAAGCAGCATCATACCACCCTGACTGCCCGGATGGTCACATCCCCCTCCCTGATAATGAACGAAAGGAGACGTTGCGTATGTTAAAGAAAAGTAAGTATTTCTAACAGCATGCAGTAGTACACCTACATCTGACAATTGCTAATTAATCACTTTGCAGATTATCAAGATTATGTTAATGAGTTAAATATGATGCCCATAAAATCAGATACTCTCAGAGCCCAGAGAAGAAAAATGGAGATCGAAAAACAACTGACCAAGTTGGAAGAAGGCATCAAAGTCTTTTCAAAGCCCAAAGTTTATGTGAAAATGCATGCATAAATTTTGGTCTTGCACGAAGCACGAGTTTTGTGAAAGCCCTATTTAGAACGTGAGTTCTACGAGAAAAAGATAGTACAAGCACTTGGTGATGACACAGAATTCAGGATACTGAATGTAGTTGTGTTAGTTATTTGTTAAATATGTTGTTCCAATCAAATTATTGTACATTGTATATATGTCCCGTGTGTGTATCAAGAAATTGTCTAGTCTATTAAGACTTCGCTATCAACGACGCCATTTCATGGAAGATATGAAAATATACTGAACTATTTTTTCATAACAGTGTCTTTATTACATATATCTAATTACTATGCAGATTTAAGGATTCTAGTCATAATATTGAAATAGCCTTGGAGAGTATTCCTATCCTATTCGTATTTGTTTTAATTGGCAGTATGCTCTTCTGTAGGTGCTGAATGGGACCTCTTGACACTGTGTACAAAGGACACAGGATCAAATTGTAATTGTCCCAAGTTGTAAAAGACCTCTTCATTCTCATACCACTTCTTTATGTCAAAATTCTTGAAAAATATCCCTATTTCTCTTTTAGCTGATTCTTCTGAATCTAAAAAAAAAGACTTTTTAGCTTGTTAGAACACAGAGCGAATGGTGCCAGATAGAACATCTTATACCTGATCCATGAGTTGCATTTCTGGTATCTGTAAGACCGTAGGTGCCTCTGATAGTGTTTCTTGCAGTGTATTGAGCTTGATAGACTTTAGTAGGGCCCATTAATTGACGCCATTTCGCGATAGCATTGTCACCTGCGAGAATATGTATATCGGACGGCCCACTGCACATGAACGTCAGCAGCCGGTTGTAAAAGAATTTTTCCTTGTGTTCAGCATAAAACTCCTCCGCTTCCCTGAGGTTTATAACCTTCCTACGAGTCCTGACTACTTTGAAATCATTTTCTACTATCAACTCACGAATTTTCTGAAATGACAGAAAAACCGATACGTAAGTTTGTCATAGTTTTTTTAATATTGAATTGCTAAAATGATTGTCATTCTTTTATGTTCTTATTATATGTTATTATATTCTACCGGCAAAAAGTGAGGTTATTTCTTACCTGAAGAGCAAAAGGAGACTTAACCACGTGAGGTTTTAGTATGGCCAGCGTTAGCTGGAGTTGCTTTTTGCTTTGCATCGCATTTTTTAATACCCAATTAGTATTTATTTAAATATCCGGCATTATGAATTGTACACGCGGTCGTTAGGCAGAGAAGTGAGAGAGCAACTGTATTCAGCTAGAGTAGTCAATCACATGTTCAGCACTCGTGGTCGAATGGTCGTTACTCTAGATTGGCGCACAAAATATATACGAATACACTTTTTTGGTGGAATTAAGGATGCAAAGTCGACAAATTTATTAAACTAATTCTTTTATGTATATTTGAAGCTTTAAATATCTTATTTTTTTAATATATTATAAGAGCCATACCCGGTGGCAGTGCAATACCGGGACAACTCGCGACGGAGGGGAAGCGAGCTTCCGCACCCCGTCAGTTTCCAAAAACCAGTTTAATATACTGACCCCCCTATGGGGGGTGTATCAGATATTAAGCTGATAAGAACAGATACTACACTTTGATCTTAGCACATAGTGCCGAGAAGCGATATTGAGTATTGAAACATTAAGCCTTATATTTCTGGTGGTTTAGAAGTTTCCAGCGAGAAAACGTTGCCACCTAGCGGTTCGGTCGAATTTGCTAGTACCCCCTCCCCTCGGCCGTCCGACCGTTTGCACAGGGTTCTTGTACCCCAAATTAAAAGACGTGCTTGTACACAGAAGTGATAATAGTCTTATGTGCAGGATTTTTAACTAGACAAATATTTAAAGAATTTTGTATTATTTAATACGATTGTTATAAGTACCGGTTCGGTGAACTTTAAATTTATGCATATTCAAAGTGCGACCCAGTAATCCATAGGTCCTATTAGAGATCTTATTAGTAATAAAATTTGATCAGAAGTTGTTCGTGGGAAATAAAGACAAACTGTATAGAGATGTTTTCTGGCATTTTATTTTTTATCGCTATAATACAATTTGATTGTCGTGTAAAATCTGTTGAAGTATACTAGGGGGTGTACCTATGTTTACATCGTTTAGAAAAATTAATCCGGAAGCATAGCACGGTAGAACAACAACCCTATGATGAAATGTTAGATTATCTTTATTAATACATCTGTTTAAAAGACATAACTTATTTATAAAAAATATGGGGGCGAGGGGGCAGGATATAATAGGATCAAACGAATCCTTAGTTTACTTATATAATAGTTAAAACTAATAAAATTCAGTACTTTTTACAAGATACAAGAAATAACAAGTTTCTATCGTATTGTCGTGTGTTGTCTGGCTTAAAGGTAAACTACAATTATGCCCTTAAAACTATCGCCTTTCTTTTAACACAGAGTGATGGTGCATCAGAGAGCAGTTGCCGTTGAATTTTGAACACATTATATTTTTTTCGCGCGCAACGCTTTTGTGTTACGTATATTATGTACGTATCATTAAATTTCGTCGATTAATTCGAGGGAAGACTTACAGACAGTCCGTTGTCGTCGAATAAGAAGGAATAGTATTTCGTTGAAAATAAAGTTCAATATTTTGCGATGAATGAAAAGTATCGATGTGGATCCGGTAGGACGTTGGCACGTAACCACGGCAATTCAAGGACAGTTGCGTATACATATTATATAAAGTCGATATAAAATTATAGATATAAATAAATGGTCTCTTATGAGAATGTGCACTCATCATCAAATAGGCACTGGAATTGCGTTGGACCCTTTCGTTTCCCTACAATGGAAAGCTCCATCACACCGCTGTGCACGATTTGCAGCTGCATTAAGAATACCATAGGCCTATCCTTAATGCAATTACAACTTACGCGACACATACGCTTTTACAATTAATAGTAATGATAAGAGGAAACATAATTATCGTATCATAGAGCATCTTACGAAAATAGCAATAGCTAGCTTACATAGTATAAAAATATGTAAAAACAGTTTGTACAAAAATCGAGAGAAAGGACAATTATATAAAAGTACTCGACAGTACGCGAGGTGAGCAGACGAGGATGAGAAATAGCTAGGTATTTTATTTACATGCTTTTCCTTCATTAAAGTTTCTAATGCTCTGCAGAGATTCTACGACGTGCCCTTCGACATTCTGTCTGGCAACGATTAATTAATTGCTTTTTCTCTCGCAACAATCTACGACAATATCTCATTATGCGTATCATTCTAGCCAGCTCGTCAATATGTTACGCTTCTCTCAAACTCTCATTTGGCTAGGGGACCAAAGACTGGCGTATCTTACGAAACGGACGATCGCTGATAATTACGAATTACACATCCGAATATTAAGTGATGATCATCGGTTTCTTAAAATACGATAGTTTTGGTCGGAGCTTTTGGCTTTGGTAGACGAGAGAGATCAGAGAACCGAATGACCCCATCCGCCCGTCGCGTACTTAAAATTTAATCGAAGGATATTTACGAGAGAGCCTTTAGGTCCTCGCTCGCGTCCTCCTTTTCGGCAAGATACGACGTTTCTCTGCGCCTACCTCGCTCATATCGTCTAGTTCTCTTTCCTCTACGCTCATCGACGTAAACTAGTTTTTTGTTGCTGGGCAGTTTGTCAGGGATAAGCAAAGATTATTAGAGATTTTCTTATTTTTGTCCTAGCGGAGAGTACATTTTTTGACTCAAGGATTAGCGAATTGTAAAAAGTTCGGTATCGTCTAGTGATATTTGGGAGGAGCGACAATAAGAGGACGCTCGCGTGTAACAACACCGGCCGAGAATGCCTCTCGAACCCGACGAGCTGAATCACAGTTGAACGTGTACTCGTGTCCGTGGATCACGGCCGGTTTCATATGTAAATCGCCTCGGAACCCTTGTTGCTTTGGTGAGCGGCACCAGCGCCGCCGGCGTAGGCGTTCGGCGAGGCCATACACTCGGACCAGTCGCTGTTCGAGTGCGGCGAACTCGAGGACCAATGGCCAGGACTGTCCGGTGAGGGAGTCGGGAAGCTTTCCGGTGCCTGCATCAAATGCTGGGGCGTCACGTCCGGTCCCGAATGATGAGACGGCGGAGTCAAGTACTGATAGTACTGCTGCGCCTGTTGTTGCTGCTGCTGTTGCTGCTGTTGCTGCTGCTGTTGTTGCTGTTGCGCTTGTTGTTGTTGTTGCTGTGCGCTTTGCTGCTGTTGCTGTTGTTGTTGCTGCTGCTGCTGCTGTTGCTGCTGCTGCATGGTTTGTTGAGTTTGTTGCATCTGCTGTTGCTGCTGCTGACTACTCGAATACGGCAGATTATCGAAGTCGAACCCCACCGGAGGCATGCCGCCGTGCTTCTGATGGGTCGCCTGCCTCATCGCCGCGATGTGAGTTGGGGAGGTCGGCAGGGACGGCCGACTCTTCGCCGGGGAGGGCGAACCCATGTAGCTCGCTTGTGGCGAGAGCGTCATATTTGACTGCACCGAGTGAGGCGGCGACTGATTGCTGTACGGTGGCGACAGGGTATTTACCATACCCTGGGTTTGCCTTTGGTGGGGCGCCAGCAGCTGGTCGTGAAAATTAGGCAGCCCATAGTTTGCCGTAAAGGTGTCCAACCCGAGCTGCTGAAGGCCTTGCATCGATTGGCCCTTTATGCAGTCTTCGTAGGCCGGTGGCTGCTTCGCCGTTGCCGTGTGACCAACCAACGGCAGGGCGTTGCTGTAGAGGCTCGCGCTGTCGTACGGACTGGGCAAATTCCCTTCCGCACCCTCCGCGCCTTGAGGGATTTCTTGATTTGGGGGCTGAGCCCCCCGTTTGGCCGGTGGTTTCTTCACCGATGGCTTTCGCCTTACCACCACTACGCCACCCTCCGATTCCGGACTATTCGGATTACCCGTACCGCCGGCACCTGCCTTCGGACGTTTCTTTGATTTCGCCTGCTTTGGCGCGGACCCTATCACCGTTGGATGTGTTATCAGTTGTGGATGATTTGGAGATCCTGTAACAATTGTCATTATCGGTTAAGTAACCGACCATTCATAGATCGTACCGATGAAAAATAAACGGATCGGCTGATGCTTACCCATGAGAGAGCCATTCGGTATAACGGACACCATCTGTGGAGACCTCGGGACGTGTTCGTCGAGCAGCCTGACAATATCGTGATGAAGTCTTTCGCTGGCGACGTCTCGGGGCAGTCGGTCCATGTGATCCGTGATTTCCCGATTGGCAAATGTATCGAGCAACGCCTTACAGGCCTCGAAGCTGCCTTCTCGAGCTGCGAGGAACAGGGGCGTTTCGTCCTTGTCATCCTGGGCATCCCTATTTGCCCCGTGAACAAGGAGGATGTTGACAGCATCGACGTTGTTCACAGCTGCTGCCCAGTGAAGGGCACTCTTGCCGCTATTGTCGGCAGCATTTATATCGGCGTCGGCATTGATGAGATCTTCGACCATCCCTTCCGTGGCCAAACGGGCGGCCAGGATCAAAGGAGTTGTACCGTCGTGCATGCGAGCATTCAGATTGGTTGCCCTGTTTCGTAGAAGTATTTGGAAGACTCCCATGGCGTCGGCTGCAACGGCCGAGTGAAGAGGTGTTCTGCCGGTATTGTCCTGAGAGTTGGCGTCAGCTCCTGCATCGAGAAGTCGCTTGGCAGCATCGGCTCGGGCGTACCTAGCGGCTAGATGCAGTGAGGTTTCGCCGCTCTTGTCGGTTGTGGCATTCAAATCGGCGCCCTGCGCCACGAGATCGGCGATCACCGCAGCTGTTCCGTCACTCTCATCTTCCTCCTCTCCCGTGTCCAGTCCACCTCCACGCACTGCCGCGACCATTAGCGGCGTCATGCCACAGGGTCCTCTCGCATCGACATCCTGTCCGTGCTCGAGACTCGGAGGGGTTAGAACGCCAGCATCTGGTCTGGTGCGTATCTCAGCGGCATCGAGATGCTGCTGCGTCCACATTCGTGGCTCAGTTTCCTCATAATCCGTAATGGCTGTGTGATCACTGGCGTAACCCGGTTCTATGGCTCTCATGCGCTTCGATGGTGGTAAGTCTGATTCGTCGTCGGACCATTGCTGAACCCGACCGTTCCCCACGTCAAGGTCCATACAGTTCACCGATGGCTGCTTGTTCAAGTTTCTCATTTCCTGGCCGTCCGGCCCACGTCGACGGGAACGCCTTCTTTGACCGCTGCTACTGTTGGTGCGGAAGAATCCCTCCGGGAACCAGGTTACTCCTACCGCTCGTTTCCTCTGAGCGGTCACGAGAACTCCTACGAGCATCCCACCGAGAACAACTATCACTACGCCTATGAAGACGTACTTATAGTTGGTCTGCGAGGTCGGATACTCTGGTCCCTGAGGTCCCATTTCGCCTCGTACCTGTTGACATATTCAGTGTCATATTATAGACAATATTGCGCAACACTTGGCAAGAACAAGTTGGGATACGATGATTTTGAATATTTACCTGTTCAATTGGGAAATTCCTCGAGAGTGAATGCTTCGAGGCAGTTGCCGCCAAGTATTCGGCTGCCTCATATGCCGTTTGGAAACATTCCGCTCCCTGTGTCACCGTACATTTCCTGTTGTCGATCTCCATGTAGACAATTACTCCATTCTGCCGGTCATTCGTGTAAATTGTCGTTGGTTGTCCGAAGAAGTTGGTCTGCATTCCAGGATCCCGTTCTCTTTTCCACGGGTATATCATGTCGTTGCCGAATTCGTCTTGCTTGATGCGTAAAGTTGTCCTCAACTGGTGCCCCATGTCCCGTAGGAAGGCGACGACGTTAGGACGGAACGTTTGCATGTCCATCCGTACGACCATTAGAATCACTCCATCGGCGAGAGAAGGTGGTTGTTCTCGGTCGCAATCCAATCCGTCCCAGTTGCATTCTTCGTTGTTACATCCATAGTCGCAGTAACCGTTGGCGTAGTGTTTACGGCAATAGGCATCATAAATTGGGCTATAAAAATTTCAAAAGAAAATTAAACGTTTCATTCGATATTCCCTAGCAAGAGGGGGGTTGAGCAGTGAATACGTACTTGCAAGGTGCGAGTTTCGCTTCGCAATCCCTTCCGTCAAACAGGCACTGCGGGTTGTTGCAGACCTCGTCGCAGACGTCGTTCATGAAGACGTCCCAGCAGTTTATCGGCGCGGTGCAGTTACGCCAAGGATTGATGCCCAGGGAACAGTCGTTGCCGTCGAAGTTGCAGGCGTATCTGTTGCACTCCTCGTCACAGTGATGATTACCGGACTTCTCCTCGCAACGGTTCTCAATACACATCTTCCTTTCGCGCTCAAGGTCAAGGTCATAGGCATTCATGGTCTTGGGAGCATTGGAGTTTGGTCTGCCGAAGACGCCACCACGATAATTCGGATCGTAGATTTCACAGTTCTTGCCGGTCCATTTTGGTGGACAATAACAGGCATAATCACCGACCAAATTTTCACAGACAGCGTCTGACTGCTGGCAGGGATTACTGGTGCACTCATCCCGAGCGTCGATCTCGCAATGGGTTCCGGTGGTGCCGGGTGGACAGTGGCATCGGTACCCTAAGCTGTTGTCCGCTATTCGGCAGGTTCCACCGTGTAAGCAAGGCTCAGCGTCGCAGTAAGACCCGGCGAATTCGCAGTTTGCCCCGTAGTAATCGCTTGGGCAAAGGCAAGCGTGCCCGGCCTGCTTGGCCGTGCAGACACCGCCATTCTGGCAAGGTGAGCTGTCACAGAAGTTCACCTTGACCTCGCAGTGTCGGCCCATGTAACCCGGCTTGCAGTTGCAGTGATAATCGTTGACAAGTTGGACGCAATCCTGAGTGCCGGGAGAGGCGCAGGGATTAGAGAGACACTCGTTGATGTCTCCCTCGCAACGCGGGCCCACGAAACCCGGAGGACACTTGCATTCGAACCCACCGACCTTGTCGGTGCAGGTTCCGTTGTTGTGGCAAGCACCGACGACACAGTCGTCGACGTTGATTTCACAAAGGTAACCCAGTGCTCCGGGTGGGCAGGAGCAACTAAAGTTGTTGATGAGATCATGACAGGTGCCTCCGTGTTGACAAGGGTTCGGCGTACAATCGTCCACGTTGAGTTCGCAGTTCTGACCTTGGAATCCTTTGGTACACTGGCACTGATAGGATCCAACTAGGTCCTTGCAGACTGCGCCATTCTGGCAGGGCGCGGATTCGCACTCGTCGATCTCCTCTTGACAATAAGATCCAGTGTAGCCTTCGAGACAGTGACACCGATGGCTGTTGCCGATGTCCTCGCACGTCCCATTGTTGCAGAGGTTCCTCTCAAGGACGCCCTTTCTGATAGCCGCATCCTTGCACGAAACCATTTCCACGTCGCAAACTTTCCCCGTCCAACCTGGGGAGCAGTTGCAGTGGTACTTGTTCTTGTGCTGGACACATTCGGCGCCGTTCTCGCAGGGATTATCGGCACACCAGTCGACGTATTGGTCGCAACGCGTACCGGTGTATCCATAGGGGCAGTGACACTTGTAGTATTTCACGTGATCGTGGCAGGTTGCACCGTTTAGACAAGGAGAGCTGTCGCACTCGTTTATGCGATATTGGCAATTAGATCCCGTGTACCCTGGTTTACAGACGCAAGTGTAATTGTTGATCCCATCGATGCATTTACCACCATTCATGCAACTACTGTCCGTGCAGTCTTCGTCGTTGGTTTGACAGTTGATGCCGGAGAAACCGGGCTGGCATTGACACGTGTACGAGTTGACGTATTCCTTGCAAATGGCACCGTTCTGACAGGGTTGCGACTGGCATTCGTCTACGTCGATCTCACAGTGTTTTCCATTAAATCCATCGACGCAAAGGCAGGTATAGTCGCCGATACCATCGAGACAGCTGCCACCGTTCTGACAAGGAAACGATGCGCAATCGTCCGTGTTGATTATACAGTCTCGACCCTCGTAACCTTTTGCGCACTGGCAATGATAGGATCCGTTGGTGTTGTGACAGGTAGCGCCGTTCCTGCAGGGCGACGTCATCACGCATTCGTCGACGTCCTCGTCGCACAGACGCCCGGTGTAACCGACCGTGCAAGTGCACGCAAAGTCCAGGAAGTTCGACGAGGGTGAACATTTTGCCCCGTGAAGACATCTACGGTAAAAGAAAAAAAAAAAAACAGAATTAATATGAACACTGTCCTATTAATTTTCTTGCGTCAACGATGCGGAAGACCTTGGAGTATACGTACTTGTTGGGTGAGCAAGGATCAAGCTTGTTTTCACAATTCCTTCCGGTGTGAGGGAGTTCGCAAACGCACTTGTAATCGTTAACGAGATCAATGCAGGAGCCGCTGTTCTGACAGGGATTGTTGGCACAGTCGTCGATGTTGGTCTCGCAGTTGGTTCCCGCGTAACCCGGCAGACATTTGCAGCTGTAATCGTTGAGATGATCGATGCAGGTGCCACCGTGTTGGCAAGGATTCGAGCCGCACTCGTCGATGTCAGCCTCGCACCTCTTCCCTCCGTAACCCGGCAAGCAGTGGCAGATGAACTGGTTAACGCCGTCCTCACAAGTGCCGCCGTTTACGCAAGGATTACTCGCGCACTCGTCCACGTCGCTCAAGCACCGAGCGTCGTAGTAGCCTCGCGGGCAATCGCACCTGAAACCGTTGATCAGGTCGATGCAGCGTCCTCCATTGGCGCAAGGATTGCTCGCGCATTCGTTAATGTCGGTCTCGCAATGTTGCCCGGTGAATCCTGGCTCGCACTCGCAAGAATACCTGTAATTTCATAAGGACATGTCTTATTCCGTTGGACGATTCCTCGAGGATTCACCGGCAATGCTTACCTGTTGATCCCGTCGATACACCGCGCCCCGTTTCGGCATGGATTGCTGTAGCACTCGTTCACGTTCACTTCGCAGTTCGTTCCCGAAGTTCCCGGCCTGCAGATGCACTGGTAGCCGTTGATGCGATCCTCGCACCGTCCCCCAAATTGGCAGGGATTGCTCTCGCATTCGTCTATTTGCGTCTGACAGAGGCGACCGGTGAAGCCAGGGAAGCAGTTGCAGCTGAAACTGTTCTCGCCGTCTATGCATGTTCCGCTGTGACAGGGATTAGACTGACAGTCGTTGATGTTGGTCTCGCAGGAGGCCCCGGTAAATCCCGGAGGACATTCGCAGGTGTACTTTGCTATCGAATCCTGACAGGTCCCGCCGTTCTTGCACGGAGACGAGGCGCAGTCGTCGATGTTGATCTGACAGTGAGAGCCAGCAAATCCATCGGCGCAGGTACACTTGAACGAGTTCACCAGGTCCGTGCATATTCCGTTGTTCAGGCATGGTTTCGAGGCACACTCGTCTATGTCGATTTCGCACTGTGTCCCGGTAAAACCTGCAAAAACATTTTATAAATTTACTCAATGAATTTCGCATATTCGACTCCCTCTCTCGAATGAATGGTTAGCGCCGCAAGGTCAGATAGGAAGGGACAATGAACAATCGACAGTTTTCATTGAAAAATAAGCTTCAATGAGGATTATACACGCGCTCGTAAGAATTTCCATTCCGTTCTTCGCGGAACAATGATGCGATTAATTCGCTCGTGGATGCACGTACGAGGCGGCGGTTTCCTTCGTAGGTTTCAACTTGGCAAAAACACGGTAAAATTCAGTGCGCTTAGTCGAGCGATTACTTTCAATGGTAAAACCGTTTCGATAAACGATTTTCAACGACGAGCACGCTTCTTACGGAACTCTTTCACATCAGACCGGAAGAGTAATGGCGCTGTTCGGAGTTGAAAACAGGTTTCGGAGTACGTTCTTTCGAAATTAACACAACAGTAAAGGCCCTTTAATGCTCGCGCGACCACGCTGAAGACGTTCCAAGAAGTTGTCCTTTTGAGAAAAGTGCAGTCCTTTATGAAAGGAGCACGACGGCCGTTTAAAACATTCCAAACAAGTCGGCAAGAGAAAAATGAATCGGCGTGCATTCAATGGCCATGCACTTGCGTCCTCCACGCGTACAGTCTGCTCTCCGAAGAAACAATTATAGGCAAACATTTGCCCGTTCATGGGATTTTCGAGAGCTAGAAAACGTGCAGGGATTTGGGAAATTTTTTGCACAGCTTGTACGACTTTTGATGAAGCGAAGGACGAAGCTAGGCCGACGGAAACGAGAGAAGCCGATTTATTGCCGACGACTCTTAGCTGCACCGTTATCGTCGTCCTTGTTATTCGGTTTACGGGGCAACCCGACCCAGATGCAATTTATCAACTATGCGTCCACGAAGGAACACGGACAAAGAAAGATGAAGAGCAGGGGGAATGTTGGGCCCGGTGGCCTCGTCGGGGGACCAACCCCATCGACAATTTTACGCGCTACGTTTCATTTCGGGCGCGCTCTTGCAAGGATGCAAACGAACCTGCACCTCGAGTGCTCACGTAACGATTGTACAGATTGTCACAAAAGTCTGCCCCCCCCCCCACCCCCAAAACTTCACGAATCTAGAGGACTTTTAGGTACACGTGTCGGTAGCTTTTGGAAGGCACTGTAGCTCGTGTGTACGTCGGAGAAGGAATGGAAGAGCGTCGAATTGCATCAAATTTGACCTTAGCACCGATGTAAATCATAGCGCAGCGAGTTTGGGGCAAAGACAAGCAGAAAGGCCAGGACGAAGCAGGGGGGAGTGGGGAAGAAACACACGAACGGAGGAAGAAGGGGGAGACGGGGAGAGAGGGAGAGAGAGAAGCAAAGGAAACGAAGCTTGCTCGGCGATTGCTTTAACACCCGACAATCGTACGTCTGTGTTCTCGGCCATGTGTGCCCGCACTCCCACGTTCGCTCAGGCGTGTTCGGATAATTGTAATCTATTGCCCGATGCCGTTCTCGAAAGAGCCTACGCGCATTGATAAACTATGCGAAAGGCAAGCGCGCGTTGCACCTTCGATGCATCGTTCCTCGTTCCTCGTCCCTCGTCCCTCGTCGGGTAATAGCGCACACGACACGATGCACAACTGCCTTTCTATGTGTGCACGATGCACGCCCAATCGAGCCGCATAGGTGCACGTGTGAGCCTCTCTCTCGGCGCGACTACATCGCATGCACGCTGCAAACGAGACAAGAGAAAGACAGAGAGAGAGAGAGAGAGAGAGAGAGAGAGGGAACGTTCGTTTAAATTAGAAAAGCGATATCTCGTTACAACGAGTCGGTCTACACGTTCCGCCGATCTGCCTGATCCACCGATCGATCCATCGACTCTCTTCTCTCCTTCAAACGCTCACTCTCGATGTCTCGTACGGCGAACTATTGAACCGCCTCAGCGCATTATGCCCGGCAAATCACACCAGCCGCCATTACCATTCGTCCCTCGAGGCCCACTTTTATTACGGGCCCAACTCTCAGCCTCCGCGATCGCAGCCCCTTTTCGTTAGGAATTCTGAGAGCGCCGTAACGTTCGTGACTCGGTCCGCGGGGGCAGGGAATTTTTCTGACGGTACCGAGGAGCGTGCATTCGCCTAAGTAGCCGGTTCGCCCGCCGACACGAAGAATCTTCCATCGATTTTGCCCGCGGGCCAGACTCGCCATCTCCACGCGCACCATTCCGTACCAGCCATTTTCTCTTCTCTCTTACTT
Organism: Hedychridium roseum; assembly: GCA_963989215.1. Classification (NCBI taxonomy): domain Eukaryota; kingdom Metazoa; phylum Arthropoda; class Insecta; order Hymenoptera; family Chrysididae; genus Hedychridium; species Hedychridium roseum. Next base: position 9,886,412 of record OZ022312.1, read on the forward strand.
CGCTTACTGAAACCAGTAAAAGTCTAATTCGAATGCCCTCTCAGTTTGAACGAGTCCCCTTGATCTTATCGGTAGATGAGGCCGATATTCAATGGCTCGCGAGTCGTGATCCACGATTTGTCGGACTCGGGGCGTAATTTCGGCGTCAAGCGATTAACGGTATAGCAAATCGAAGTAATTTGCCGATGGCACCATGAGCAAAGGTGCGTCGCTTTCTGCCTCTTTCTGTCTTTCTGTCTTTCTGTCTATTTCTCTCGCTTTTTCTCGTTTTCCCGCGTCCTGCGGGCGTCTCGGGGATGACGTTAATGTACGAACGACGTAATGACGAGTCGGCGGGCATCGTGTGGCGGTGGCGGTGGCGGTGGCGGTGGCGGTGGCGGTGGCGGCCGTTATTTACCGAATCGAATGAAAAAGAGGCTCCATCAGAGGCCCTCATCAAGGAAATGGCCGGCCGCCGCGAGAATCGAGGGCCTCCTACTCTCCCCCCCCCCTCCCCTTCTTCGCGGACATTACGCTCTTCTGAGGTCGAACATAGAAAAACCATGGCTCGTTTGCCCGGCGTGAATCACCGAGAATTTTTATTCTCGCCGGCCGGACATAATGAGAATTTTTTAAATTTATATTCAACCTTCGGACGTGGCCCTTTTTCAGCGAGGATATTACGTAATTCGCCATGGCTCCTTTCTTCGGAGAAAACCGGCAGAAAGGAGCAGAAGAGCGGAGAATACCCCCCTTGCTCCGTTGGTTCCCTTCGATCGCGGGAATTCTCTGTGCTCGGCGCTTTGAAGTACCGTTTGTCACGATTAAGGAACGTAGAAACGGAGGTGCGTTTAAACAGAAAGTACACGGATAAATTCTGCCGAGCGATTCACAGTTAGAATCGTAGGGACGCAGAGCGGGGGGGAAGGGGAGGAGCGGCCGAACGCAGATGATTCGCTTCGGCGGAAGGTAAAAAATCCGGAAATGCAGCGCGCTCGTAAACTCGGCTGCGTTTCTGCCGAGAAGAGACGCGCTGGAATTCCAGCGCGGTGGGATTCTCTCCCCGGAGCTTCGGCAAGCCAGCAGGATCTCTCGGGGAATTTTCTACAGCGCTTCCACTCTCGTCAACCTCCGACTTATGCCTGCTCTAACCTACAATTATTCCCATTTCTATTAATTTCCGCTTCCACTTGGCTCTTCCTTGGCGATCGATGGGGTTACATAAAAAGCAAGAATAATTCCGGTGCCATCGTGTAATGGGCAATCGGGCAGTCTGATCGGCCAGTGGCTTCCTGGAAGGCTGAATAAGGTAGACTGGTCCACCCCCTTGTGGCTTACATTATGGCGTAATTCCCAAGGCGATCGTACGCACGGTGGTCCCCGAGAGTCTTCTTTTTTCCCCTGGTGTGGCTCGATTAATCGTCGTAATTGGTCGTCCGAAGAGCCGAATCGGACGAGGCCAAGTTTTTCCAAAGTTTCGCGAGAGAGCAGCTGCGGTTGACGACCGACCATCCAATTAATCCTTTCCCCCGCACCGACAGTAATTTCCCCTTGGCGGGGGGGACTCGATATTTTCGCGCTCAGGAGGAAACGATCGATCCTTCTTCGGAGGATCAACATCAAGTGGGCCGTCATGCTTCGAATCAACCGCATGCCCTATAATCCGTACATTACTCCATTCTCCATTCTCGTGGTGCACTTTAGGGACGAGACTAATCGCTCGGCACGTCAGCGGTGCCTCCGAGACGGTTTTCTCGCTTCTAAACAAGTTGTTCGGCAAAATCCTCCAAGCTCTGTCGATCGTTAAGAAACTGCGATCGTAAATGTTTGACTTCCCTGCGATAACCCTCCTGTACATTCGTTCATTTTTCTACGAGCACGGCGAGTCACGTATTCTAATTAGAAGGCTACCTAATTACGGCTCCAAGCATCGCGATTCTCCGCGATTCGATGAAACTGCTGGAGGGAAGGAGCCGCGATACGCAGGTGAATCTCTAGGATTATTAGTGGCGCGAGCAAACGAAGAAGCAGGACTCGATTATGCAAATACCCCGATTGATCTTTTCACGGGGCAACTATAATAATTAGTCGGCCCCTTGAGACTTGAGCTCGCTACAATTTTCTAGATAGCAACGGAATTCGTCATCCAACTATTCGTCGTTCCTGTTGATCCGGAAAATTGTTTGAAAATCTTCGTAGCTCGCGCTGGACGAACGTATGATAAAAACCGTCTGGCAACTCGGAAGCCCCGTTAAACGTCTTCTTTAGCCGTTCTTTGAATTTCCTTCTTTTCCTAGGCGTCGTTCTTCTTCCTCGGTGCGGTGATTTGGAGGCTCGGCTAACAAGTTTCTAACGAGGCTCGTCAGTCAGACGCGTCTCTCTTTTCGCACCGGGGTGTCCCTATCGGGGTTTCGCGCGACTCTCGGTTCTCGGTTCTCGGCTCTCGGCCAACTGCCACGTGGACGAGCGCGAGAGCTTCCAAGGATTTATGGCTCGTCTCGCGGGAGATAAGAAAGCCGGCAAAAGAATCGTCCCCTTTCAGCGGCTGGGACTTTGCAACTCGCCACTGCCACTCTCCTTCGTTTTCTCCGACAAAAGGCTGGATGGTCACGCGTCTCCTTTTAGCTGGACTTTTGAGGAATTTTGAGAAATTCAATGGAACCGAAGATTGCATTTCGATTCTCCTCTGGCAGCTTTCCCAGTTGTTCGGAAGGATCGTGAGTGGCGAGATTAATCGATCTCGCTTCATCTTTTTCGCGGGCGCATCTCTGGTTGTTATTAAAGGGCGCTCATACGTGACCGAGCTCAAAAGAACCGACGTGGAAGCGCGATAGCGTACAAGTCCGCGTGCGTGTACGGCCAAGAGGGCCGCACCAACCAAAAGGATTCCACGGGACTAACGATGAAATATCGCGCGTGTTAGGACGACCGATCGAGCCGATCCGCGGCAACGATCGGAAGCGATCGTGTCCCTCCAGAGGGTCGACGCGCCCGCCAAGAACGAGAGAAAAGATCGCTCGCGTGCGTGCGTGCGTGCGTGCGTGCGTGCGTGCGTAATATTCATTAAAACCTGCCGTCTCTCACCAGGAACCCGATGAACCGGCTACCGAGCTAATGGTCAAGATACCAGCCTCAATGTTTGCGGGCCCAGGGCAAATATTCCGTAAATCGTGACGAATGACGGCAGATGATAATCTTGCCAGAGGTCCAACCATCTTAAGAAACGCGTTTTAGAAGGATGTTGCCTCGGGTAGAAGGTGTACCAAGTAAAAGAGGGAAACGAGGGGAAAGAAGCCGGTAGGAAGAAACAAGTTGGTGGAAAAAAAGCAAGTAAAACGGTAGGACGAAGAAACTGGCTGACGGGCAGAGCCAATCGGCAGAGGATGTGTGGACGAGATGGCACATCGAGATCTCTCTTTCTCTTGAAAAAAGTCGTCTGCCGGTGGCGAGAGCTGTGACCTGGGTGTGGCCACGACAGACACACTGTGCTCCGTCGAGAGTGTGGAACCTGGCGAAAGCACGGCGTAGGTGCAACGAGGGATCCTGCAAGCGCCTTGTGCAACGCCGTTCCTAGTTCCTACCACCGTTCCACCACGTCCGATCCTGAGAAAGGATACAACCGGGGAAAATGTCCGATTCATTAAGGCCCGTGGCGCAGCTGGCAGATCAGTGACGCCCAGCAATTCCTTAGACTTCCCTTTACCTATCTCCCTGCGTTTCCGCGTTCGCCAGAAAGAAAGGATCGATGAAGAAACGATCATTTTTCCGTGGGAGCGAGCTGACTCCTCTTATCGCAATGGAGTAACTCGTACAATGCTGGAAATTTCTACAAGGCTCGGTCCAGCGTATGCTTGAACTCCGCGGAAGAGGAAGGCAGGTCCTCTAAAAGCACCGATAAAAGCACCGATAAGATCGTCGATGGATCGTCGATAGATCGCGGAATGAAAGGTGGATGATGTGCGGTTTATCGAGCCAAAACACACGCGTACGCGTACGCACACGCACACGCGTGCCAGCTCCGCGGCTGATTTACCGCCTCGACTCCTTCGTAATTGTTTGGGGCGTGGCGGTGCTGGCAATCTCCCACGCCAACATCACGTGCATTTATCGATATACATCTGGAGGATTTGAGACGTGGCTATCCTTCCTCCTGCTTGGCCGCGCCTGCGATCTACGAGATCTACGCCATCTACGCCATCTACGCCATCTACGCCATCTACACCATCTACGCCATTTACGCGAGCGGTAACGGCATCGTCGTTCCGGGGGACCTCACCAGAGAGACGTCCAATTTCGATTCCCGATAAACTCGATGAACCGGTTGACCCCTGGCTCTATGCGCCCCAACGGAAAATATCAAACGCGTAGAAAGGCCCAAGATATGCTGGCAATAGACTTTCGAGGAAATATCCGAATCAATGTCCAACGAGCTACAGAAGCTCCGTGCATCCTAGTTGGCAGGATTCATTAGGGTATCAGCCCAGTTCCTCGTAATCACTTTCCTTGCTTTCCCCTTAATGTTTCTGCGTAAACTATAGGCTCGTCGGCCGATAGCGAGTCGATATCTCCGCCTGCGGGACATAAATTATAATTGCATCCTTTCGGAGGCAGGGAGAAAGCAGAGGAGGGGACTGGACTCGCATCAGCCGCGCAACCGTCGACTCTCCTCTTCGTCCGGCCGGTTCAAACTCGTTCAAGTAGTGCAAATTACGGCCATACCGGTTTAACTGCAATTCAAACGATCCTCGCTAATACTTGCAATTTTCTTCCACAGAGTAAAGAACTTTTAAGCCTTCGAACCTGCCATTCCGTCTATTTCAAATCCACATTTCCTTTTACGATACCATTGGAGCTACGTTTTTTTTGATATTATCAACCAATCACTTTAATCCTTGCCTAATCGCCAGTCGTCGCATCCGGCAAATTTGAAACCGTCTAACCGTATTAAGAGCCAATTAACCGTCTGATGAATCGCATAAAATTCGCACGTGTGATCCACAGCATCCGGCGCGCATGTTAGGCGGGTCAGAGCAACAAGTTTCCCTTCTAAATGGCTGCAGGACCTCGGCAAGTGGAGCAGAGTTCCATGCAAATGCGCCGGATTCCATCTGCCCGAGAACGAGCCCCTTTCTATTCCAATCTCCCTCTCTCTTCGTCATTCGCCGTTTATCAAAAAGACACCATTTCATCTCCGCGCATCGCCCTTCTCCTTGACAATTTTTCCAACATCACCTTCGACCGGTGGAACTTGCCCCCCGTTTTCATTCTTTCTACGTCGCAAGTACGAGTAATGAAGACTATTCCGATTGTGAAGGTTGTGGCGGTGCTTGGCCAGAAGACAGGGCTCGGCGAAGGTGGGTGTGGTCGTAGACCGCTGTTCTCCGTAACCTCCATAGCGGTGCGGGGCCGTGAGCAGTCTCTTCGGCTTCCTAGACTAACGGTTCGTGCGCCACTCTACGCGTCCACTTGATTTCTCCGATCTCGGCGATTCGCCAACTCGCGGATCTCAGGGACCAGCGAGCAAACGTTATTTCCACATTTTTCACCAATAATGTCGGAGATGGAGTGAGAGATTCGAGCGTTTCGTGCGGCCGGCAGCCTTTCGAGACCCCCCATTAAAACGGATCTGTCAGTGGTCTGTCAGTGGTCCGTCAGTGGTCCGTCAGTGGTCTGTCAGTAACGCATCATCCAACGTTCCACTCTTTCGACACGCCGCATTGATGTTTCCAGCCATCTTGTAATTTACTCGCTATCCATACATCTGCATTTCCCTGCAAATTTCCTCACAACAGGTTGGGCCACGATAAGAGAGCGGGCAAAGTAATCCAATTAGATCGGTATTCCGTGTGTAATGGACGCACGTGCGAGTTCCAGGATCGTAGGACTCCGGAGAGTATAATTGCTTGACCGAGGGTCGTTCTATCGGTCCAATCGGACACGAATCATCGTCTCGACGACGGCTCCCTGTCGAGCTCTACCGTTACAATTCGTTCTCGTCGTTGGTAATTAGAACCGAGAGATTATTCGTTCGATCACGTGGAAAAACTTTCGTTACGGCACGACTCAAAGGTGTCTTTATTCTCATTATCCAACGAGTTAGGTTTCCTTCCTTAAATCTTTCATCCTAACCGGCTTAGCGTGAAATGGAACGTGACGGTACGCCGGAGAAAAAGTAGATGGACACAATTGACAAAACAAATAGGCCCGCAAGAAAGACCTTTTGTCGCCTAGAAGAATACTCGCGGGCGGGCTTTGCGTAACCTCGAGAACGGCAAAAATCATCGCTGAACAATTCGTGCTGAGACAAAAATTTCGGACGGCCTCCAAGACACCTTTTTACGGGATTACCGAGAGAAATCTCATGACGGTTCGAGGGCAGAGAACTCGGCATTTCTCGGCGACGACTTCTTCTTCTTCTTCTTCTCACGTTAAGGGGAAATGTCGAAGAAAAGTGGCGGAAGCGTGGCGTTCGGGTGCGAGCGGGCCGTTCTATAATTTCGCGTGTAAATGTTGAAAATTCAGCCGATAGCGCTGGGAATTGACGGCTCTATCGGCTGGGAAGCTGGCGATGGGCGTCGTCTGACTCTCTGCGAGAGGTCGGCGCGGTGTTAACGACGTGTCTAACGTTTCTTTCCGGCGAAGAAAGGTTCTAGAGACTCCTAGTCGGCAGGTGAACGATTTGTTGCCGCGTCACGAGAGCCAGCCGGCATCGAGGAAGCGGACTTTACGATCCGCGCGAGAATCTAAGCCCGACTTTGTCGGTTTTCTAATGGCTCCTTCGACGTTGCCATGCAAAACCATCAGAGTACGCGACTATCTGACCTTGTCGAGCCGACAGAATTATCGGCGCTGTGCTTCCGACCTCTCCACCATTCTACACTTGCCTGAAACAAAGAGAACGATTTTTCTTTGGCAAGCAAATCGGTGGATCCTTAAAAAGCTCATATATTCTCCTTCGAGCCGTTCTTCGCCAAACGAGTAATACGCGTTTAGCGGTGGAAGAAGCGCAGGGAATTCTCGGTAAATCGCTGCACGTTGGAACGTAGAGGCGGAAGAAAGAAAAGCGTTTGTGGAGGAGGCTATGTAAAGCTCGGGCAAAAGGCAGCGACCTCGTATGTAGCTGGCCGGTGCGCTAATCGCCGATTAGAAACGCCGATCGCAAGGGAGGAGAAAGAATGTCGCCGCAGAAGACGCTGGAAACGGAGAACCAGACGGAGAACGAGACGGAGAACGAGACGGTGAACGAGACGGGCCAAACGAGAAGAAGCGAGACGGTCGAGCTCGATAAAGATGTTTATTGGCGTGCCTGCGCTTGCAGCCAATCGATGCAACACGCGTGCCACGTAAATCCACGCGCATAATCAGCAATTCAAAGACTACGGCCACGACTTGCCCTTATTGTCCGTCGGCCTTTTGCCCCGCGTTTACGCACTTGCAAGCATTTTTTTGCAAATTTTTTGCAAATTTTTTGCAAATTTTTCGCAAATCCTTGACATTACGATCGACCGCAATAGGCCGGAAAATTTCTTGCCTCATGCCCCGAGATTGATTAGTTATATCTCAACAGTGTTGCCTGTTACGCAGCTGCGCGGCTACGCCAACAAGTCGCATTATCTCCGGCGTTCACACGCGGCAAACCTGCAAGAGGCAACCTTATACTCAACATTCGAAAGGCCACTGACTCGAGATTCAAAGTATTCATCGCCAGAGAGAAACGTTAGGTAAATTCCCCGAAAGTATTTATCCGTAGAGTCGATGCCAGTGGACGTGAATTCAAGGTGTTCCTCAATGAAATTGGCCGATATCTCGGCAAACACCTGCGGCGCAAAGACCCGGACAGACCGACTCCACCCGTTGGAAAAAAGGCACCTACGAGCGCCAGAGAAAGGGCAACCGAAGGCTGCTTTCCGTTGCGTCTGGCATTGTAATTTATATCTCGTTGCGCCGGCAGAGCGATAATTACCATTCCGAAGCTGCCTCTGACGTCGTCTCTCGGTTCACCTCCCATCCGAAAGGTTCGACCGGTTCAGCTCCGATTCAGCCGCAAAGACGCAAAGACGAAAAGACGAAAAGACGAAAAAAATATTACAAAACTGCTAAGCGACGTTTCTCCAATAAAATCTGCTTTTTCAACCCAATGGATCCGATAAATCGTCGAATAATACTGCGACGGACAGCATTCTCATATCGTTATTATTAAGTACAACGAATAGAAAAGGCTGCGAGGGAGAAACTGAAGAAGGAGTTGCGGAGGTCCAAGTAATCGAGAGAACGTTTCAATTTACGTGCCGCATATTCAACGGAGTATGGAATATTCCCTGTGCTCGCGGTGGTCTTTCTCCCTTTTCTTTCCTGCCGATGCGTCGGTGCTTCGCTACCTGTATCTTCGCTGTACCGCTATTTCTGCGCCCGTAACGCCCGACAGAAAGACGTAAAACGGCCACGCTACTCTACATACCTCGACGCACCTAAGAGGATTAGATTATTCCTCGAGGAACACTGAAATACGCCGATTTAATTGGATTGTCATTCCGAGCGATAAGCTCGTTTCTCTTGACCAGGGAAATAAATCCTTTATCGAAAATTCACTGATCCTTCTACGGAGCCAATGCATCGATGATAGGCCAACTTGTGATCCGGAGCATCTCAAGACACAAACCGATAAACGATCATCCGGCCCAGGTATGTAGGGTAGCAATGGCATTTTATGCACCTTCTGTGGAGGAGCAGCAGCGGAGCGGCCCAAGGATAGCGGTACCGTCGATCCAGTCCAGCCAGCAACAGCATAGAAGAGGCCGAAGGTCGCATCGGACATGAACACGCCCGACTACGACCTCGATCTTTCCTATACAACACGTACATACGTCTCTCCTCCCTCCTCTTCCCCGTATTCACCGTTTTCACCGTACTTCCTCCCCACCAATCTCCTTTCTGCCTTTTTCCAAACATCCTACCCGTGTCGTTCATCTCTTACACTGAATTTGCCAAAACGATTTCGAATAATTTTTCACCTTGCTTTCCTCGGCTCTTCCCTACTTCGCCCTGCCCTCTACTCTCTCCATCGAGCTTATCTCCGCTCAATCCACTCCTCCGCCGGCCGCAACAACGGTAATTAAGTTAACTGTCTTCAAATCGAACACGAGACACGCTCGGATCGGTGTAATTTCCCTCGGAGATACTGGTGGAGGGTGTGGACCTCTTAGCGTGGCGATAACCGAATAAAAGAGTTATGAAAAATCATGGCATTACCATTACGATAACAGGGATGGGTCGACGAGGCAAAGGAGGGGGGAACGAATTTTCATTTTTTGAGAAAGAGTTTCAATGTTTCTACCGCGAATTGACTTTCCTAGGACAGGCTGTCGGTCGAGGAGCACAAAGAGGATGGTGAGAACCGTAAAAAGGCGTGCACATAAAGATCCACGAGCAAACATAAATTAAGGATAACGAGGTATCCCATGGGACCGATATCCACATCCACCCATTAAGACCGTTAACCGACAGTCGGCATAATGGCGTCTCGTTCTATGGCGGATAATTACAGACACGAGGCACTCGCTTCGTCACTCCTACCCTCTTTTATTTCCTCGCCTCTTCCTCTCGGCGCTTCAACGCGAATTACAGGTAGAGACCGGTTGACGTCCGTCCAGCGTGTCCATTTCGTCCAGCTTACGTCTTTTTGGTAATCGTCAAACTCTTTGCCTTCGTGCCTCGGACGCGAAGAAAGAAAAGTCTGTAATTATTCTAACGATCCGTGGATTTCTATAAAAAAGGATGATGATTCGGTGCGGAGTCAATGATCCGTGCTTGGGTTCATCTTCTCGAGCTCTTTCGTGTCCTTTTTCGGAGCGTAACCACAGAGAAATAAGCCTGTCAATCCGTCGGTGAATCGTAGGTTAATTTTGAGCAAAAGAAAGAAATCGGTAGGTGTAGGGACACGCGAGAGCAGACGAAACAACTGGAGGTACGGGCACGGGCACGGACACGTATAGTTATAACTTGGTTGACCTGGCCTGACCTCGAGAGGGAAGCCGGTGCTGCTCGCGCCAGCGAGAACCCCGCCAAAACTAATCAACTGCGCTTTGGAATGCAGCTCGCGCGCCAGTCTAAAAGAGAGAGGAGGCCTTCGACTTCCATTTGCAGAACCAACTCCGAGTCCCTCACGCCGAACCAAAGATGAAAAGGCGGCATTTTCTCTTCTCATCCTAATCGCACTTTGTCCCCGTTCTTTCTCGCTCCGACTACAGCGGATGTACTTCCTCGAGCCTCCGGTATCGTCCCTTCAACGTTGCTTCGTACTCCATTTCCTCGGCGGTGTCGGCCAGAGCAATCCCGGCTTAATTGACACTCTGCCAAAGTGCGCCTCTGATGAGTTCATTTGGAGCCGGGAACGTAGGTACGTCGGCGATTAGAACTATTCACCCTTTGTGCGTGCGTCAACAAGGGGAAGATGCGCAAAGCCTTAACTTTTTGTTTTATTCAAAGGGTAGAGGGGATCTTTGTCGCGGTCAGCGGCCTGGTATTCCGAACAGGGGTGGGCAATTAAATAATCGGCTCATTAAGCAACAACGCGTTTCACGAGCAGGGGGCTGCGCTTTAAACGGTCACCCAGAAGGATCGGGGCGAGGGGCGCGGTAGATAAAGAGAAGGAGAAAGAGAAAGAGAAAGAGACGAAGACCGAGGCGAACGGCGTATCTCGCGGCGTCAATTAGTCAGGCAACGAACCGCGCGATAAATCGACAGGGTCCTCAGCGTGTGAAATTTACGAGCGATCACCTCGGCCACCGACACGATCCGGTGCTTTCAAATTTCCACCCTTCCCCCTTTTCCCCCGGCGAACTTCGCTCTGCGGTTTAACAGTTTCGCCCCACTCGAGACGATTAATCCAGCAACATGGTCAAATTAATTTCCCATCGTGTTGCCGGTAATGCCGCCGTTAATTCTCATGGCTACCGCGCAATGGATCAACGCTTGCATTTATCCGCGTAATCGGCTTATCGATCATTAGTGCGACCGTTAATTAAACCAGTCGTCGCATTATGGAAGCCACGATCGAGCCATGTGGCCAACGCCCACGCCAGCTCGCAATGCTCCTGCTCAACTGACACGGGGACATGCTTTATACGGCGAGCCTTCGATCATTACCGAACAAGATCCGATACCCATCGGTTCATTACGATAGGCCGGATGCGAACCTATCCTCCACTCACTCCGGTTCACCCTCCAACCTACGACCATTCCGTACAATTAAGTCGTAGTAATGAGTATCTGCCAAGTATCGTCGCGATGACCTTTCTTAGAAAAATAGCAAGGGAGGGACTTGGTCGTGCGAAGAGGGCGACGTTTGCCTTTCTGGCCTTCCTACCCCCCGAGACATGATTTACGATGGACCCGACTAATTAGCATGGATCCCGGCCGGATACACAAGGAGATATCGCAGATATTGATTCAATTATCGAGATTAATGGGCCCTAGATCGTGGAGACAGGAACGTGTCGGTGATTTATGAGGCTCGGTACGATGGACGCAGAGAAATATTCGGACAGGGAGTTAAGAATATTGGCGGAAACAAGAGGACTCCGGAAACCTTTGCCTTCTACTCGCGTCTTTTCCACGGTGCCCACAATTATCATGAGATACGAGCAGCGGAGTATCGGAGTATCGGCAAGTTGGAACGCCTAAGCGTGTCAACGGACGGAGCCTGATTTACTTTCGTTTCTCGGGTCGTGACTGATCCGCGCCGATCGGGTTCACCGTGAGACCCGGCATCGAAGCAACCGGCATCGAGAGAGTTCTCATTCACGGTTACCTCGCACACGCCTACCGTGAGTCATTACCGAAGAAACCGCCTCGCCGAACACGGAATAATATCGCGCTAGAAAGTGAAGGAGACACGTCCCGTTCCGTTCCTACGGCCACTGTAAAATATTTCCTTGCCGAAATATTCTCAACGGTTTCACGAGGGACGCCATTGACGCGAGCGGTCAAACGTAAGGAGTAATTAGTCCGGCGATAATGAGGAGTCAGGCTTTTTTCCTCGGCAACGGAGCAACCCCGACGAGAAGAGCAACGGAGCTTCCTCTCATTAACCGAAGAGTTGCAGCAACTTGCACGACGTTCCGGGGAGTTCGTTAGCCGCGGCCTTAAATGTTTTCTTTCCCTGGTTCGCGCGGTACGGCCTTATATTCCGCGAGACCTCAACGTTTTTATCGTGAGAACGAGCGCGGTGCGCGCTATCGATTTGAAATTCCGAGACTGCCGACAGCCTCCTTTTACGTCGACTTTCCTTCCCCGCTTTGAATCGGCCCTTACGCGGACCAATCCAAACACCCGCCCCCCTGCCTTTCGTAAACCCAACATTTTTTCCACTCCCTTCTCCGGCGATAGGTCATTTTTCACGGAGAAATTGCCGCGAAAATAACGAGAGCCCGCGGGGTACGAGGGGCCCCGATTGAAATTTCATTCGTGATCGAGTCGCGTAATAATCCCCGCTTCCGAGGGGAACAACGAGCTAGAAAGAGCTGGCAATTGTCTCTGGAAAATTATCATGGCACCCTGGGGGCTCACGATCGTCCAACGAGTACCTTGGACGGTCGATCGTTCCTGGATTCCTCTTACCGAACGATTCTCCCCTTCGCCACGAGATACAACCGAGATTTCGATATAAACTTCAACGGAATGAGCGCTTATAAAGCGAACGAACGTAACGGCAGGTATTTTTGGCAGGCAGGAAGTCGGCTCAAGTGTCGTTTGTCTTGGATAATCGACTTGTCTCGTCGATATTCCGATATGCCCACGGTCCTTCGTAAAGCTCAATCGATCCGCCTCGAAGCTCGACACAACTCACTGAGCCAGCCAGCCAAGCAGCGTCATTAACATGCACATGACCGTCCTACAATGCTAACAAATATTATTCTACACGACACCTCGGGGATTCCTGAGATTCTGACAGTTGGCCATCCGTGCCGTTTTTTCCATCATTTCTCTGACTTTTTTTTTTATCCATGCACACGTAAGCAAGGGGGAGCATTTCTGCTTCCGCAGAAGCGAGTAGAGGCCGATCATTCAGCAGCTGGAGCGCGAAAAATGCACCGCATGCGGGTGCATTAGCATTACAATGCCGTCCAGGCGAGGGAAAGAAAAAGGGGCAAGCGGGAAAAAAGTATCAAGTACAGGTTGCTGTGGTTCCTCGTGAGGCGTTATGTCTTACCGTAAACCAAAGAAAAACCATCGTGGTCTCAGGTGTCTCAATTTAGAGTGGGCAATCGTCAGAAGAAGACGTAATTCGAGCTGACTCCCGATAATCGAGGAAATTCAATACGCCCATTAGGCCGATTATTAGAGACTGGGTTTTATCTCGGAACAGATCGGTCGCGCCAGAGGTAAAACAAATAGTTGTTTGCCGAAAGGAGGAGAAAAAAGCTCGAGAGGATTGTAAAAAGAGGATCGCCGGACGAGAAGAAGTGACTGGGCGACAAAAAGCCGCGATTAAACGGCAAGAAGAATCGACGGGCTCTGTGAAAAAAGAGCCAAGTGGAGGCTACAAAAAAGGGTACCGTTGGAATAACTTTATCTGCGGACTGTCGCGAGTGAGTGGCTAACAGAACGTGTTCAGGAGCGTATCGTTCGGTCCTCGAGTCCCCCCTTCGTTTCACCTGCAGATCATCGCGCCTCTGGCACGATAATTCCACGGTCGGACACTTACGAGCTATCTCGCGCTCGGCTTCATTCGTTTCCATACGTCGCCGACGGCAGGAACGACGAGAAGAGGGTGCCAGAACCGCCTGGGCATTAAGAGGAGAGTGATCGCGATAGGACGACCCTTCGAATTCTTCCCTGGCACCGAGCCTAACAGAAAAACAAGAACCGGACGCCACGGCTTTCTCCCTCTCTCCCTCTCTCCCTCTCTCCCTCTCTCCCTTAGCCCTCGATACGAAGGCTCAATAATTTTAACGAGCCTCCAGAAGGACGGCTCCATCGACTCCAGCAATGCTTCTCAACTTTAATTGGTGTCCGAATATTTGCATGCCACCGCCACCTTCCTCTTTCTTCCTACCGCGCAGGGTCCTCACGATGAGCATCCAACAACCTACGCCGCCCAGAAGGTCCGCCCTTAGATACGCCCAAATAGATCATACCATCGAGTACTACTTTCGAAATATTCCCTACTAGATGTAGCGCGCCAATAAATTCACGGTTGCACCGTTCGAAGGAACATGTTCGCATGGAGAGGAAGTGGAAGGCGCTGGAGAAGGGAAGGAGGGAGACGCGAGGAGGAGATGATGATGATGATGATGATGATGATGATGATGATGATGAAGAAGAAGAGAGGAGGGGAGAAGAAGGAGAGAGCATGGTTTTCTGCTCGTGATGTCCCGGGGCTACCGATGCTAACACGCCCATACCGGTCACCGGGGAACCACGGCCGAGCGGGATTATTCTCTGAATTTATTTACTCCCTCGTGACCTCCGCTAGCCGCGAACCTCTCGCGAAGCCCTTGCGAAGCCCTTGCCAAGCCCTTGCCAAGCCCTTGCCAAGCTCGCGAGAACCAACCCACCCACACACTCTCACCGCTCAAAGAATGAAGAAAACGACCAGAGAAGTCCGAACCACCGCGCTATCCAACAGTTCTCCATGTTACAGCGCTACCATCGCAATAACAATATCCACGTTATGCAAATTTTTACAAGGGAAAAACACCGATCACCGGCAAATTCTCGGCTCGTTTATTCCTCGCAAGTATCCGCATAGCGGGAAAATTGCAAAGACGCGGAGGATAGTTTGGTGGGTAGGCAGAAAGACCACCAGAGTTGCAACGTAGGCTGTTCAAGTGTTATCTGTATCTTTGCCGTGAAACGATAAGACCTTCCCGTACACCGGATCCGGCCAATCTCGTTATTGTATTCGCTTACATTTTACGTCGCTCGTAAATTAACCATCCTAATGATCTTCAAATGAACCAGCTAAAAAAACTACCGCGGTAGGCTTATTAATTTTATACATCCAGTTCCGACGAAGCGGAAAGCAACGATTCGTGGAAAATCTATGGAGACCGAAAGGACTGGCGAATGGATCGAGAGGGGCATCGAGCCGGCAAGATTATCGGCCAATGGAATCTACAGAGGCAAAAGTCGTGAACCATTAAAGTCTACAGGCTTAAAGGCCATTTTACGGCGTTCATAAACCACTAGTATCGCGGCGTGGTGCTCGTATTACGCAAGGATACCAAGGATTTCAGGATACCGGACGACAGGTGACTCGTCCTATCGTCCCGCACAAACTCCGACCATCTCTACTCCAGTACTTGCATCCGAGCAATGTAATTCGAGCTCTTTACGAGTCCACACTGAGGCTGATAATTAGCGCGGTAGGAATGCGACGCTTTCTTAATGTCCAATGAAAATCTTTAATGAAGAGTTAAAAACGACCAGCTAATTTTATAGCTACTTCTACTCGGACGAATCCCTATTATATTCTCTAATGACCGAACCAGCTCACAAGGACATCCGAAAAATTTCTACCAAGAATTTCGTTGCGCCCCGCGGAGATCGCGACAGGTGTCTTTCCTTGAATTCCAGGAAAAAGAAGATTATGGCCGCGGCTCGCAATAAATTTGTTCCTATGATTTTGTGATTTTTTTTTGCTGGGCGTCGATGAATATCACGCTGCGAAATCGATAGACCGCAAATTCGCATTGATTTGTCATTCATCTCGCTGGCGGAAATAATCGCGAGAATAAGCGAATCCCTCGGTCCTCGAGGTAAAACCGCGCCTCTGTCATAATGTAATATGAAATAAAAACGTCGAGTTATTGAGGCGTCAAACGATTCCCCGCAGTTGCGGGCGTGCTGCGCGAGAAAACTGTTTGGCCGCAGAATCGGCCTAGAGGGACGATCAAACGGAAGATGAAAAAACTCGTGGAAATCTCGCAGCCGAGATGAGAACGATCCGCACAGAAAACTCAGCCTCTTACTTTCTCAGAGACTGTGCTCGAAAATGTCGATTATTGGCCGAATAAATAATTATGTCGTTGCTGGTCTACAACGAGGAAGAGATTATTAGCCATGATAAGAAGCGAAATAAAATCTCTGAGATGACTCGAGCCATGCGTGTGACTTATTCGAGCGATGCTTTAGAAAAAAGACGGACGATTTATCCGAGCTCGATCTGCCGAGCGGCAGGATTGTTCAGTATAGCGATAAGCTCGCCAAGTAATCGCACTTATTAATCGACGATGACGAGCCACGATCCTACCGCGAACAGCGCTTACATTCAGATCGCTCATTTGCGTTCCACCGCTTCAATTCTTCCTACACAACCGACTTCAAAGAGTAATATAGACTTACGGACTTGCATCCTTCCCCCCCCCCCCCCCTTTGAGGCTGAGGAAACCTTCGAATAGAGCGCAGAGGTGAGACTTACCTGAAAAATAAATAATAATTGGCCATTAGGATAAATCGAGTATTATTTGACACAAGATATACCGGCTGTTTGAAAGTGAATGGATTTTTTGGTCGGTGTGGGATGGTCCTTATCGTGCGTCAGAACTGAGAACGTTCGTCGTTCCGTACACGTGTCGGGGTAAGTAGGTGGTAGTAAAATGCACCAAGAGTCGTGTGCATTACCATACAGGTACAAGGAGCAAGAGGAGGCCATTACTCGGTAGCACGAAACTGGTCCTACCTCTTGCTTCCCCCTCACCGCCGCTCAGAGCCCTGTCCTTCCTTTTTTCCCCGAAATAACGAACCTCCTTTCTTGTATGCACGCATATGCCGAAGAATCCGCGAACGGTTAGCCATATCGAGGAGGCCAACGACGTAACGACGTAACGACGTAGCGATGTAGCGACGTAGCGACGTAGCGACGTAGCTCGGGTTCGCGCCACAGGATGAATCGGGATAATTGCTTCCTGCAGAGCTTCTTTAAAGCACGATAAACGACCTCGCCACCACCGCCGAGTTATTATCTTTATCGGTCCCCGAGATCTACGTTCATACACCGAAATCGCTGCTTCCGATTAACCGAGCACAGTGTCCTAATAATTAAATGAAAGTGTAACGGGCTATGTCGTGCTTTTTATCCCAAGCACCTTCGGAAATTACGAGGGCCGGCTCGACGGTGCAGCACGTTATTTGCCGAATAATCCTATAAATTCCGAGTAATCGTCCCACCATCGTAATCGATGAGCTTGGCGAAAGGAAAGTATCGTTCGGAGGGAAGGTAAATCGAGACGATCTTCTATGAACATGCCAGTCGATCGTCATGCATTATTAAAGACCTCGTCATTTGGATCGTCCATTTTCGGGGCGGACTACTCTCTTGTGCCGTACAAGAACGAAATCTTCCTCATACGGACGGACGACATTCTCACTGGCTGTCCTTAACGAGAGACTACCTTTCGCAAAACGTATACAAATTTACGCGGCAAAGAGTTATTTTCGAGGGGGAAACTGGAAGAACCTACCGTGTCGCGCCAGTTATTTGCATTTTAAATACACCTCGACGAATTTCCCTTATTTCTTCTCTTTCTACCGATTCTTATCTCTTCCGAATTCGGCTGTAAGGAGCGGCCCAAATACGCCGCCCGTTTTTCTCCTTGGAAGAATGGCTCATCGACGAATCTCTGCGCCGCTACGCTCGAATGTGGATTTTTGAAGAATTTCCAAAAGGAATTTCGTCGGAGCTAACGAAGGAGCCTTCGACTAAACGTAGCGGAAAAGGCTAACTAATGGTCAGGCCTTCCGTTTCTTCACTCGGAGACATTCGTTAACGTCGCGGTCCACACTGGTCGCTCGTATTTATTCGATCTTGGCAATCTGTATCCGCCGTGTGGCCGGCCCTCGATCGACGTGGTTCGATCATGTAGATCGGCTGGATCGAAGCCGCTCCGAGGATCATGCATGCGTCCGGTCGCGGTGAATCCCATGAATCTTGCCGTGTCTCTCGGCACGTTTGACGCGCGGAAAGCCGAGAGAAACGCGCATACACGAGAACACGGTCCGGTCCGGTCCGGCTGCGTGCTCGATCGCGCCGGATCAAAGGTCCACGATCCATTTAAATGGACGACGCTAACGCAAATAAGCTCGATGAACCCGCTCCCTCCCGGTCACTGCACCCTCCACGGGACGACTCTTAATTATCCATCGGTCCGATGGATTTCAGGAATATTCCTTGACCTCCGGAGAGCTCAGCTGCATAACTCCGAGTAACAATCTTATTATCGTAGAACCCCTAGCAAGATAATCCGGAGAAAACAGCGGCCGTATTTCATCGGCGCTGGCGCAATATAAAAGACGACGAAATATCGTGCTCGATGCGGAATGATCAACGAACCGAGCCGGGATAACAGATTACGAGGCATACGTGCGCATTATAAAGAGCGGACACATCAGCGCTGGGAACATAAACAGCAACAAAGGAACGATCTCGCCGGTGGAGGGTCGCCGAGCAGTCGAGGCTACTCCGAGACCTTTATGGATATACGAGTATGGAAAAAGGAAGAGTTATCGCTACCGATAACGTAGCAATGCGTCTCGGCCGGCCTAGCCATAGGCCTTAAGGCCCTTCGTTACGCGCCGCACGCAACTCCTCGCCCCTTTTCACGAAATGCACTCGCGTCTATGTGCCTACGTGCCGCTATAAAACTTTGAGCGCGGAGAAATCGACCTTAACCCTCACCGAGATAATGTTGAACAATTTTTCGAGCACAGATTCGGCACGTTCCCAAGAGATGGATGATGCGGTAATGGCGATTCGCACCAGCAATCCAAGATGACCGCAAAACGAATCGGAGAAGAAATAAGGGGAGTAACAAAAGAGCTGACAAGTTGCGGTGCGTCCTCTTGCCTTCTCCCTTTATCCTCTTCCTTCCGGAGGTGCCTGTACGGCTGCTCCTGCGCTTAATCCTATTATTGTTCTACGGTAACGAGGTGAGTAATGAAACATGCCTTGCCCCGGAGGCCTTCTCATAACCGAGCCAACGGCCTGTGGAGAGAAGGAGCGGGCCTCGCTCTTGCTGCCTAGCTTTACAAGCTTCTCGCGGTCTCCTTCCTCCTCTTCCTATATAAGTACAACGATCCTCCATACTCCACACTCTCCTTATCATGGGCCGTGTCCCCCTCCGTCATCCTTCCACGGGAATTCGCACGCCCGCAAATGGAGAGGTCGTAGACGCTCGATAGTTTTGATGATAGAGAACCAATCCCCCCCCTCCCCCCATAGGTGTTGAAAAGCGCGGGTCGTTATCGTTTCGGAGCGGACGTGAAAAAATCAAGTGAGAAGATCTCGATATACCCGGGCCAATGGCTGCCTCTCATTTGCCCCAACCAACCCGCCTCGGAGTTTACTTTTTAATTAAGGCCTACCGGTCAAATATAAACACGCCTATTTGCACGCGCCTTTAATGGAAAACGATACGACGACGGGGAGATGGACGGAAGATGAAAATAAGACGTGCAGAGGCCGCGAGGACCGACGGGGACCGATGGGGACCAACTGCCTCGCAATTAACCGCCGCCAATAAACCGTTGGCTCGTTTCGGCGCTCTCGAATTAATTTCCACGATGCGATAACGACCGCCGCGCTCTTCTCGGCCCGGCCGATCGAATCATCGATCCCGTCCCCTTCCCTAGAGTTCGTCGATCTTCGTTCGCCGCGGACAAAATGAACGGCTAAATTTTCTTCAGAGGTGCCGAGACAGGGGACAATGGGGGCACGAGGAAACAGGACGAAAAGGGTCGATCATGAGAAATTGCCGTAGACACAGAAACGTTGCTGTTTATGCGGTCTTGTTTGGGGTTTATCATCGAGCCGTGATCTGAGGATAGTCTACTGGCCCTCTGATTACGAGCGCACGATCGTCTCAGCACTGCCAACCACCACCACCACCACCACTCTAACGGGACACGTGGATGCCGCTCGTCCTCGAGTCACCATACGACGACATTCGAAGAGAAACAATCAAACGGTCAATCGCGTCGTCCCATGAACCGAATCTTTTTCATAACTGTCCTAGAACCCATAAAAGGTCCGGCCAAAGATTTCGACCTGACCGCGGCTCGGCATGAAAAGAATGTCGTAATGGACCTCTTAATTGTACGCCGAGAATTCCATCGGATAGGTCAACGCCGAAACGATGTCTCATTCTTCCGCGAAATTATTACAGTCGAGAGCTTTGAGAAAGTCCATTTGCCTTAGAATAGAGGCCACCGCTGAGGTTCTCCTTTTCCCTCTGTTATTTGGCCTCTCACGACTTTATAACTTGGCCTCTTCCTCGTTGTCTTATTCCGTTGGGGTGTTTGGCCGAGCGGAGAGTGCGATGGGCGTACAAGTTGGGGACAGTTGGAGATAAATAACACTGGAGGACAGGACAATGCGTCTGGTGTCGTTGTACCTCGCGATACTCCAGGCTGAATCCGGCTTAAGGGCGTCGGCTTCGCGCCAGCTCGATATTCGAATGAGAGAAAGAAACTCTATCGCATGACTTTCTAGGGAAAAATTCATCCGAGCGTTCGATCGGACAGTGCGGGATACAATTAACGTCTCCGAGGAGATTGGCCCAACGTTACGGTCCATTCTTCGCCTCTCCTAACTCTCCTCTCCACGAAGAATTTCTTATCGTCTATCCAGTCCTTGTCGTCGTTACTCACGTCGCATGGTTGCTCGGGCGAAATAGTTAAGACCACTTTCGATTCGTTCTCGATTCAAAGCCTCGACTGGGCCTTTAACGACTGCCTGCCTTTCCGTTTCAAGAAGGGCCAGGGGAGGGGGAGGGGGTTACGACTCTGCTTTTAAACCCGCATTCGTATGCGAGTTGACGCGGCCGACGAAAAGCCGCCGCTTCGGGGTGAAATTAGTTATTTTCACGACAGAGGGACCGCTCGAGAAACCGGAGTAAACATCGAGTCGTGCTTTTGTCAGCCTTCGAGGGACGTGGTTCCTTTAGCTCGCGGCATCAATTTTTCATCACAATGATGACAGTTCAAGGACAGTTAAAACAGTTTGAAAAGATCAATTCCTGACGTACTTACAAGGAAGAAACATTTTATTCATCGCGTGGCAACATTTCCTCCGGTCTAACGAAACGGTTAATTCGATTACGAAGCATGCCGAGCTGTGGATTTCAAGAACTCCCATGAGAACGCACGAAGGCGGTCTGCCGCAAAGCGTTGGAGGGTAAGATTCTATCTTGGCTTAGCCAACACACCCGCGGACTCTCCTAGCGGACTTTATCCGCTTCATCTACGCTACGAAAGTTTCTCCTTCGCTCTTCCTCCCTTCCTTCAACAGGTCCGCGCATTTACCTCTCCTTCTCTTTCTGTTTTTGTCATTTACCCGCTCCGCTTCGTAGCGCTAAGCTCGCGTTATCCGTCTCCATTATCTACAGTCCTCCGATCCTTCGCCTTCTGCGTGAGTTGACCCAGACATAGCCGGCATCTAAATTGGTTCAGACGATCGAGGCCTCATTGCCGCGCCGGTCATCACCGTCCGGAAAGTATAAGGACCTTCGGTCAAACCCTTATGTCACTTGACATTTTCCGATGCAACGACGATAAGCGCTTAAGGTCTAGGGTAGTACGTGTCCGGACCATCTCAAAGACCACACCGAGAGGGAGGCCTTCTTAAAGTGTTTCTCGGAAATGTAATCGCGCCATTTTATGAAACGTGTACTCCTTTGTCATCGGTAATCGTCCATCTATCACCAATCGTCCGGATCTTGGATTGGTGTTTTCGTGAAGAACAATGCATCGAGCTCCCCCAGTGGGAAAAATGAGGTCGAGGAGAGAGTTTCTTAAATGTACATCGCTAACAAGTCCTATTATCGCACAGCAAGGCGCCTATCCCAGCGATTCCTATGTATAAATCACTCGAAAAATGACCACACGATTCGTACGACTGGTGAAATAGAAATTTGGCTACGTATTGGGTCCTCCTCGAGTAAATCGTGCAAAATACGAGGCCAAGGAGGGATGTACGGGCGGCGGGAGGGGGCGTGGTGTAGGAAGGGCGAGGGAGAGGAAGGGAACGAAGGATCGGAGCACAAGGAGAAAGGCTCATTCAAAACTCGGACAATAAATGCGCGCGTCTCAGCTCGCCGGGGGGAGTCGTCACTCTTGACAGTCGGTACACCCTTTTCTTCGACAACATTCTCCTTCTCTCTCACTCTCTCTCTCCGTCGCTCCGACTTGGATGATTCCTTCGGACCAGCGATGAAGAAACAAAAGAATAATTTATGAAGAGGCCTGGGCTTACAAGTCCACGGTACAATCGTGAATCGAGACGTCTTCGGCACGAAAGAAGATGTCAATTAAAGAATGTCTGTTCGCTGGAGAATATCGGTGTGGACGGTTCTCCGGGGGAAGTGATATTCCTTAAGAGTCAACGTGCTATTACTTAATTACATGGAGAAAAGTCTACCGTCGTCTCGTTAAAATCCCTTGGCTCGTGGAACATTTCCTAGAGGATTTTGCCAAGAATAACGGAAGAAAAAAATTATGTTGAAGGAACTAACGGGGCGGTCGTGAATCGCGTATTCACTTTGCGCGTCGGTCAATTATTCGGCGGAATAAAAGAGAGATAGACCGAGGGAATAATGAGGTTGCGGTTGTGGGGCACACGCTGCGATTGTTCGATGGTAGTAACGAGTTAACGAAGGCCCTTCTTAGACGGTTTAGCACGCACAATATTCACTCTGCCGCGGAGCGAAAGAGGAGAAAAAGGAGAAAAAGTAGAGAAGGCTGGAATAAGGGCCGGCAGATAACAGAACGTGGCAGCCATTGTCCGGCGCGAACAATGCAAGGCTGCTGGATTATGCACCTATGGGCAATCTACATCTTCGCCGATATATCATAGCGGGCAGCGATGGACGCCATGGAACCGCTTCTTCCGAGCGCATAAGTGCGTATTATATGTCTATCTCTGGCCGTGTATGGCCGCTCGCATGAAATCGCATACGGACACGATGGCAGGCTACAGCGATCCTCCAACATTGAGATATCTCCCGCGCTCGCTTCTCCGATGATGAACCCGCCTTATATCGCCTTTCGTACGAGACAAAATAAAGAGAAAACGGACGACGGGTATGCCGAGTGCCCACCGTTATCTTTCCCTCATCACAAACTAATGATCCTACGTGTCATCCATACGATCTTCCATTCTTACTCTTATTTTTTATACCGGAATTCCCTTAATAGCGCATTTTTTTACCGCAGAAATTACGAGCGGGATTGACGGTTTACTGGGGGAAAGTTGAAGATTCCTGTTTCGTGCGCACACCTGGAAGTGCATTCAAGTGCCGATGGCGATGGCGATGGCGATGGCGATGGCGATGGCGATGGCAAGATAACATTGTTAGGCGCCGTGTCAGAATGTTCGCGCTGACTCTGTATCATCTCCATTCGTGTTAACGGTAGCTAGCTCATCCCCGGCTGGACTTTTCAGAGGAATAACGCTGCCGAGTATTGCTTACGAAGGGAGCGTCGATTATAAAGCAGAAGAAGTGCGCGACTGCTTGAGTTTTGGTCTCGCGAAATCCTGCGTCCCCCATGGATCCTCTTTCCTCGAAGCTCTTAGCGTTATTTAGCGGATCCTTTTACGGGACAGCGGGCCTGGACAAGAAAAGAAGGTGCGACGAGGAGGCCGGTACAACGCGAACCGAGCCCCGAGACAAGAGATGATGAAAAAGAGAATAAAAGGAGCCTCGCCAGACCGAAGGAAGGAAGAAGAAGCAGAAGAAGCGAAGGTGGAGTACCGAAATGGCCATGTGATGCAGTCGGGTAAAGACAGACGGAGAAAAAAGGGATACGGAGAAGGTAGGGCCGGACAAAGAGGGAAGGAGGCAAAGAGAATAAAATGGCCAGAGGGAAAGAGAAGATGACAGAAAAGAAGGAGAGGCCAACAAGATAAGCCTTTGTGGCCGGGGGTCTCAACGGGCCTCAACGGGCCCCGTCGTCTCGGTCTCATATTTCGCGAATCCTGCTATCATATTTTACTCGGGCCCCTTCTTACCACCCTGCTGCCCCTCGAAGGCACCGTCTTGGCCCCCTCAAAGACCTCCTCGTAACCCTCCTTGCCCTGCCTTGCCCCATGCGGCAGATCTCGCCCTACCCCTCGGGGACCCCTTTTCCTTCTCCCGTTTTTTCGAGCCCCTCGTCCGAACCCTCCATCTTCAGGTTGCTTCTTCACGGCCAAAGACAATGCTCCGTTTGTCTCCACCCTAAATTTCTTCGCGTCGATAATGCCATAATTGCCAATGAATGTCGAGTTTCCTGCCTTCGTTGAACCTTGAGTGAGAGTGTTCATGTTTTCAAGCTGGACTTCCTCAGGTGTCTCAGATTCTAGATGCCACGGGGCATCGTCCCTCGTCCATCTGGCTGACTGCGAGACATCCGTCCATCCCGCCACTGACCCGCCACTCACCCGCCACATAACCAACCAGCGAAGAAGAGGAGAAAGAAAGAAGGGGAGACGGTGAGGCCGTAATACGAGAGGTGATTAAATTCGGCAACGAACGGAAGCGAATTAATCGGCCGAGCCTCGGAGAAAGATCACAAGAATTACAACGCACCTACGTAAATGAAATTCTTGCCGAGTAATTACTCGCCAGACGTAAAAAGAACGTTTTGGTCGACTCATTACCCGCCTCTTGGATCTTCTTACGTATTTATTCCCTCGTTGGCGCGGTTAAACGACACGTTCGAGTGAAAGCGTGGAAAAAGAAGGGAGAATCGGTTCGTCTAAATTAACGAGTGGATTGCCGATAGCGCACGATTATTTATCGACTCGACCGGCCGAGTTGGCCGGCTGAGACCGGCTGAATTATGGAATCGAGTTCCGGTAGACGGCATCGCCGCTGGACTCGCCATAACTCCCTACATTTTTCTCCCTTCCACCGCAGGAAGACTTATGCGCGTCCTTTTCCCGTTTCGTTCGGTTAATCGGCCCTTAAGGGCCCTCGCGATTCCCAGCGATATCGGACCGCCGCTCATTCGCTGTCGATTATATCGGTTATCGATCGCCAGAATCTCGGCCGCGGGGCAAAATCGACGCAGGATTTACGCGGCCGATTCCCTACGGGACATTATTCCTATTCCTATTCCCGTAATTTACCGCCAATGGTTTGTTTCAATGAAAAAAAAAAAAAAATGATTAATTTACAAAATAAGCTAAGGAAAAGGGGACGAGTTTCGGTGTCCGGTGTTCCGCGGTCTGTTACATCGGTCGTATGAGATAACAGGTCGCTGGAGCTGTCATCTCGGAGGAATTTACCGGTGACACAGGCCGGAAAGTTCTCGGGCTACGTACTTTCCTATCATACGCAGGAGATCTCGGCTCGTGCGCTTAGCGGTGTGCGACTATTGGAGATTCTGCTCCTCCCGACGGACCTTACCACCCGCGGACGGTCCAAGAAATACCGATAGACAATCTTTCCCGAGGGGGAATCAAAAGCGGCGAATTTAATAGGGCGGGTGTTGAATCCCGTGCTATCTCTCGGATGAAACCGATCGAACGGAGCACGGGGAATAATCGGTGTCGAGCCACTCGGGAGAATCTGTCTGCCGTGAAAGCGGCACTCGCGCCTTTTATGGGCGTCACAGGCTCGCGCGCCACAAGGATCGCAGGAAGAAAAGAACGCCGGCTGTCCGCGGCGTGCGTATAATCGGTCTCTTATCGCGCGACAGGACCGAGCACATAGGGAGGAGGTAAATAATAAAGACGCCTACTCACCAGGCATGCAGACGCAACGAAACGTTCCAGGATCGTCGAGGCAGGATCCGTCGTTCTGGCAGGGATGCGATTCGCACTCGTTCACGTTCGTCTCGCACCGAGGACCGGTGAAACCCTGGGTACAGTTGCACGCGAAGGACCCGGGAATGTTGACGCAGATACCATCATGCTCGCAGGGAGAACCTGCAAATTCAAAAATACCGGCTTATGAAATTATAACAAAAAATTATGTTCATAAAGGATTTTAGCTCGAGTTCATGGCATTTCCCACGACGAAGAAGAGCCCTACGGTAAAGCGGGGAGCGCATTATCGCCGAGAAAGGAGAAAACTTTTCACGGGATCCTTGGATCGTCCCTTGTACCGGGCCGATAATTAAAACCGTCGTGAATCCGTGGGACGCGTCGCGCATGACGATGAAGAATGGTTGCTCGAGGGGCGCAGGTGCGTCTCCCGTGGGACGCGCGACAAATAATGCACGAGATAGTGCAGCCCTTAATTGGCGTACTCTCGCTGCTAGTTTTTCCTGATCGAGCGGGGAGAAAGACGGGAGATATGGCGAGCCCATAAGGAGCATAAGGAACATAAGGAGCTAGCCTGGAAGCTGACCAACGGATTCCTCGGCCGACGCATTCTCTCCAGTCTCCTCCTTCTTTGTATCTCCTGCACGTTTAATGCTCCCTCGTATAATCCTGTCGTAATCCTACACGATCGCGCTAAGTGCTAGCCGACAATCGATATACCCATTTCAGAAGTCTCGCTCAGCGACTTCCGCCTTCCTGCTTTACCGTCCAAGATATTACATTTTTTTCTCCGAGCCAAGTATATTAGCAGGTCCGTGAAATCAAAGCTCAAATCAATTATCGGACGATTCTCGCGCGTTCCGAGAAGTCCGAGAAGGAAGAAGAGACGGTCGTAGATTCCCCGCTGACAATTGGAAATGGATTTGAACAGGACTTTTATGGAAAGGAGGAGAACGACAAGACGTACAGCGAACGGAGAGCGGCTTCTCGCGATATTTATGGAGTTTTCCAGGAGCGACATATGTGCCCGCGATTATCGGAGCGAGGTTGGTTGTAATTCGCCGGCGGTTTTTCCGAGCTCCGGTAATTGCCGTCGGTGCAAGAGAGCACGGGCCAACGCGTCTATACGGCCCTGCACCAGCAACGCTAGCAAGAAACGCATTGCTCCGTCGTGTCGGCAATCGCCCTCGGCAATCAAACGACAACCACGAGCACGTCGTCCGCGTCGACGATGGATCCGATGACGAATCGGACACTGATGAGAACGGACCGGATTCCCTCGAGCCAACCAACACCAACCCAACGACGAGTCACCTCCAAGAGCAAACTCAACGACGACTACCCCTTCCCGTGAAGCCCTCGAGGAGAAAGAATTCCCGGAAATTCGAGCAAACTTGCCCTCGCCAATTCTCCGCACTTTGGCCGTGTTAATTACGGACAACTCTCGTTGCAACGTCGGCGCCCCCTTGTCCTCATCGTCCTCATCGTCCTCATCGTCCTCATCGTCCTCATCGTCTCGGGCTTCTTGCGCAACTCGCGCCAGCGCCGACCTCTTAACGGACTTAATCTACCAGAAAATATGCAATCTAGATAATAACAGTGCCCGCGCCCGAGCGCGAGGTCATTATGGTTGTTATTAAAGTTAAAATAACGATTTAGCGTTTAATTAGATCCGCCGGTGGTGCTTGGCTCGCTGAGAATCCGAGCAAATTCTTCTTCGAGATGAGCTCCGTAGCCCCGACTCCGTTTCCGCCGGTCCCCATCATCTTCTACAGATTCGCTTTATCGAACAGCGCCTATCGAAACTAAAGTAAACCCATGGAAAAGGGGACAGTCGGTCCGATATGAAGGGCAACTCGTGGGCGGTGGCAGGTCTCCTTTTTGTCAAGCCGAAAAGTTTCCAAGTGGCACGCACAGGTATGCCGGGGCGCTCCAGGTATACGGGGTGCGTCCGGTGCTATCGGTTTACCATTGTCGGGGCGACGTTGCCAAATTTCGGTGCAACAATGGCCCTTTGTTTAGTCGGCAGGTAGCGAGGAGAAGGAACGCGAAGGGACCCTCGTCGTCGTTCAACTTGCCCACCAAACTTCCAAGGAACGAGGGATAAAGGGAAGAGAAAAGAGAAAAGAGAAAAGAGAAAAGAGTATGAAGCCGTGAAGACTATCGTTACGACTTGCCGGCTTGTTTGCTCTGTCACGCGATAAAAGTTCCTGCCGAGTCCACACACGAATGGCAGGAAGCTCTCGACCAAACAGATCTATGGTATTTCAGCTAGCGAAAGTCAAGGGAACCATTGTTTCCCCTCGCTGCCGATAAGCAATTAATCGTTAATTCGCTAATGTGACGAGGAAGTCCAATGGAAATGCGATACATCCGTAGGTGGCGTTGTGGGAAAGGAAGAGAGGGGGACCAAGGAAAGAGGAAGGGACGAGGAGCGTCGTGAGAGGCGAGCAGCGAGCAACGAGAGAAAGGAGAAGAACTGCGCGCGGGAATACAAAGGAGGTGCCTCTGATTATTAATGAAGTGTCTTTGTCCGGAACGAAACGTATTAACCGGCGGTGCTCGCTCTCCGTCATGCGTATTCATTATGCCTGGCAACGAATGAAACAGATTTACTTAGAGCCATTTTCAGCCTCCGCTCCGACTCGGCGTCTATCTCTCAAACGAGTTCGCATTCCCCGAGCCGATCATCTCGTTCATTTGGCCCTCTTCTTCTGCCGCTCGATCGCCCGCGGATTCTGCCTTTACGACTATACTACCCCCCATCCCTTCCGCACCCCTCCTTAATGATCCCCTTCTCGATCCGCGGAAGCCGTTTCATCGCTTAGCCACGCTCTTTAATTCCCGCCATTCCCATTTATTTCCAGCTATCCTTTTTATTCTCGATCAACGTCCGACCGTCTCGGTATTTATAACGCGTCGCTCAACTCTTGGATAATCCTCTGTACTCTCGAGAAAAATTCCACTCATCATCCCCACGACATTGCGCAAGTCTGCGCCAACAGCATCATTTTCTTTTTAATTACAGAAAGCCCGTTCTCCGACAAATGCTAATGTATGAGGTGTCGATGGAACGTAATGGATGGCTATCTGAAATCCAAGTGGAGATAATAAGGACAGAACGAAACCCGACAGACAGATAGATCCTGAGCAAGAGCGTAAGGAGCAAGGATCGTGGAGGTGTTGCTCGGGCCACACGCTGAGACTCACTATTCTCCGACGCACTATTAATTAACCTATGCTTTAGCAGCGTTACGCCGTTTAATTACAGACTCATTAACCACGCGCGTGCACGTCCGCGTATCACGTGTGTTTACGCATTAATCCTATAATTTCTGCTTCTGCTCCTTGGCTGTGACACGCCTTATGATGATGATGATAATAATGATAATAATAATAATTATGCCAGTAACTCACGGCGGACGACCGTTTAACTCTCGGTAGTGCAGGAAAACAAATAAGCCATGAAAATGAACCATTTCGAAGAGCGATTCCTCTACAGCGATATAATTATAGAAGGCAGTATCGAACAAATCGATCATAGTCGAACGATAGCCGATCGACAATCAGCCCCTTGTGGATTTTCAATTTACCAGTACAGTGGGGGCTTTACGCTGGCTTCGAGGATGCACATTAATCTAGCTGCGCGAACCTTCAGCGGGTCAATGTTGCTTGAAAATCTTGAATACCGAGCAAACTACTTGATTCGATTCGCACAGAGCCATTTGTCCGAGGCACAAAGGGCACCGCCAAGGATTTAGCCAAGTAAGACGTTAGCTTTTCGCTGAGAATTTTTCACGGTCGGTTCGCTCGTATCCATTGTGAGGTGGTAGACGATAAGCGCACGGCGCGGCAATAATATTGGTCGATCGGTCTTAAGAGGCATTCCCGCGTGTCCTTGATTGGCTGGCCATTACCATGCTGCCCACGCCACGATGAAAAACGATATTAACCCGTATGTGTCGACGCCTCTAGCCATTTCAAGCGGCGCAATGACCCTTCGGCCGGCTGGACCCTCCATTTAATCTCATCAGCATCCGATGCTAGCCTCCTTGAGCTCAATTAACCGCTACTTTCGCGACCAAATTACCACGACATTCGTTCCATACTAAAGCCCTCTCACATTATATTCATTGGCTCCCATCTACGTCCGAATTACAAAGCATTTTTTCTCGTCGGCCCGCTTGCCCGTAATTATTTGGCCGGGAATAGTTTGATGGAAGGAAGAAAACTCACCTTTCTCGCACTCATCGATGTCCTCGGAACAGTCGGTGCCTCTGTAGCCGCTGGCACAGGAGCACGTAGCCAATCCCGTGATGGGGCTGGTCTCACAAATGGCACCCTCGTGGCAAGGGTTCGACGTGCAAGCATCGTCCAGATGACAGAGAAGACCTGCCAACAAACCATACCATCGTCTTAGCGGTGAATTTCCAATTTCAATTTCCAACAGGCGACCGTCCCTGCGGAGCCGTTCTTGCCAAGGCAATTAACCCGACGGTGCTTTCGAAAAGAATGACGAAACGCGTGACGACCGTAGCGAACGCCGATGCCATTTGCCGGGGAGCCCGATGTAACGACCGGCCATTTTCTAGGACAAAAGTGTCCGACGGTGCTACCAAACACGGCAGCAAGTACCACCGCCAAAGATGGACATCATTAAAGGCCCGGGCGATCGCGCGTGCACGCACGGCCACCACTGACAAATCCCCCTCGAGACGCGCCGATATCTTGCATTTGCCGTTCAATGAATTACGGGAAAATGTCCGCTGCAACGAGTCGACGCGATAAAGTCGGCCTAATTGCTCCTTCATGCCAATCGTGCACGGAAATACAAGGAATTCCGAGGGCAACTCGCACCGCTTCTCATTTTGTCCAAAGTGAGCAGCGTCCACGCGGCCAATAAAAGGCCAGTAACGATCGCATTTTCCTTCTCCATTTCCGTTTCCATTTCCATCTCCACCCGAATCGAGTCCTATTCAATTGGCTTTTCTTAACCGGATGCGACGTTACTAACGTTCCGTTGCTGGGCCTGAGCCACGAAGCGCCGTTTTCTCGGACACCCGCGTATAAACTAGAGTAAAATACTAGGGAGATAGTCATAGACGACGGCCGCGAGTAACTGTATCCGTATCTCCGGGCATCCGTAAAGGGGACTTTTAGACCTCGTCGCAGCCCGAAGAAGAAACTGAGACGGAGATGGTCATTACGCATATATCGTAGATCCGTTAACTTGGGCCGCATCGTTAAACCGTCGTGAAATAATGGGATCGTAAAGTAAGGTGAACCGAGTCGAGTCGAGTCGAGTCGAGTCGAGCGGGCTGGACCTTTAAAGGTATTGGAAAATTGACAACTATCTCTCGAGGCACTTGCCGCGCGGTTTAATATTCACGAAAGACCAGACCAAGAGACCGGAGGAAGGGAGTTAGCCTGCAACGGCCGAAATTCCAGCGCTTTGGGCTCCGATTCTTCTTTTACGGCGAGACAGGAACAAAAGACTTGGCTATGCGAGGCGCACGCGCTCCTCGGGAAAAACGAGCCGGACGACGTTTACCGCGTACGAAGAATAAACCTGTATTTGGCGATGGAGCGCGAGCCGATCGATCGGAAAGCCTCTTTCGTCGGCTTTGCCGGCCAGCAGAGAGCTCGGCCACTGCTTACAGAAACTCGTTTTCAGTCGTCAAGGTCGATACTCGCTATGGTCGAGTCTCTCCTCCCTTGCTCGTTCCCTTGGTCGTCCGCGCACGCGGCCTTTGTCCACTTTTCTTTCTCCGCGGAATCCGGAGATTCCCGAGGACCCCCCGTCCAATCGTTCTCCATCATACGCGCACGTGTGCACCTGCACCTGCCGCCAAACACGATCCTCGGCATTGGAACTGCCGTAGAAACTGGCGTCGTCGAATCGACCAGGCAAATTTTCCACTACACGAGGGACTACTCACCGGTCTTGCCGTAGGTGCACTGACAGAAGAAGCTGCCGACGCGATCGATGCAAGTTGCTCCGTTGAAACACGCAGCGCCCGCGCAGTCGTCGATGTTGACGCTGCAATCAGGACCGGTCCAGCCGTTAACGCAAATGCACGAGTAACTGCCGGGTGAGTTGGTGCAGGTCGCTCCGTTCTGACAGAGGGAAGGCCTCACAGCGCATTCGTCCACGTCGAGTTCGCACTGCGTCCCGGTGAAAGCCGCTGGGCAAAGGCACGAGTACTCGTTTACCCTGTCCATGCACGTTGCTCCGTTCTGGCAAAGATTCCCCACGCAGTCGTCGATGTTCTTCTCGCAGTGCTCGCCCTCAAAACCTGCAACAGACCAATCAACGAACCCGTTACAATCGACCTAAAGCCAGATTAATACGTCTCATTTTCAACGTCGCTCGTTGCCGCCTCCTACGATCGATAATTTTTAATCGAAGGTCAAAGACTCGTGGCTCCTGCGTCTACTAGAAATAACAGTCATTGCCAGAGATGTCTGCCAGAGGGACCATCATTACGAGCGTTGTAAATAGAAACCATTAGCTCAACACGCCCCCGGCAACCACCGGACGCGTTTCTCCCGTGAAAAATCATTGGCTATGTATATCTAGATAACTGTTTTGCTCCTCGGCTATTAGAACGGTCGGAGCAAAAGGTGAGTGCTCGAGGATGGTGGAGACGGGATAAGCAAAGTCCTCGGACAAAACGGGGATAAGACGACCGACACGGAGAACCGTGAAATCGATAGTGCAACGGACCGATCGACTTCTTCCGGCTTCGATCTCATAACGCGAAACTGTAAGGAAATACTGCTCCAAGTAAACGGTTCAGCGAGTACCCACGACGTGCTTTTTTTTTTAATCTTCAACTTTCGTCGGTAGAAAATCTCTTTGCTTAAGCGCTGAATTCCTTGTCGATTACGCTACGCTTCGAATCGCCTTGATGATGCTTGTGAATTCAACGAAATTCGGATGACTGATAAGTGAAACATAGGGTTCACGATGGATGGGAATAGTGTGCTTGGCGACATCCTTTTGTCTCGGCAGGAAAGACACGTATGTACGAGCGAGCATAAAGATTGCCGCAGGCTACGCTAGAGACCAGACTCATTCTGAGAATGAATCTGTCAAGATGACGTGTGGCTTTTGAACCCCGCTAAGAAAGGAGGCGAGAAGAGAGGAGAATAATCGAGCGACCGAATCGACGTTGCATGACGCTCCATTATCGATCGCCCGCGTCGTCATCTGCTTTCCTTCTTCCTTCTTCAACGGGTTAGACGGCGCAGATCAAATATTTAGACGTGCAAGTTAATGGATTTGCCGCGGTATCGCGTGGCCTTGCTCATTTCCTTCGCGTCTTTTGCCGGATTCTTGCGTATTCCTTCCGAGAAAATCAATATTTTCGTCTTGCCGGTACTACCGTTTGCGCGCGAATCAACAGGTGGTCCGCTCTTACAGGTTTCCGGAGAGAATTTTCTGCGAGATTCGTCGTGAGAAAGAGCACGCTCGACAAGCCGGGAATTCGATTGTGGCTTCCCTTCTCGCGTTACTTGGATCGGCTGGTTCGCGCGGCTTTACACCGTTTGTCCGTTGTGGGACTTCGGAAGGCCCGAAAATCTCTTAGAACCTACTTGACGCGCCAATAAAATTCTTCGCCATTGATGAAGCCGTCTTGTTGAACTTTTCCTTCGCCGACAAAGACGTGCGATATTTCACAGAGCTGTTGGCTTTGGCTTTGGCTTTGGCTTTGGCTTTAATCACCCTTTGAAACGACTGAATGCCTCTAAACGCCATCCTTGGTTATAGTTACGCCTGGAACGGCTTCGTTAAGTCCCCAAGAGTTGTAGATGCAAATTTTTTAAAGAGCCAATGCGTCGTTTCTGCCATCGGTTTTGCCCTTGTAGATGAATCGCCGCGAAAAAAGTGAATCCATCTTCTGGCAGAACGCCGGAAAGAAATTGCCAGAGACGCGCAAGAAGAGGGCAGGGCGTGGGGAAAGAAGGTAAGAATTGAGAAAAGAAGATGAGAAGAGGTAGAATACTGTGTCCGTGTATAGGCTCGCAGGGAGCGGAGAAGGGAGAAAGCAAAGAACCGTCGAGCCGGGGCGAATCGATTGCTGTTAATATCGACAGCAAGAGCGGCAGGAACAAAAGAAGTGCCTTCGAGCTCTTTGCTCTCTTTCTGTAAACCGACCGTGCGCGCACATATTTACACGAGGATTCGTCCCGCGTTCGTAGTCGGCCCGGCCAGCTCCCTTTATCGCTTCATCCCGAGGCTCACGATTTCCTTTTTTCTTTCCGCCCTTGGCCGCACCACGGAATCTCCCGCAATTTCCATGCTCATTACACGCTTGCTTTTTATTTTTACGCCATCAGTCGAGCAATGTTTTCTCGAAAATGGAAAGCTCGCCTGTCGAAATGTCCAGCAACGTCAACGGTCCTGGACGATCTCTCAAAGTATTTCGCGGCAACCATCGCCGGCTCTAACTGCGGATAATATATTCATAGGGATAGGGAGATGACGCCCCTCGTGAGGTTGCAAGTACTCGGAGGGAGAAGATCCTGCGCCGGTGCCCCTGCTAATGACGCGCGGGGCCACATTTCCATAAGGTACGACCCTCTTCTTCCTCGAATTCCCCCCCCCCGCCCCTCCCCCTGCCCCAGGGCAAGTCCTATCGTGTTCCATCGTCGGTAGAATGGACCGGTCAGTCAGGACCTCTAGGAGGAACGAGAGAACCAACGGAAAATAACGCTGGAAAATCGAAACTAGACTCTGCTCGAGATAAAGCGAGGACGTCGGATTGAAGAAGAAAAGAAAAGATGATGTAGGTGCAGCGGACGGAGTGGCTGGCTACTTATGAATCAACCTGGATGGACCATCCAGTAATTGCAATTGTCCGTGAGCCTCCGTCGAGATCAAAGCGATTCAAGCGTGCATTCGCATACTCTTCTGTTCGTGTGAGCACCGCATGTATGTGCCTCGAGTGCTCCCCATTCGACCAACCATACGTATCCGTTATTTCGTTACAGTTACAGGGCCGTAACGAACCATTTGAATAAGAGAATCTCCTTTTTAATCCTGTCAACTATATACACATATGTTTGACAAGTTGGGCAAAAATGCCACGTATCTTTATAGAGAATCTGTATGTCCCGATATTAGTGACTTTTTGTACCCTTTTGTAAGAGGCAGGGCCTCACGTAGCCCAAGGACGAATTCTTCAAGCGGAATTTCGAGAATCCTGCGAGGTCCGGGTCAATTAGTCGCGCTCAAGGCTGCCTCATTTCATTCACCCTGCGCGGATTGAACAATAAGGACGTTAGATAGAAGATGCAGATCGCGTGGCGACCTGCGTGTGCTTGAGAAAAAAACGCGATGAAACCCTTTCTTTATGCTAGGGCACTATCCTGGCTTCCTTGCCACGGGGATAGCATTATCCGTTTCCCCTCGACGAACCGTATCCTTCCTATCGAGCTACTTCCTTCCTGCAT
Organism: Hedychridium roseum; assembly: GCA_963989215.1. Lineage (NCBI taxonomy): Eukaryota > Metazoa > Arthropoda > Insecta > Hymenoptera > Chrysididae > Hedychridium > Hedychridium roseum. The sequence continues at coordinate 9,921,597 of OZ022312.1, forward strand.
ACTTCTCAGCAACATCCCTTGACGATGTGATTTCTGAGAACCAAAGACCGAAAGAAACCAAAGACCTTCTCTTTGGGGCAGTTATTTTTGCCTTTTTCACGCTCCGCACGTACATTTTCGTAATGACTAGCACTCCTTCGGTTTTTCTCCTTCTCTCGAGCGTATCAACGGCGTCTTTCTCTTCCCCTTTATTGACTCTCACGACGGCTCTCGTCTCTTTTGGTCCATCGGTCCTCGCATACATCCGTCTCTTTTCCTTCCTCTCTCCGGCGACCTATGTCACCGTCTCCCTCTTTCTCCGTCGATCTCTGTTTCCCGGGGCCTAAGCACGGCGGTATAAACAGAATGGCAGTGCCTCTCAGCCAGCGAGGTGTGGCAACGTCGCGAGAGCGGGTGTGCGTCCCGGTGCTTCACGTGGTGGGGGGGACTGTGGGAAAATTCTCATGCCGCCGCCGCCGCGCTGCGACGGCCGCCAGTGATTCTCAACCGGCGGAGATCCTGCTCCGCTACTTCCTGCTTTCACGCTCCGAGAAGCATTTCGCCGACTTTGGAAAACGTATGATTAAGCCGCTGAACGTTGCTGCCATTTACTGTTCGACTTTCAGACAACTTGCCACTTGCGAGTCGATGCTTCTTACGATGCCTCACCCATGCTTCAATATTTATGCGACAAGACATTTAGGAGCACGAGGATTTTTCTCAACCAAGTATATAAATGCGAATCGTCGTACCAGTGGCAAGACCGTTTCAAGCCGGAAGTGGGGGATATTGGGAGGATCGTTGAAAGAATATCCTCGAATGAGTCGTCAGCCTGAGAACCCCTAGGCCTTCTAGGCGTCCTAGGCCCGACGAGGCGGGGAAAGAAGGTTAACTACGGCCCGTGCCTCCCCACCAAAAAGCATCCTCGGCACCGGGTGGCCACGAGCACGCCACAGGGGTGCCCATGGAAAAATTGTTTCTTCGCTGCCAGAAGTACGGCCTACCAGTCGCAACATTATAATTAAACACGTAGCCCCTGCAAATCATCCTCCCATCCTCCATACGGTTTCTACGAGTTCTGCTAAACAATTCCTACGTGAACGACATATGTACGTGAAAATAATTGCGATACAATTAAGATGGCATCACTGTCGGTATCGGTTTGTTTCGATCGGCAGCTGCAGATCTAAAATGAGACAAGCACACCATATCTATCGTTCCGAATGCCCCCCTATGGAGCAATTATTTCAACGCGACTTAAAGCTCGTTAGATCGGTTAACGAGTCGAGGAATTACGACTCTAACAGTTTTGCGCGCTATCTGAATTCCGTTCACGACGGATAATGGCTGATAATGTTGCATCGAACGTTAATCCTCGTTTGACGTCTCCAATCATCGGTCGGATCAACTCTCTTTCCTAAATACGGATTGTACTAGGAAGAGGACAGGGGCGTGAAAATAGGAGTGAAAGAGAAAGGATTGACGGTAGGCAGGGAGTACACGGCTCGTTTATTCTGCTCGGTAGGAGCCGGAGAAAGCAATAATGCACCGTCTATACTCCCGGAGATCTACGCTCCATTCTCATTGTCAGTCTTTTTCTCTACGCCCTCGGACCGTCTGTCGCTGTCTGTTTTTCGCAAGGGCTTTTTCTATCCGTCCGCCGTTTTCTGGAGCCTTAAAAGGCGCACGTACTCGAGGAGGAACCGTCCGATAAGTGTAATTTGAATGGGTAATGGCTTCAGCGAGAGGTGGGTCCCCGGTTAATGACGGGCGGGGGGAAGGGAGGAGAGAAGAAAGATCTGGCCGTTGAGATGGACCGACCGAGTCGGGCCTTAATGCACTCGCTCGACTACCCAATCGCGATCGGGCCAACGACGTTTTCGGTTCTCCACACTCCGATGTACCCGCGCCTCTTTCATGAAACCGGATCTCCCTTTTCGCCAGCTCCGAGTACCACTCTCGGCCAGACGTTCCGCGGGATAAGCCGCCGTAATAATGGCCCTAAAGTGTGGCCAGGATCAACGAATATCGGCTTAAATACTCGTTCGTAAAAAAAATCGTTACGTCTTTACTCTTTTCCCTGGACTACACATTCGGACAAATTCTATCGCGTCGAAGGCATTTTCGCGGGATACTTCATTCCGCCTCCGGGTTAATCCACGCAATGCGCGTACAGCCAGTTCTCCCACTTCTCTGCACCAAGCATGAATAATTCATAAATCGAGTTCTCCTCTCAAGTGTCTAATTTGAAGATACCTGGGAATGAAGAACTGCCCGTACGTGGGGCGTTACGGACGAGAAGCAAAAGCGACAGCGAGAGAGTATACATATACATACATATGTCGAGGGCTGAGGGCTCGGAGAGGCACTGGATGAAGTTTTGTGGTACCGATTCGACATATCATAACAATCACGAGACATGTTTCAAGGACCCGAGAAGCTTTCCAGATACACTCCAGCTCGATGATACCGGTGGAACTTTGATAAATAAACTTTCTAGGAATCAGGCCAGGTCCTCTTACGAACGCCATTAAAATGACCGGCCGTAATGGAGTCCTAGTGTAAATAGTACACCGTTGCTCGAATTTCCTCGAGTCGGATTGACAAGAACCAACGAGACTGTCGTGCAACAAGTAGAAAATGATCAACAGGTGTCCATCGCAACTCCGGAATAAGACGTAGGGGCGGGGAGGCTGTAACGCTCCCATTAAGCTTAAGGATTTAGAAGCCTCGCCGCCGAGTTAAAATTAGGCATGTCTTCGAAGCGTAGAAAAAATGATAGAAAAGGAGAACTAGCGGCTGAAGAATCTCCTGCAACAAGTGTCCGAGAATCAACAGGTGTTGACCGCCTTGCCCGACCGAACGATCATCTTATCCACGAAGGCAAGTGAAGGGTTAAATAAGGGGTACTTGGAGGAACTATGCCAAGATCTCGGGCAAAGGGTTGGAGAGATCTCCGGTGCAACAGGTATGAGACAATCAACAGGTTGTTCCGGCATACCAGCAGTCTCGTTACTCCGTTACTCCTCTAGGAACTTGCTCGCCAACATAGAAGCGTCGAGAGAAAGAGAGAGGGAGATATCTGGCAAGGCTGATACAAAGTGAGAGATAAAAAGGATGGCGAAGAATACGAGAGGAAAGGAGATAAGCGGTGGACGATAGTGGCTATCTTTTTCCGTGTAACGCAGAGGAGGCCTACGTAAGAGAACCAGTTGACACAGAGAGACACTCGCGTATAAATACGAGCGAAGGTGCATGCGTATGGAGGCAGCGGCATTCGAACAATGGCCCTGTCATGCGGCTACCATTCTTTACGGACAATCAGACGGCCCCTACCCTCTCATTCCCCCACCTTCCATCTCTCTTGGTCCCTTCCTCCCAATGCGTCCTCTCCACCGCGGCCCCATGCCGCTTAAAAGGACAATCGTCCTCTTATTTACGATTTGGCCGACTCTCCCCTCCTCTTCTTTATGTCCTTCTTCTCCTATTCCTCCTCCTTGCAGGACTCTCGCCCCTTGCCGCTCATCGCTGTCTCTGTATTTTTTTCTTTCTATCGGCTCTTCTGCTTGTTTGAGCAAGACTAGGCCGAGTTACGGTGCAGCGAATATCGCATTCAAGTGAATAATACGTTGAATTTGACGGCACATTTATCGATTTTTTTTCTATGCGGGTGCAGGAGTGTGCTTTGCTTTCTCTACTGGAAGAAACAACATGGATATCTCGGTGGGCAGTCCGCCCGTAACTCGAATCGAGCCGGCCGGATCGCCGTCGAATTTTTCATGGGATTTTCATGTTTGGACATAAATTTTGTCTCGTGTAAGCCAGCACGCACGGATTCGGCTCGACCACCTTGGAATTTTCTATCACGAATCTCTGTTACGGGATTATACGTGCGAGATATGTCCCTCGTGGCTCTTGGATAATGCCGTCAAAAGAATGACCCGCTGTTGTGACTTTCGTTTCGTCACAGTTATGCCGCTTTTTATTCGGTCCGATTAACATAACTCGTTGGTGAGCGGCTTTTAGCAGGATTATGAGTTAATCGCCAGTAAAAAGCTACTCCTATTGGTTTTTCGCCCGTTCAATCTCGACGAAAAAGACGATTCTGTCATTCATGCGGTCTACGTCTCAATGTTAAACCGTTCCTCGACGCACCGCGAGAATTATTCGAGGCGAAATGTCAGGCTCGGGGTCTGATTTACGAGCGAACCGCTTATTGACGGAGAATCGGGAACAACGAGAGCCTTGGTAAAGCGCGCATCGGATCGTCATTCATTGGAGACGGGCGAGCAGAACGGACGTTGCACTCCCGGCAGATGGAGATTTTACCTCGAGTTGGCGGTGCGATCGCGCCAACGTAGATCGGTCCATAGATCTACGGGTCTGCGCGTGCGCTGAAATAGAGCCTCGTGAAATTACGGTCATTCGATATCGGTGAGAAAGACCGGCGAAAAGATGCAGGGTAAACCGATTATAATCACCGATCATTCAAAGTCCGCGACTTTGTAAACTAAGAGATATCTATATGAAGCGCAGGTCTGTTGCTTCGGGTAAAAATAAGGCTTAGATGAAAACCGTTGTTGCGCGATGCATATAAGGCGAAGATCAGCCTCGCAGGATCACCGGAAACTCTAAAAACGGCTCCGTATCGGTTCTCCGGATCTCTCGAATCCCTCCGCGGATCTATATGCTGACCATAGAAGGGTCTAAGGCGAACGGGAGAAGAAGACTCGGAAGAAGCGGCGAGCACACGCTCAACGTCGACCAAAGGAAGAACGAGAGGGAGCAAAAGACAGAGGATACAGGACGAAGAAGAGTGCCGTATCACGGTTGCTTTATCTCAACGCTCCGTCGAGGCTCTAAAGACGTTGAAGACCATTCCGCCGTACACCAACACCAACACCGACACCAACACCGACACCAACACCGACACCGTCCATCGAGAGCCATTGTACGTGGAGAAGAACCGGAGAGGAGCCACCTCCGTACACGCACCTTTCTCCCCACGATCCCTCCGCCCTTCCACCCGTCCTCCTCCGTTCCTCGTACTTTATGGCGGAGCAACAAGGTAGGCCCTTGCGGAGAACGGAAGGAGAACAACAGGAGAAAGACAACGGCCGCAGGAGTATAAGAAAAGGACGAAGAAAGCGTTAGTGAATTTTACAATGACAGCCCCTTGCGATCTTTATAAATATAATTATGGCGACTGTATCGTCGGGCGCAATGAGAAGAAAAAGGTACAAGAGCGAGGACGGCCAGGCAAATGGAAAAAGAAGGGGAGCACCAGAGGCACCGGCCAAAAAGAGCACGCAAAGTCTTCAAAGGGGTGGAGAAGGAAGAGGAGAGAAGTAAGATCGCTGAGTAAGGGGGCGTGGGTGCGCCCTTCGTGATTTACATATGCGTATTCTATACCTTATTTACAGCGTCGATCATCTTCCACTTTATCTCCTCGAGTGTGGGTCGTACCGAAAGGAGAGAAAAGAAGGGAGGGGAAGGGAAGGAGGAAAGCGACTCATGATTCCACTACAGGGCGTCTCTCGACGGTGTAACAACCGCCGAACAACCAAACGAACCTTCGGGAGAAAAGAAACGCCATAGGCCGAGCAGTGAAAAAATGTTGGAGATAATTAATGGTTGTCAGGTTCATTGAGAACGTAGGAACCTGACACGTCCCACGAGTAGTGGGCTACATTATTACTAATCATCCGTCCATCGGTTTTTGACCAGTCCAGCAGAAGGATCTTCGGGAAGGACAATGGCGCCGATCTCTTCGAGTTCGACATATCGGTCCGTTTCTCCCCGTTAATGGTCCTCCAGGAGGATTGCGGGATCTTAATTGAAAGCGTGATCGATGGCACTGACTGTTAATCGCTTCTTCGCAAGAATCCACGTGTATCGCCGTAAGAGCCGCAGGAACAACAGAATCTCCGTCGAGGAAGAAAAGAGTATATATACTCGTACGTTTCCTTAGGGCACGAGCGAGCCCATGGGAAGAATATTCGTGAGAGCCGGGGGAGAAAGGAGGACGGAAGAAGCCACGGTTCTCCTCAATGATCGTCGGCTAGGAGAGAAGGAAGCAAAGTGAGCTGGACATAGATCGAAAGCCAGCCAAGAAGGAACGTAGGGTTTCGGTTGGACGTATGAGCTCGAGGTGGTCACGAGTCTTGGGGCCTCTAGTGGCCTCTAGTGGGTGGGACCCACCGCTTCGTGATGCCAGCTCTTCGTCTTCCTCGTCTCCTCCTTCTTCTCTATTTCTTACGTTTCCAACAGCGACAAACCTCTTATTCCGGAAAAGCAAATACAGCAAATACAGCAAATACAGCAAATACAGCAAATACAGCAAATACAGCAAATACAGCAAATACAGCTAATACAGCTAATACAGCTAATGGCCAAATGCTTTCCGATCGCAGTTACATTTCTCTCGGTTGCGCCGTAAGCGAAAGCGACAGTCTTACGTTGGAGCTGGTCGATGCATGCAAGAGAAAATGGCATGCTCGCTCCGAGAGTGGAACGTAGCCGATTACGAAACCTTCGGTTTTATCTAACGGTCTCTGAACTTTAGCCGACTCAACGATATGGTTTTATATTATCCAACGTCGAGAGCAGAATGCTCGTTTGCTCGCTTCGAGGATAGAGCTACGTCGAGTGCGAGGAATGAGGAAGGAGAAGGGAGGAGAGAGACGCGTGGCCCGACTTTGCCGTCTCGCCGTGCCCTTTTCTCTCGGCAATGCCAACAAAACCGCCATGACTCGCAGGACCGGGGCAGAAGAGGAAGGAACAAAAAGCACTCTGTTCTAAGGTAAACCAAGGAACGGAGTAAGTATGTGCCTTACCTTGCACCGACCACGGAGAATGGGGAGAGGGGAGTTCGTCCCTCGAGGAAAAAGCGCGACGAATCGGCCGGAAATTGTCTTCTCCTTCGGAGTATCTGGCCGTCCCTTCGTTTCTCCACCCCCACCGGCTCGAGTGGAAGTTGTTTGCACAAGCGACGCGCAAGGGGGAATAAAATAGCATTTCACGCGTGCGAGTAAAGGCCGATTTCGAGCGAGAAATATGCGCGATATCGAAGTAGGCGCGGTATCGACTTTTGCGCGAGAACCCGGACTATTTTCAGCCAATTTGAATTTCAACGAGGCACTGTAAGTTCCAGTTCGAGAGTCGAGACATTGCACGGCCTTCTGCCGGCGGATCTTCGTGTATCCGATAACCCCAATATCCGTCGAGACACGGAGACTTGGACTCCGCATAAATTTCCATCCAATGTTCGCGCCGAGATCGTCCATTCGGTTACGCATGCGCAAAAAAAAGGCAAGGAGAAAGGAGTGGCTGAAGGAAAACAGCGTACCAATGAACGAGGGATGATTTTCAAATGGGGAACGATCTAGGAGGCATCGAAAGGGGTTTAGCGGTTCGTTCATTCGGTTCCCGAGATAGATCGATCGACCTAAACAGCGTACCTGAGGTTACAGATAATGGGTGGTATGCTCGAGTCCACCCACAAAGGAACTTAATGGCCACTGCCGACCGCCGACCGCCGACCACCGACCGCCGGCATTTACGAGTGACTTACACGTTCGCGCATGATAAATAAATCTATGCAGCACGTATTATACGCCGTTGGTTCCCGCTGTCAAGCTACGCGTGATTAATGCCGCCCGCGTGTGCACGCACGCGCCCCACACGCACGATCCTCTGGAAAACAAGCATAGATGCTGCACCGATCGAAAAGAAAAGAGACCAAAACCTTGGCCAAACCCAAAAGTCCAGCACAGGGATTAAAATCGGCCAATCGACCTGGTAAAACGAGAAATATAACCAGTGGAAACTGTAAATGTAAAGTACGAATCTCGAGTGCGCAATAAATACGGATCGAATGCCGAGTACGATGGGCGATTAGCATAAGCATCCGTTTCCCTGTTGGATATCACGCTGGATATGCTAATGAGACGGCTAAGACATCTCGGATATTATGTACCTACGAATGGCTGTTTGCCGTCTGGTCGAGTCAATAGATACTAGAATACCCCAAGCACCCGACTTTGGATAGACCGGACATACAGATTTACCGATACCTAGCTACCGTATTTTTTCATTATTCACCGAAGAGACTGAACGGGGGATTCACTGACCGAGAAGAAGGAATTCGAATGATAGTTGAAAAATATCGCGCTTGAGGATCAGCGAGGATTTTATCGCTAATTATCCCTGGCCCTGTGCTTACGTTTGCACGGTATTAGCTCCTTCTGTTTCGCGAGCCTGTAAATCCAGCTATTCGATAGCAAATGGAGAAACAGAAAGCTCGGAAATATATAAGTAGCCCCTCGGGTCATCGGTCTTTTCCCTCGGTTCAGTGATTTCCTTCCCCTCTCCTGTTTTCATTTTTCGCTCGACGGTAGAGACGTGGAAAAAAAGGGCCGGTAATTAAGGGAGATAGGAATCACCGGTTAAATCGCTGTTGACCGGCGCTCACGGGAGGTGAACACGGTCCACCTCCGCCGTCGATAGGACGGTACCGTCCTCCTTTCCTCCTTTCCTCCTTTCCTCCTTTCCTCGGCAAGTTGCTCCTCTTTGCCGCATTGCCTCCGCCACCGGAGATATCTGCATCTCGGTAGTCCCTTCTCTTTGGCAACCACGCCAAATAAATCAGATCGGCCAGTCAGATCTTTTATTTACCAAGATACCAGGCGTTTCAACCTTCCCCATTTCTGTCGCGCATTTGTGCGTCTAATGAAAGAACCATTTTCTAAGGCGCTTCGTTACCTCGTTACCTCGGAACCGTTAGGATCGAGATATTCAATACCGAAGGACCGTTCGAATAATTTTTCATACCGCGCTCCGAGTTACCAACAGTCCCATGATTCTCCATGGTTTATTTTCCAGCGGTAGTCCTCGTATCGACATCTGTGCTTCATAGTTGCTCGCTCCTCACGCTTGGATCGATTAAAATTAATAAGTGCATTCTGCCGCGTGCATCTGCATGCCAGCGGAGCGCAACCAGGAGGTGCTAACGAGGCCATTCTTCTTCCACCTCCAGAACGCCAATTCCTACGCCTTCCTTCGCATTTTTCTCGTCATCTTAACGGTTGTTAAGAGAAACCTGTCGGGAGTTCCCCCCGATGAATCGGCAACGAGGGATTTCCACGAGCAATCAGCTATTCGCCTTGTCAAATACGTTTGTAGAAAAAGAAACTTGGGCGGGATTTAACGAGGACCAAACGGTCACAGACCTATACGCTTTATTTGGCCATTTTTTTCGGCTAAACGAGCGGACTTACGCGGACCTCGAGCTCCAATATTTTCCCTATCTTGGGTTTCGGGGTCAGAATCGTGTTCCAATTAGATACGACGCCGGGACCCTGTGGATTTTTCGCCAACGTACAGAGCCATCCTCGTCGTTCTTAGACTCTTCGCCCCCGGCTCTTCTCGGCATCCACGATATCGTTCACCCCCTCGCCTCGCCCCGCCCCGCCCCGCCCCGCCTACTTTCTTCCTCGTCGTCGACCTTCTCTAAGCCGAGGTCGCTTGCATCCATTAAGGAGCACTGTCCCACGTATGTATAGGCTCGGCGATGCTACGACGATTCTCCGACTGCACGATGCATCTTATGTAATCTACGTGTAGCCGTAGAGTGAGAATGACAGGCCGAATTATTGTGCCTCTCGATGAGCCCGAATCGATGCGTTTCTTAATCGCCATTGACCCATCTCGATGATATTCTTCAGAAGCGTGCGAATGTCGGAAAGAAAGTATACCGAGGCTCGCTTCTCAGGTAGTTATCGGCGCGAATAATGGTCGACTGAAAATATGAGAAAAAGCGCAGGGAGCTGTTGCCGTGCGAAAGATAATGATCGCCAGGCCGATTCTAACGACACACCGTCATTATTAGTCGCCTCTCTAACGTACGATCGTAGCTGATTCTTTCTCACTAATTATCGCGAGTGCTCTTCCCCGCGGGCCCGCCAATTAACGCCCCCGTCGAACTTTTTCTCACTCACCGCCGGTACAGGCACTCGGCAAGACGGCAATTACACAAGACGGTCCCTGCCCGCTCGGTCTCTTCCCACGTGTGTCTCATCATATAACTCGCACGAGCGATTCACACGTTGATCCAGAGGAATTAGCGATATCAGCCACGAGACGCCACTGCGCCCCCGAGCAAAAGAAATTCTAATCATCATCGGAAATGCCGGTACGACGAGAAAATGAAGGATAATCGTAATTCCTTTGGATGCCACCAGGCTGACAGCTGCGCCGCTGTTTCTCCAATGAATCACGCGTCGCTAGCAGAACGATTTGTTAAAAGCACCGGCTCGCATGCAGCTACGACAAAGTGATTAAACGCTGCTCTAACGTAACGTGTACAAGCTGCAACTCCTTGCGGACGCGCTCGCCAATTTCACGAATTCCCCGAGAATTCTTCGGCAACGGACTGGCTGATAAAACGCGCGAGATAATGCCTTGAATTACGCGTGTACAAGGAGCCAAGAATCAGCAATGTTGAGAACTAACGAGCAAAGGAACAGGGAAAGACGGCGAGAGCGAAACATAATACGAATTATTTTGGGATATCTCTGACGATTGTGGATTATTGAAAGGGCCGAGTAGTAAGGTAGACGAGCGTTAAAATAGCCCGATGATGTATTTCTCTGTCCGATAAGGAAAAACAGAGCTCGGTCACGTTTGTAAGGCGATATCGAGCCGGCGGATCCTCCGAGATGGACTCTCGTACGTGTAGCACTGGGATCTCGCCGAGTCGGGGACTTCCTCCTGCATTTCCCCCTCCGATTCGGTACGTAACAGACCCACGAAGCCCGTATTCCGCCTCTACTGTCCACTTCCTCCTCTGGCCGCTCGTTCTTACGGCGGACTCTGGCCTGGCTAACGACTCCTATCTCTTCTATCGCGAAATAATGAAATTACGCGAAAAAGCTACATGCAACTAAACGGCCTACCATGTGCCCACTTGCCCAGATCCTCGTAGATCGGATCGCCAAGCCAACCTACCAACGGGATTATTTTAAATATACGCGCACAATTCTCGTTGGAACTCGTTGGAACTCGTTGGAACTCGTTGGAACGCGTAAGGGCCCAGCGGAAATGCAGGCGAATAATTGTTAACGATAATCGACAGTCCGGAAAGTCGATTAGCAGGTATAATTTAATGTACGCCTTGATTCTGGAGAATCGAAGGGTATCGCTTTTACGAGCACGCTCTCGTTTCAACTCGAAGGATGCTTGCAGCCAGCCGGAAGAGTAGTAAGAACGGATGCAGAGAAAGGCACGAAGGAAAAGGGACGGTTTTATCGTTGTAATCAAGGGCAACGCGCCAAAGCCAAGACTCCGTTCTTGCCATTACGCTATGCCAAGCCACTTGGACGAGTTTATGACCGCAGGTGCACCAACGTCCTCGCCTCCCCCCACCACACGGCTCGATCGAGGATTCATTCTCGACCCGACACGTCCACCGACTACTTATCACCATTACTCAAGTTCAATCCAGCCTGTACTTACGTATCTCTCTTCCCTGCCTTACCGATAAGAATTTTCTATATTTATCCTTAATCCGTTATGCCCTGCCTTAACCCACTCTGACTCGTCGACGCACGTCCCTAAAGGGTTTTGCAATAAACATGATTCTAATTCTGAGCCGGGTTCACGTGGAGCACGTTTATGGGAGCAAGGAGTCGTCGAAAGCGGAGGTCAAGCGACTTCCACCACGATGACCTCGGGAAACAACGACCCGGTACCCTCTTACAACTAGCAGCCTTGCAGCGCACGCACGCACGTACGCGCACGTACGCACGCACGCACACGGCCATAATGCGCTCGCGGCTTCAGAGCTCGGTGAGAATTCAAGAGCACCGACCAACCGCCATGAATCTACCGACCTGCGAGTTTGCATCCCCATCTTTTTCTTCTTTTGTCCATTTCTAGTACGCCTCGCTTTATACTTGCAGCGAAAGGACGTAAAGCGCCACATTAAAAGAGCTTTTCGTAGCACGGAGGGTAATATCTTTATGGTATCGCCGAAATGCGGAAGAAGAAACTGGAGCGGTGACGAAGAGCAGGGCTCGCACGGTCAATTGCTACGACCCTGAGCCATATCGCATGAGAAATAATTAAAAAGAGAGCTCGCGTACATACCGGCAAAACCGGTTCTCCCCATCAGGACTAACGTCAACGACCCTCATCCCCTTCCCTACTCTATTTTTTTCTATTACTCGGTAAAACGCGACTTATCCCACCAACAAGTATTATTTACATTTCACATCTCGGGTCATAAAGGAATGCGGTTAACGAGATAGATGTCCGCGGAATATTAAACTTTAGAGGATTCATCGGGGGACCGTTGGCCGATGGCCATCGTAGCTTTGCGCACCAAGCTCAAATTTACTTTTAGCGTGGCGAGGAAGGTCCAAGGAGAACCTGATATGGTAATACCAATGGTAAACGAGATGTTATCGATGGAGAAAAGATGTGCACCGAGAGAATGGCCATTTTCAAATTCGATTGCTGGGGGCAAGAAAGGGCGCGGTTCTCCCCGGTTGAGGGGTGTGGTCCCCTTTCTATGGAGATGATGCCCTCGCCCCACCCTCAGGATGGGCCCATTGTTCCGAGGAAAGCCGGTCTTATAGAAGCTCTTGCTTTATCAGCCATACGCTTCCCCATTGATATTGAAATATGCCGGAATAAATTAAAGGAAAGAGTACACGAACGTAAATCCAGGGCCAAGACGGCAGGACATGACTTATGAGCAATGCCGCGTAATTTCCTTAGCATTCGACTCTGCAAATAATCCGCTTGAAAAAAATCATTTCGCACGGTTGCCTTTACGGCGCACTTGTAGCTCTTCTTTAAGATAATCGAGTCATAGGAACCAGTCGACGAGGTTTTCTTTGCTCGTGTCAATCGACAGCCCGCTTGCTTTTCCATCTTATCCTTGCGTGAAATCCAACTGAGGATTTTCCCGCTCAATGTTCGATCCACTCGTGGATTTATCGCCATTGGCGCGGATCGTTATTCAGATTCGACGGAACGTTTTAAATTAATCCAGATTTATATCGCAAGCACGCGTGCGGCTTTCCGCCTCTGTACCAACACATGGATAGGGGAGAAAAGAGTAAGAGAAGGGGTATCTTTCTCTCTTTCACTCTTTCTCTCTTTCTCTCCGGGTATGGGTGCGGCGGGCGATTCCGACTGGGCCCTACACAACGGCAGCCGTGCACGCTGTCCAGCTCGGTTTACACCGCGTAGGTGTAGATTTATCATTCCCTGCTGGAGAAAAAGAGACGGAACCGGACAAAAGAGGCATACACGATAGGCCGCCACTCTAACCCACCACCACCACCATCATCTCTCCTCGGAAATCACTGCCGCCTAACTCTCCATCCTCACCTTTCATCGTTCACTCAATTTTCCCCATTTATATCTCATTACTCCCCCTACGCTCGGCTGGATTGGATTCTCGAGTTTTTCTGAACGAACGCTGAAACGCTCACGGTTTATGAGGGCTCAGTTCATTGCTGCATTATGCATCGTTCCCTCTCGATTAGAGCTATCCCCCAGAGGACAGTAGAGAGTTTCGTAATACGTTGGTATCCCCTCGATTTCGCGAAATGCTCAGATGAAAAGGGTTGGACGGTAACGGGACCCATCTGGCGAGCTCGTCTCATCGTGGGAAACCTCGGCACAATACGCCAGTCGCTCTTCGTCTTTCCCGCGGTTTCCGAAAATATCGAAAACTCTGCCGGTCCCTTCCAAATAACCTGGCCATTGGATTTCCATTGTGCGCAACGCGGGGAAAGCCTTTTAACGATAATGCAGCAGTTTCGGTGGCAAAACGAGAGTTCCACGCTGAATGATGTTCACTTGCTGGAAAGCCATTAGAGGATTCGAGTTGGAGTACGAGTGTGTGCATACTCTCCCACCGTCCGCCCTCGGAGTTCATCCTTGTCGTTATATTATACGTCACGGTTCAGGGACTCGGGAGGAAACGGACAAGAAGTCACGGCTTTCCTAGATCTCATTGTCGGAGTCATTAATCGCGGCCCATGCCGGGTCTTAGGATACCGATACCTACGGCCCAGAAACGCCCGGTATTTCTCACTGTCCGGCCACAAGCCTCATTGTCTCCACGTGCTTCGAGAATACGGCCGATACGTGCTCCGATGGTTATTAAAGCGCGATATTTTTCCTGGCTACTCAATTTTCCGCGAGTCAAGCGCGGCTTCTCCAAACGGAGGAGAATGCGTGGACGGCAATGGAGAGCGGAATAGAACCGGACGAGATGAGTTGACAATGGGCGAGAATAGAGCAGCTCGGCTGACGTATAACCGCACCAGCCGGACACTTGTTAGACGTCGCCACGCGCGCTTCCTTTGTACCCACTTGTCCGAGCGCCGAGTTATTAATTGCTTGAGGGCACACGTAACCGATCTCCCGGAACCTGCTCGAGATTAGAGAAAAGCAGCCTCGCTGGTTTATCCTCGACCCGTTGAATCGCCAGTCTCTGACTCACGGCTACATTTATTCCCAATGAATTGCTAATGAATCGACGCCCAGGATATGTCTGTCGTCGGAGAAAATCATAAACTCGGATAGCCGAGCATCTCATCTGTCTCGTCCCTTACGACGTCTCGACCCGTACGTATCTGTCACACGTGTGAGACCGGATTACGTAATAGCCCGCTGGGGGGACAAGAGGGAAATGGACAATGAGCGCATACTCGTGTAAAGAGTACTCTCGACGAGCCAGAGACGAGCTTCCATCAGTCCTTCTAGTCGTCCCGCTAGGCGTTTTATGCTCGAGGAATAGTATAAATCAGCTCGAGCACGTTTAACCGTCCGACTCGCTATTCGTCGGCCAATCTCACCAGCGGTGGATGCACTCGTGCGCCAGAGATGCGTAGGCATCACCTGTCGAGCAACAAACATACACCGCCAACCATCCCGTATCTCTTTTTCCCTACAACTATGCGAGCTCGTTACATCGAAATCAACCGACCTCACTACGTGTCCACTGAAATATTATAGAAAAGAATGGAACAAATGCGCTTGAAATGAAACTCGTAAAGAGGAATCGTTTTTACCGACAAACAAGTCCACCACTTGACTTCAAGCTGGAACATTGAATCGTTTATTCGGACGTAACTAACTACCCTGCTACTGTTGCTAATGCTGCTGCTGCAAGTGGACGTGAAAGTACAAACACGAGAATCGTAATGATCGAATGGCCAGTTAATTGCTTCCCTCGTCTTACGTAAAGGGAAGAATATGGAGCAAAACGAACGGCTCGACAGGTACAAGGGACAAAACGGGAAGGGAGAAATCGACGAGACCTGGAAGACGAGTGTCCAGAGCGGATTTAATCGAGCAAATGTGAATACTTCCTACCCTTCTCCTTCTCTCTCATTCACTCTCTCCCTCAGCCGTACGGTCGATTGATCTATGGACATGCGGTTAATCGTTTAACCAGCGCTCGATAGAGCGGTTTCTAATTAGCGGAATGGAATGGAGGAGGCGTGATCAGATCGGTCGACGATGGAATTCTTTCTCGAATCTAACTCGTTTGGCAGCTGCAACGAGGGTAGGGAGGGACGCCAACAACGACGGCAACGACGGCAACGACCACTGCAAGAGGTGGCTCGTGCTCCCGGCACCAAAGGGCTGCTGGAGAGAAGGGATGAGACGCTGCAAATTGAACCATTACGACTGGCTGCACGACACCCAATCGGCTCGAGCTTTGCCGAGATAGTTACCATCTCGTTTCACCAAAACAGAGAACGACCAAAGGTGGGGGCAGAACATGCCAAGGGAAGATTCTACCTGAGGGAAAATCGATATCCGTTCGTGAAAAGACAGTGTAAAAAAAGTCACCGAGTTTCCGAGTCTGGTCGCCTATTGCACGTACAAGAAGGACTAGTGGCTATTGGCTGTGTCCTCGTTAACCGTGGAATACCGGAGGGGTGAAGCGAAGAGAAGAGAAGAGAAGAGAAGAGAAGAGAAGAGAAGAGAAGGGAAGGAAAGGGAAGAAAAGAGAAGCAAAACTCTTCTCCCGACTTACACGGCTGCAAGTTATGGCTCGGCGAACGGTCCTGAGCTTCTTAAACGGATAGCTCGGGTGGAGCGCAGACTGACTTTCTGCCCGCGTTATAACACCGCGTCGTAAACTACCGGCGCGTTTATGGTAATATCTATAATCGAAGTTGAAGAAAACATTCCGCGCACACCCGTTCGATTCCGCGGCACAATGTAATCACCGGAGAGAACCTCCACGCCGACTATAAATTTCATTCGACGGAGAAAAAG
Organism: Hedychridium roseum; assembly: GCA_963989215.1. Classification (NCBI taxonomy): domain Eukaryota; kingdom Metazoa; phylum Arthropoda; class Insecta; order Hymenoptera; family Chrysididae; genus Hedychridium; species Hedychridium roseum. Next base: position 9,937,887 of record OZ022312.1, read on the forward strand.
GAATCCTCGACATGTATGGGAAATTAATATATAGCCGTGAGCATGGATCTCTGAATATGTATGAGAATCCTTGGCACGTTAAACCGATTTTATCCGATGAAACGCTACTTAACTATCGTTAAAGTTCTCAATGAGACATTAATAAAAAAAAAGAGACGGTTCGCCGAAGTTTTCCCAGTGCAGACGCAGGCGTATTAACGGGAAAAACCGGCTGATTACCGTGTGCCGGAGGAAGGAAGCAGGCACGAAGGAAGGTGTGGAAGGCGAGGGAGTAAAGTAAAAGAAGGAAGCTCGGAAGACGGGTGCGCGGTGGGGGCGGTAGAGGCGGTGGAGGCGGTGGAGGCGGTGGGGGCGGTGGGGTTCGCCATGGTCGTGCTCCGCCTGGGAAAGAGAGGACCAGGCATTGTGCTATCCAAGGAGCGAGGAGGCCACGCTAGGCTGACCCTACGCTCGGCCACCAACCGTGTACACGCACGCGTCTCTACGCACCGCCGACTTCAACGCACTCGTCAAAGGCTACTTACTTTCATTACCAACTTACATCGCGCCATTTTTACGAGGCTTGTAGCCAACAAGAGGGGACAGTCGAACCCCTCGCGAGCTCATTCGAGGGCGAACGGAGGAAGAAGGCCTCGAGAATGCGACCTGTTGCGCCCCAATCCCCAACTCCTTCGGTACTTTGACTTTTTCCCTTGATCCCCCCGCTGCATGGGACAAGGTTACGCAACGAGCGACCCGCACCGGCCCAGCACCGAGGGAAGACTTTCTCGAGCCGAGCTAACCAGAGTGGAACCGCTCGAAGGCTGCTCTTTCTCAAAGTCTCGCCAAAGAATGCTGCTAGCCGAGGCCTCTTATGAGTAACGCGCGGCTAATTATCAGATTAGCTATTTCCTGCGCGGACCGACGCAGAGTACTTCTTCTCCGAGGAGATTCGAGGACAAGGTGCAACGGGTCTTTGTAAACGAAACCGCAGGCGCCCCGGACAATCGAGAGCGAACTAATGGTCCTCTCATTATTCGGGAGCATCTGACCGTGTCTCGATTACGAGGATGGGTCCCGTACACGGTTATTCACCGGCCCGGGGACAGGTACGCGAGGGACGTAGCGGTAAAAGTAAGAAAGATGCGGCTCCAAAGCCCTAGCGGCATTTCCAACGATATCCACTTGATAAAAAGCCTCGACGGAAGTATAATTATATGGCTTGCCGATGCATCTTCTTTTTTTATCCAATACGCTTTGGCGAAAATGCGTGAGCCGAACCGTGAGAGCGTCCGACGAATCGCATCAATTCCAGCCGAGGGGACATTTTGACACGAGGTCAAGGCGAGTGAGTTTACATTCATACGCGAAATTAATGCCCTCGCGGCTCGAAAGAAAAGGAAATCGTTGGAATTTCCCGCTGGAAAAAGTCACTTTGACTCTGCCAACGAACAACGGCCAGGCAACTGGCATTATTATTATTATCGTTACGATTATTTTCCTCGTGTGACGAGATAATCGCGGCGCGGAACGCTGAATCGTCGGACGAGTTGGCAAGATCGGCAGAGCAGATAGCCGAGGAGGTTTCGTCTTGACGCGGGAGATTCCACGGACCCGAACACGAAGACCAAGATGAAAGAGAATAAGAAGAGGAAGAAGAAGAAGAAGAAGAGGAAGAAGAAGAAGAAGAAGAAGAAGAAGAAGAAGAAGAAGAAGCAAGAGTGAAAAGAACTTACCATCGGGACAAATGCACTGGTAGTCAAGTCCCTCGAGCTGATGACACGAGCCGCCGTTCTGGCACGGAGACGGATCGCACGGAATGTATTCGTTCTCGCAGTTCTGCCCGGTGTATCCGCTCGGGCACATGCATCTGAAAGCAAAGATACACGCGTTCCGTTACAACGACTATCCATTAATAACAACGAACCGCCGCTATGAAGATCCGTCACCGTATAAATTATTCGGCACAGCGTAATCACGGATATGCATTTCTCCGACGATCGCTGCACCTGCACGTGCATTCGTTTCATCAACCTTTGAAATCATCTATCCTCCACTCTAACCCACTCGATAAGTAAATGACGCTCTTGTTTAAGGTACATCGGATATCTCGTTGACATTGTTAATTCGACGCCACGTGAAAGACACGGATATAGAGAAAAGGTCGTATCGATCGGTTTCGTACGTATCACGGGAAACCGTCAAGAATCAAACAATGAGAGCAGGTAAAGGCGGCGCACCGTTTCTCACAGTTCTCGTATTCCTACATGATCGATGCGGGAGTAAATTTCGTTGATTTCTTAATATACCGGTAATTGCACGAGAGAAGGTTGGTCCGACCAAACTCAAATCCCCGACAGACCAGTATTAATCTTGCGTTAGGATTTAGGTCATTAGACTTTTTCGTTGGAATAATTGTGAAATAAGGCATTGTTAAACGCACCTCGCGCTTGCGGCCAGTAGAACCGCCAGAATGACGCGCATGACAATCATTTTCGTTGTAAATCGGTGCCCGCGATTCGTAGATGGACGTATCCCGCATATTCATCAGCAACCTTCCGGCGATTGTCTACGGCATTCGCCGAGATTCAGCGGCATCATCACACCGCTATGCTCCTTAATATCCTAGCGGCACACGTTCGACGTAAACACAATCACCCACACAGCACTGTAATCCGCACAGGCTCGCTTGGAGATTAATCCACAGTTCACAGTGGAGAAATTGCACTGATATCACAGGAGAATTGTCGACGAGTATTCAGCCGTTCCAACGGGATTTTCCTGCCACTACTAGAGATCCTACTTTTCGAGTAACATCATATTCCTCATCTTCCTAAGGCTAACGTAATACACTCTTGCGCGTTCCCCTTTCAGCTTTGCAACGTTGTTTCCGTTTAGCTGGGAGAAGAAAGTCCGTTGATCCTGAACCGACGGGAACTGTAGACCGCTTACGCGTAAAACTTAGCTCCAAAAGTTATCATGGATCCTTGAGTACTACGGGCTAATTGATTGCACAAAATAACTTCGAAATCGAATCTTCTGGCTTGAAGCTTTGATGTTCGAAAAAGTGATGGGTCGTCCGTCAGTGGATCCGAAAGGTGGGCAAGTAGTAGAGTCTATTGTCCCGGCAAAAGGAAGGTCTTACGCTGGAGTTAGATGTGTCGCGTAAGGTAATAGATTGTAATCGGAAAACTGTGGGAAAGACGAGCGGCAAAGTGGAGGGTCACATTGTGGCTCTTGCGCATCACTTCCGTCTCTCGGGATTTTTCGTCATTCACCACGGCGGTCTAGGGTGGTTTTACCGCCGTTTAACCAGCGATAACTTTAATGCTATCGTCCTTAATTTTCCTGACTCCTTTGGCGGTGTGCAGACGGTTTCAAGCGGAGGAACACCGAGTGAAGGCCGAGGGAGACAGTTGGAGTGGGCCTTAAACTCTCTTAAACTCCGGCAAATTGACTCTATCCTGTGTTCCGATGGATCAACTACCGGTCGTTGAGACGTTGCCAAATCTCAAATCTTCTCAACTCCGCATTGGACACCCCCCTTCAACCTCATCCCCTATTCCTCACCCCTTTCGTATCGACGAAACTCACTTTTTCGCTCACTCGACACAGTTAAAATGACACTTTTAATACTATCATTCAAGTTGTACACATAAATAATTCCTCTAATGAGTCGTCGTAGCAGGGGAATTGGTTTAAATGGTTTGACGCTAACCCTCGCGCATCACTTCCAAACTGTCACTGACGAAATACCGCAACGACGCGTTTTTCACTCTTGAATTACGACGAGTGTCGGTAATTGACAGGCGGTTTAAAAAAAAAAAAAAACCCCCGCTTATCGCCCGTCAAAAAAGACTGACGGAGACGCGCGCGCTCCGAACGTGTATCGTCCTCGGGTGGTTGGCGACAGACTAACCTTACCTTCTTCCTCATGCCGTCCAGGGGGCGCCAACATCGACCACGGACCCCTTCCAATTCCCCCCACGGGCCCATGTCGACCTCTCCCTACCATGTATTTCCTTCGTTCTTTTTAACCACAGCGATACATCAAGTACTCCCTACCAACAGATATCCCCCAAAAAGGCCCTTTAATGACTTCAGCCCCGAGTTCCTCGGGGGGCCCAACCTAAGAGATTTCAAAATCGTCTAAAAACGGGAAAATCCAAGCTGGTTTCGTTGATCCTTGATGTAAGTCCTCTCGGGCACGTTCGTTCACGTTCGTTGATCTTCGAGCGTAATACTCTTACATTCTTCGTCGTACTTTCTCTCACGATTGCCACGTGATTCCGTCTCTTTTTAACCACCACCTGTGGACGCGTGAAAAGCATCTCTCTGGGCCTCTCTGAGCCTCTCTCGGTCATGACGCGTTCGCTCGAAATTCCTTGGCTTTCCGGTCTTTACCAGCGGTCTCCATTAATTCGAGGAGCAAGCGTTTATTTATACATGTGCGCCTTCGTGTTAAATGCTGCGGCACTGACCTTTTAAACTCCACAAATCATACGTTTTTTTCCGGCGTTTCGACCGCTTACAATTGTAACGCTGCCTACCAACAACACCGGCGCTCGTTAATCAGACGTACGTAAGTCTTGTTCGCGTGGGAAGATAAAACTGAAAAAACGTATTTCTCGAGAAAATCTGAGAGTGTTGACCCCACGTGGGTAAGCAAATTTTGCTGGAGTTCGTCGAATGATTGACCAATTTCGTTTCGAGTTAAAACAAGCGCAGAGTCGTCGGTTGATGATGGATTAGCAGAGCCGCGCGTTTGTTGGAAACGTGCCGGAGGCTGCAACCCGGTCATTAGGCCTTATTGACTCGAGTACTTAAGCGGATCGATCGACGGTGACGAGCCGGCCATTTTCAACTTTAATTTCACCTTGTTTACCCGTGCTGCGCGAAACTCGCACGATACGAAAAGTCCTGCGGGAGCCCGGGGCTGTGTTCCCCGGTCCAAGGTCCAAGGGGATCATCCGGATTTCCTCCGGCTCGCTGGCGGGCAAGCACTCGGAGCCAACCGGCCAGAAACTGTCCAACCGCGCTTCAACTTATTTTCCCCTACCCTCCCTCGCAACCCACGTTACGAATCACCCTCGCTTATGATCCATTATTCCAGTCGACTACCCATCAATGACTTCCAATACATTCAATTCCACGATCGCACGTAGATTAAGGCAATGTCGGGCGAACCTCGATAATACGGCAAGAATACCGAATTCGTTTCGCTCCTCTACCGCATTCAGAGCGGAATCCTTCGAGTCTTTCTCGGTGATGGGTAAAAAAAACGTGAAGAAAAAATGTAGGGGAAGAATAAGGCTTTACAAAGAAATCGTGTCGCTAGAGTAGTAGGCGAGCACGACCGGTCGTGAATCATGCTCGACTTTTTCTTCATAATTAACGATTGTTCCGTCGTCTAATTAATTAGGCGTGCGAGGCGCATTAAGATCCCGCGCGGCCAATTAAGAGCTCAAGCGTCTAGGATCTAGCCTGTCGCGCGACGCGTCCCTGTCATCGTAGTTATCGTGCGAATGTTCGTGCCTGGCTGCGTGCAGCTCTAGCTGCGCATACATGAATCGAAATGCGAACAAGTGGTCATCGCACAGGGCCCACCGTAAGACGCTCAAACTGTCGCCATGAAAAAAGTGTCTAATTGTAAGCACATTTCAATAATTTATTCGCCGATGAGCGAACAGCGAGAACCTTGCAAAGAGATTGCAAAATGAAGTCATTTCTGCCGGGACGAGCAACGGTGTAGCGTCTTGGTAAAACCGCTGGTAAGAAGGAGACCGGTCGGACGGTCTCTCGCCCGCAGGAGAAATGCAAAAAAGTAACCATCCTGGAGGGCGGCTGTCTCCTGGAGAAGGGGACGGTGGGAAGAGGTCGAATCGATGGCAGTTTGTCACGATCGGCCGATCGTTCTGCCTCGTTATCATCCGGCCGCTCCCGTTCGTGCCCTTTTATTTCTCCCCGGGGAGAACTCGGCCATGAGAAAAAGACTCGTGCTCCTATGCATCTAGTCCATCCTGCGGCTGTCGGCCCACCGACCCACCGGTCCAACCCTTTTTTGCCCCTGGCCAAAGTGCTCGAAAGCCGCGGCATAATTTCCTCGCTGCTCCTGTCTCGCGTCTAGCCTTCCAAGGACAGTGCTCCAACTTTTAATCATCGAGCCAAAGTTTCGAGAGGGAATAAAAAATGTACGACCAAGAGAGACTCATTCGTGGCTTAATGCGCCGGCTTCGGGTGGATGGCTCCTAAGGGGGGATTAATCGAAAATTTTCTGCCGAAATATCGCTCGCTCCGGGTCGGTGACCGTCATTTTGTCATTAGTGCAGAGCCGAAAATTCATATCAGCCGCGTAACGGACCGACATGTACATCGAGGTATTTAATTGACGTTAAATTGCTGCATGTCGTGGAAATTGGATCGCCCCGAGACGCCAAGGAAATATTCCCCCTTGGAATGTTCAACCTACTCGAAATTTAATAGCACCAATGTTGGGTCGTCCGAAATTACCCACCTCTAAAAACAATCTTTTGTACACGATGCATGAACAATCCTATCTCCTCTTTATAATACAACATCGATAATAACGATCCATTCTGCACAACGGGAAACAGGAAATCACGTTATACGTGGTTACGTAAATTTTGCCTTCTGGATCGACAAGATCGAAATCGTAAATAATGATTTGTGTAGAGCGTTGCAATGGTGGAACATGTTTTTCAGCTTATTACAGCAAAGCGTTGCAACGGATCGTATTATAAAACAAGTTCCATTGTAGCCTTCATTGTCTTCTTCATTAACGCGTAAATACGCTTGGCACTAATTAGCCTCGTAATGGCTCGGGGAAACGATTCCTTCTCCTGCGGGTCCTCAACTCTTAATTCGGGGGACAGTAATTAGCTAGGTTAATTCCAGCTGCGAGTGTCGCGTTTGTTCCGGTAGCATGACGCGAACGGATGCTTTGTACATGCGTAAAATAAGAAGCAGAACGACGGATTAATGGAACGCACTCGCCGAGAGAGCCGCTTTCCCAGCCCCGTAATTGCCTGAATTGGTTGGACTCGATAATCGTTACGTCGTCGTGGACGATCCGCTTGCACGTTACGGTTTGCACTTTGTACCTCCTCGCTTCACGGGTCCGTAGGAAAACTATGGCGTATTCTGCTTGGTTATCGCCCACGACATTCTGCGGAGATCGCGGGATTATAAATAGGCCGTACGCCTCTGGCATATACACACCGTGAATAATTACAAAGCCGGTGGGCAAGGATTATACGGTTTCGCGCGCAATACTATCGCTGAAAACGAGAGCGCCTCGAGGTCGGGGGGAGTGGTGTAAGGCCGATTTAATAATACCCATAACCCTCGTTCCTATTGTCATTGACTCCCTTTGATCGGATCGATTGCGCAAAGGGAAAGTAACGTTGCAATATCAACAAGTTCAGCCGTCTAAGAAAATGGTCGAAAAATGGAGCCTTTTGATATTCCGTGCACGTTATTATCGGTGCGACAGTGGCCGGATAAACGAGTTCTCACCAGCTACTCCGGATCGTTATTTCGTCCGTATTTTTTTTTATTACGCTCCTGAAACGTGAGTCCTTTCGAGGAAGAAACGTTGCTGGTTACACGAGTGGTGCCGCGAGACCCTCTTGACCCCGTCTAGGCCTTCCTCCTTGCGTGGAAATGACTCTTAAAGTCGAGCGTGCGCATCGTTGGCACTCGGCGGAAAATTTATTCTCCTGGAAAATCCTATTTACGTTCGTCCCGTCGCCCCAAAGACGTGACAGAACGCAACTTGAAAACTCCTACCTCTGATGTTCCTTCTCGTATGGCTAACACGTGTCGGTGTATGCTGTTTTCGGTTGTACATCATTGCCCGTGAACACAGTCGTAATAGGACATAGTTGAACCTAGCTGTCCTTTTGCCGGAGACGGCTGTGTCGAGAATATTTCCTTGCGCTCGTTGCTGCACTCCACGTGCTTGGCTGGTACCGGCGCGCGGCATGATTTATGTAATAATCTTCTCCAAGTAGAATTTAATTGAGCGGAGGCGAGCCAAAGAAAAGAGTTGGCCCGGCGTTCCTTAACCCGCCGACGGATCAAGGATGGATCTTGATAAAGCCTCGTAGGCCCTACGGTAATTTCGGGGCTGGAACCGCGCGGGTCACCGATCGACCCCCGGCTCGGCTCAAATTCTTCGTCCGAGCTCGTTCTAGCCGCGACGCACCTGCTCTCATTTGCCCCTCCCCTCTTTCCTTCGGTCGCTCGAAATCCTCTCAAACGGAATCTCGCGTATCTTCGGAGTTTCTTCGACGTGACGACAGCGGGGAAAGGAGGAAGAACAAGTGCCGGAACATCGATTTGCCCTAACTATTTAATAATATAGTAGCTCCTGACAACGCCACCTGGCGGCCAGCCATACCACGTCCAAGTCTTTATTAGGACCCATTCAACATTATTGCTCCTGCACGGGCCGTATGCTCAGACGAATCATGTCGTAGTCTCGTCTTGTCAGTGCACTTGAACGAATACCACTACTACTACTCGTGCATCGTATCGCGAAATGCGCCATCGATTAAGACATCTCGCCTACGGGCACCTATCCTAGGAGAAACGGCCAACATCGGGAGACGAAGCGAAATTAAGTCAAGTAATACCCCGTGTGTTTTGTAGGGAAATGCAAAGCCATAGACCGTGCGGTCTAACGAGACTGGATGGCATTATCGTGCCGCCAGGCGGTTCATCTCGTTGCAATATTTATTAGATGGCTAATCTTTGCGGCATGCCTATCGTCCAATCATCCGTATGCCCAGAGAATATCAGCACCGTAGCCGCGCTTATACAGCCAGACGGTTATCAGTATTAGGCCCTTAACGGTCAACGTGTCCGTCCCTTAACGCTCGAGCACTCCACGCCGGAGGATCATTATACGACGTACGCCAACATTAACGAGGCTTGAAGGAATCATTGCACGGCATTACCTTTTAATCACCTTCAGATATTTATTAGTTAGCTAATCTTATCGCCTTCATCTCGGTCTACTCGTCCGCGCTAAGCGGCGATCGCTTAATTAGCCGGGTTAACCATTTCCCCTACCTTCCGGCATTTATCCGCGTTTTTTCATTCGATATGTCTGCGTGAAAGCTCAGAGATGCGGGGCCCTCGCGACAGTCGATGAAAAAAGGGAGACGGGAGACGGGAGAAGGAGAAACGGGTCCGTCTACCGCCAACGGCGTCGAACCGATATAATTCAATATAATGTAGGGCCCAGCGACATTATCTGCCCTGGTGCGGGCAGCTCGGATCGGCCCGCGATTAATCTCGACTCGATCTCAAGAAAGCGCGGATTTATGTTCTCCTCAGCGGACGACCGTAAGTCCACCGCCAAAAACCAGTTTTTAACCAATCCTTTCTTCGTCGCTCGCGCGCGCGCACACGTAGACCCCTTTTTTCCGCTCCAAATATTCCGGCAACGGCACATTTTCCTATTGACTTTTTCCTACGGCTATTTTCTATTAACCGAGGCTAGAGTGGGGACAATTCGCACCGCAGCGATCATCAGACTCGAACGATCATCGGTACGCATGACGCATTGTCGCACTGGCAAATCGGACGAGTTAATGAGAAGATCGTTGCGGATTGTTGCGGATCGTTGCCGATTCGAACGACGGGAAAGGACGAAAAGATTAAGCCGCAAAACACAGCGCGGTAGAGTGCCCCCATGTAAAAAGGGTAACGAGACACGTAATTGATAGGTTTAGAAAGAGTTAAAGCAACCTCATGGACAACTTACTTGTAAGAACCGTGAGTATTGATGCAGGAACCGTGTCTACAGGGATTCTTGTGGCACTCGTCGATGTCCTCGGTACACTTGGTCCCGGTGAAGCCCGGGGCGCACTTGCACGTATAATCGTCGTCGAGCGACCGACATTCCGCACCATTTTGGCAAGGCGACGAGGCGCAGTAGTCCTGTCGCTCGCAATGTTCACCTGTTAACAAAATTCAGTGGCGTGCATTCAAGTTGTAACGATAAGATTCGTTAATTTTAGAAAATAGTATTTTCATGTCGAAAGATAAGCTGGACGATTCCTCCTGCGGGTTTCGCCGGCAAGTTGAGATATCCTTCAAGATGGTCGGCATGTCAGCCAGAGAGCAACCTGCCCTTTCCGTCGTCGGAACGTCCACTGATTAGTGCAACTAATTACCGGAGTAGCTACTTGCTTCGCCGGCTATAAGATGTCTTTGCTCCTCCATTTGCACGGTGCTCCATTGCCTTTAAAACTTACTCACGTCCACGAATACACCGTGTTCCCGTAACGACCGTTATCCGTCGTTTATTAACGTGGACGTTGACCAAGGCGAGTCGCAGAAGTTATCATTATTAATCGCTGGATAATCGGATTTACGTAAAGGCGATTGGACGGAGGGTAAGGGGTGGGAAATGAGGAAAAGGTTGAGAATCACTGGGCCAAAGGTACCGCCACGGTGAAATGCCGCATTGCTCTCGGCCAATTATCCGGCGGGCACAGACTTTTATCCCTCTTCCTCCTTCTCTGGCATCTCCGTTCTTTCTGCCCCCCCCCCCTCAATTCCACCTATTCCTAGATTTATTTGTCAAACGAACACGTGCCCCATATTTGCGACAAGTTCTCGACGCGTTGTAAATTCACAGAATGGAGGGAGGAAGAGTTCACCTACCCGTGTATCCAGTGGTGCAAATGCATTGATACTCGTGAAGCGATTGAAGATTACAGGTGGCTCCGTTTTGACAAGGCGACGAGTCGCAGGCATTCGCAATGGGAATCTCGCAGAGACTCGCGGTGAATCCCACGGGACAGTTGCAGGCGAACGAGGGTGTACCGCCCCCAGGACTTTCCCGTACTCTGCAGGAACCGCCATTCTGACATCGCGGTCCCGTGTGACAGGGATTCAAGTGCTGGCAATATTCTCCCACGTACTTTGAGGTGCAGCTGAAAACAGAGAGAAATACAATTGTACCATTGACGAATCTTTAACGTTCACGTAGGACAAAATTTCGAGAAATTCACTTGACTCACTCGAGGGGATGCCAAGCAAATGAATCATCGCGTATATTCGCTTTAACGACGCATCCTTCTTACCTTCACAGCTTATCATTTCGGCTAAATGCCCAACTCATTCGTGATGAATAAGATAATCGTATGAATAATGAATCAGATGGAGTTCGGTCCCTTAAATGCCGAGGGACCAGGTACGCCAAGACTGGCATCCATCCCTGACCGGTAGCCGAAGAAGAAATCGGCCGTGGAATGGTTGCTTCCGTTTATAGGGATACCGGCTGCGGCTTTCTAAGCACTCGGCAGAAACCGGAGAAAGACGCGAACGCACGCACAGCCAGCTCCGCCGCCGACAATGCGGACCATACTTTCCTGTCTTTTCGCGACGTTTCCAGCAATCCCATTCGCCGGCTGTGCTTTTTAGTCAGAATCGAGAGAATCGCTAGACAGGACTTCCATAAGCGGAGCACGGATCGAGGAAGTACGCGCAGCGAGGGAAAAGGGATTGAATGACAAGTGGCACGGTCAGGACAAATCATCGGAACCCCGTTACAACGACCGACCACCTCTTCACTCTTGCCGGCCAATGCTAAACGCGCTAAATAATAAGGCAAACGAATCCTCGGCATTTTAGCCGCTCATCATATTTTTTCTATGATCAAAGATTTACAAAGGGCCGCTCAAGTTCTAATTCGAGGACAAACAGTGAGATTTAGTGAGATTTTAGAGGACGGTCCTACAAAGGAGGGCTTAAACGCTTTATTATCCATTTACCGGCAAACAAACGTCAGGAGTTTCATTGTCTAATCGGATGATATTTTTAAGACGTTCCTACAAATATGAAAGTACAACAATAAAGGCAGAAGGCGGGACTACAGAGAGGTAGAATTTTTGCCCTTCAAAGCCATAATCATTCATTCTATCCGTCGCCATCGAGGACGTGGGAATGCATTACGCTCTTTGCTTCCATGCCAATTTCCGCGGTCACTTCCTAGTTCGTGGTCAAGTTTCTCGCTCGTTCGCACGACGAATTAACAGAAACTCCGCGTTAGATTAACACGACGGTCTCCATTGGCGGGGAATTTCAGCGGGCAGGAAGCCGATTCGGGAGGAGGAATTCGTTGGAGAGAAATTTCTCGGCAATAAGTATGAAACGTACACGGCGCGGAATGTACGGGCCGATCCGATCTCCCCGGCGGATCCACGAAACGGCTGGACAAAAACTCCATTAGAGCGTGAAGCACGGGAGCCAATTGCGCCCGCGCGGAATTAATAAAGACCGAAGCGGCATGGAGCTGCACGGAGCTGCACGGAGCTGCACGGACCCGGAGACCCTTTCGCAACGGGGAGATCGATGCTCGAGATTTCCGCCAACTTATCGCGCCGTATCGCCAGGAAATTAACGGATCGCCCCAAGGGATTGCCTCGTACATTCGCGACTTAACCCGTCCCTCCACACAATCTCTTATCTCCTTCCTCCCAATTTCTCTGGCATTCCCATTTTTTCTTTCGTTTCCCTTTTTGTCCAGCCCACCAAGCATCATCGACCCTCTCAGGTCGTTTTTCGTTCGTCAACGAGGTTCTGGCTAAATGCCGAAGACTTGAGAAAATAATGAAGAATGTCGCATCGAAAGGGCCGGATTCCCGTTGCGGTGGTTTACCACTTTTCGCGGAAGAAACAATAGAGATGGAAGGGATGTTTCGTCCCTGTCGGAACATGGTTATCACGAAAACTCATCTTGGGATAGTCCGGCACCGCGAGAAATGGTCGAGGAGACGACGAGATCGGCCAACCAACCACCCACCATCAATGCTGGCCCGCCCAGCCACCCGGTGCCGGCTCCATTAGTGTCTCGGCTTGTAATTTCCCGCGCCGAATGTTAATCGACTCTCCCCGCGTACCACGAAAACCACTATCCCGTTCGTTCCACAAATCCCCAACGGTTACGTAAAAAAGCTGCTACCTCGTACGTTGCGTCCTCATCGATATGAAAATATGGACTTTTTCTGTCCTAAACCGGATGCTCCCAGTCCTACACCCTAGGCTCAATACTTTCCGATTAAGCACTAACAGATACTACTCGTTCCTGCTAAAATTATCAGACCATTATCCGTACGTGAGTTTAAGGAAGATTCAGCGATGCTATTAGGCGCGAAAATGGGTCTCTGTCGATCTTAGGGCCGTGTAATTAGTCAGAGACACCGATCAGAGTAGCTCGTGAGGACCGTTAATTAAGAAACAGCACCGTAATACCCTCGAATTAGCATCCATTAAGACAGACGACCGACGCCGCCAATAGAAAACAATCGCCCCCCCAACACGGCACGTCTATCAGAAAAATGGGCATGAATGCAAAAACGCGGTAATGGGAACTCGTGGTATAGAACGTGCCAAAGAAAGGTGCAAGGAGGAAAATCGAAATAAAAGGAGCAAACAAGGAAGGTGACCGACCCCTTGACGAACAGTTTAGACGCTCCAACGATACCGGAAGTTCATTGAAATCGACTAAAAGATTGGGAAAGCGACAAAGCGCACGATTAAGTAATGTAACGAAGAAGAAGAAGAAGAAGAAGAAGAAGAAGAAGAAGAAAGCAAGGGTAGGCGGAAGTGTAAGGTTGCAGTGAAGAGGGCTGGCTTTCAGAGCGTGGAGATGGTCGAATAATTAAGGGTCAACGCGCCGAATCAATTAAGCACTGGAGATAAGCATCCGAACGTCCAGAGGTATCGCGACTCGATCGAGAAGCCGCTCGTTCCTGCGACTCAAGTAGATGAAAACGATTTTGTCCCTTTGATCGAGGGCCCAAGGGCTTCCGCTTCATATCTCCCACGAATAACCAATCGATGCCGACACTTCATCCTCCGTGATGTTTGTGTTAAGGAGCTCGAACCGTCCCAGCATGACAATATTTTTTTCCCTATTCCCCCGAGACACGCATGCGATGGGCTGGACTGACCATTTAAGCTTCGGTAATTATACATAAGTGAAAAGAAGAAATTCGAGAGAGTGGGTAAGGTAAACCTTCCCACGTGGATAATGTGACTGCGGGTGGAGAGGGGCTCTTGCTGCTGCCCGATTCGCCATGGCGAGGGAGACTGCGGTCCAGCAAGGAAAACCCTTGTTTACCAGCGTATAGGATTACCTCGAAGGTCCTCGAACCCTCATTAGCTTCTAATTAGAACGTGCCACCTGGCCTTACAGCCCTTGGCCCGTCGTGCGCTTCCTTCTAAGCTCGGCCAAACTAATCGATATCTTTCCAGCACGTTCAGGATATTTAGCAACATTTATTTATACAATAATCGGCAACATCTTGCCGAGAGGGAGGGAAAGAGAAGAGGGATCGAAGGTAATACTTTCCCATGAGCGAACGAAGAGTCGCCGATGTACCCTGTGGTTCTTGAAACGTAAGACTGGTCCCCTTGGCGCGTGTGGTCGATGCTTGGCCGTGGCAAGAGCCTCCCCGAACATTGCGAGAGCGAGCGTCTCTTACAAAAGGACCATCCACGCAGACCTCGGCTTTTTTTACGCGCGACTTGCGGTACGCCATGGCTGACCAGCAGAGTATATCGCGGTCTCGCGGTCTCGCGGTCTCGCGGTCTCGCGGTCTCGCGGTCTCGCGGTCTCTCATTGTTAGTCCGCCAGCTGTAACCATGCGCTCGACAAGCTGCCCAACATTCGGCACCCCTCACACTGACGACACGAAAGACAGCTGCTAAAATCATCTACCCAGCACCATATTCCTCGCTCTTTAAGGGCGATAACTTTGTCCCCGAACCTTACGTTTTATCACGAGAGACGGCAAAGCTCTTGCTATCATTATTAATGTCGTCATCGCGGGGACTACGAATTTCTCACGCTCAACGGTTTGGACGTAGCAAAAATATACAATGCGTGGAACGAAAGCAAGTGGCGCGGGAGGTGTAGAAAAGTTTGTGCTATCAATGAACGTCTAGTACCATGTGCAGTTGAAACGGGGCCCTTAACGAACCTGCCCGATTCTGAGAAGAAACGTGAAGACGCGTAGGAGCGGCAAAGGTACGGAGGGGGGGACCATTCTCACGGGGTTCGACAGCTATTTCTGTACAGCAACTCTACCGGCCGTCTTTCCCCTAGGGTGGCCCGCTCCGCTGATAAGTTAATGGCCTCGTGATACGCCATTTAGGCTAACGTCCTGAGAAAAAGTCTGTTCCCCTTCTCTCGATGGTTACAAACAACATTGGCCACGATGGTGCTTGACGCAATTAAAAGTGCACTTTGGACGACGTTTGGACGACGCTCTCGTGAGAAGACCAAGGAGAAAAGGGAAATTCATCGAGTGCCCCAGTGGAAATTAAGCCAAGTGCCGACAGTTGGAATTGGCTTAGGCCTCTGAAAGCTGCCGTCCGGAAAAAACCGTGGAGGCCGATTATCGAAAAATCGCCAGAGATCGGAACCGATTCGAAGCCAATTAGGTCGGCGATCGAGCGGCCTCCGGAGAGCCCGAGGGCGAGGGGGTAAAGGGGTAAAGGAAGAGAGAAGGGGAAGAGCCGACGTCTGTCGGTCACGTGTGGGCATCCGTTGGCAAGAAGTGCCGACACAGAGTTCGCCATTTTTCGAGGTCGGCAAGACGATCCTCCTTTCCGCTCTTCGAAGCCGCTGTCGATGCAATTTTTCAAAGGAATCCGCAATATCCCATTGCTCTTTCACAAAAATTATCCTCACTTCCACCATCCTAACACTTTTAAAACGACAACGATGCATCGTGTGGTTTTCAATGTATCACTAAAAAAAAGTCATCAAGTTCACGGAACTGGTTAATGCGAGAGCCAGATGTAATTTAAAATATTGCAGGGTCGAGCCTTACTCGAGTATTCGAGGCCGGATTAAGGCGTAGCGCAGGTTTGGCACCCATATGGACCGTTTTTCTGTGAGGAAAGGGTAGGGCACTTTAAGAGCGCGATAGGAGAAAAAGCGTGAGTAGCGAAAGAAAAACAAGGAACGCCAGCAGGACGTGGAGTCGTATCATTGACAGTTTACAGCCTATCCGTAGCGCCATGTGTCTTCTCCCCTTCATTCAGCCCTTCAGCGGTATTTTTCACATGGAGAGAGCTTCGTCGACAATGATCGTTCCGTTTAACAGGTTTCCTCGTGCGCACACCGATCAACGGAATATGAATAGAGCAATTACAAGCAACGTGGGCAGACACGCCTTGGAGAATTGCCAACGACGAACAAGCGGCTGGCCTCTCTCAATGCGTTTTTCTACCGACGTCTTGAAAGATTAGTGAAAAATGCCAAGCTTTTCAGCGTGAGAGCCTTGCTGAGTTTGGCAATGGAGTGCCTTTTAAAAGTGCCTTCTAACGCCGACTCATAACTGTACGGAAATACCGGAGATACCGCGGTACGCATGCTTTCTTCGGCTTTTCACCAAGAGTATAACTGTACAATCCTGGCATTAGTCAATCCTTCGAAGCGTGCTTAATCGTTACGATAAATTGCCAGAATTTTATTGATCGCCGTCTCGGCTCTGTGAAAACGAGCGGCGTAGGTGCGTTAATTATGCCGACGATAGCCGCCTTCCCATTAACCATGCAGATTACAGGATATTCCAATGGCTGGCTGCCTGCGTGCCTTCGCACTGTCATTGTCGCATCAATTACATTTACCGGTTCGCACACAATGTTCTCGCCCATAATATACTCATGTTTATTCACGGTGACTCAGGCGGGACTGACAGAAGAAGGTTACGGCGCGTAAATCGATCGGTTGCTTAATTGAATGCTACTGAAAAATGCAAAAGGCTTCTCGTTACTTCGCAATAGCGGCTCCACCAATGACGGAGGAGAAAGAAGGGCCAGTGAAATTGCTGAAGAGCAAACAAAGGACTGTGAGGGAGCGAACAAATAAAGGATCGCGCTGGATTCTATTAGCGAGATCCTCTTTCTCTCCACTTACCCGAAGAATAGGGGGACGGAGGTAGAAAAAGGCCAAGACGAGGAGAGAGATGCCACCGCACCGAGCTGTCCGCTAATCTTCTTTCGTTTCCTCCCCCAGCCTTTTGTCTCTGCGGTTTCCGAGAGGACAGAGATACGCCCATCCCTCCTTCCCTCCCTCCCTCCCTCCCTCTCGCTCGCTTCTCCAATAAATATTGTCATTTTAACCGACGATTACGCGCACATCTCCTCACAGTACCAACGGTACAATATTCTCAGCGTCGTTTTCCCTTCTGCCAATGAAACACGACAATTAAAGCTGCAACTTTCACGGAAGGATTGAGAGATTTGCAAGTGATTGGTGCGTGAGACGAGGCGACAACGCGTATCCTCCCGAGGAAAGGGCTAATCATTGAGAGATTCGCCACAACTAATGACACTCCGACGCGTAAAAGCCACCTATGCACGTGCACCGGCAAACCACGGAGAATAATTCCCTAGTGCTCGATTATAACGTCCGGATTAAAGTGGACATTACCGCGTCGGAGGCAAATGAGCAGCTACGTTCCGTGCTGGAAAGCCGCTCAAAGTGCCGACTTTTTGCGCCAAGCCGCTCGGCACGACGCGCTCGTTATGTTCTTTTCTCAATATTGCCGGGTCGTCGTTCATAGCAGTGATTCCTATCGAAGGATATTCAGGAAAGTAGGTGAGTCGTGCGCTCAATCGAATTACCGTTCGGCCCGATGCTAGGTTCCAGAAGAAAGTTTGGTAGCGGCGGCGCCCTTAACGCGCATAGTTGAGTGCGCACCGCGCACCGCGCACCGCGCACCGCGCACTCAACACCGTAATTGAGCGGCCAGCCGTACGTAACGAGCGTACACGGCGTTAAATTGCACGTGCTTCTAAGTTGTAGCGCATCGCAGCTGCGAAAAGAGCCGCTTCGCGGAAATAATGAATACGCGGGTCGTGTCGCCGTTAAAGCAACCACCCTTCCGCAATGAGCGCATTTGCATTCCGCTCCTTGTCGGCCCGACATACTTGGGATCGTTCGTGGCTAAACTACTTTCTACGCCGAGATAAAGATAAGCCGGCGATCAAGCTGAAAAATTGACACACCTGTCAAGCGTACATGTAATTAAGAGCGGACCATCGAGCTAACGGACAATTTCTGTTTGCCGCAAAAAGTAGTGGACTCGAGCGATGGCTATTTGGTTAATATCATTAGCAAGAGAAAAATCGTTGCCGAGGGCATCCAGAGAGTCGTATGAAGTGCGTGCGGTATAAAGGCGTGTGCGCCATGCACGGTCCCTTGTCGGTGCTGTAATGGGAGAAACGGATTCTACGTTGGTGGAATCCGGCCAGGCATGCGGTAGACTCGTGGTTAATGGCTCGAACGGTTCTTCGGTAGGTTCGGCGATGCGAGCTTAAGCCAATTGCCCGCACCACAACTACCCATCGAGGGTGAGTCAAGGATTTCCTAATCAAATAAATGTTTCAACGGGGGTAAAAGTGTTGCGCGAGCATCATAGAAATTCGCAGGGTTGGCGCGTACCAGCTGGCCCGAGGAAGTAAAGACGAATGGTCGTGGACGTAGGGACATTAGAGGGGCCGAGGGCAGAGGATCAGCCAAGAAAGAATGACATACACGAGAAGGCGAGTCGGAGATGCAAAGGCGCGCTAAATCCTCGGTACATACGCCTCGTCCCTGTCCCTGTCCTCTCCTACTCGCCGAGGAGAGTAGTCGGTTCTTCGAGCCGTCTTACTAACGATCTCGTACATACGTGGCCTTTAGCGCGGGCTTTAACACCAACGTCGTTCCGTGCTGGACTACGGAACCTTCTCCCGCCATGATTACCGCTGCGATTCCGATGTAAATCGCGGGTTCAACTTCAATCACGTATACCTCCAAACGTAAGCCGTACAGTTTCATGATGAGTCCGGCCGCTAGCTTTTCGGCACCTATCATTCCTCCCTTCCTCTCCTAACATCATCGTCCGATTGTACACCGACGAAATTTTTCTTTCATAATTAACGGTACATTGCTAATACAACATTGCGGTAAGATCGCTAATGATCAGCAGAGCGAAACCTTTAAGGCGCGTCTCTGGCTCGAGCACGTTGGCCCCGCTTTCTCGATTCCAGTTCACCCGCGCGGTCCACTTGTCCGTCCAACACTTCCTGCATCTCCCAGTCTGGAATGCCAAACCTCAAACGAGTCGGATTGGCCATTACTCATGACGGAGCTCTCGCTCGAGTCAACCAGCCAATTGACAGAAAAATTCACCAAAGCGCGCTTCGACTGTCCGAGGAAAATTATCGAACCTTCCGGACGTTTACCTTGGATATTATCGGCTAAGGCGCGTTACTCAGTTTCCGCAGAATCAGCGATGTTGCTCGAGGCTGAACCGGACCAGACGGCAAGACGTTACCGGAGGACGAACCGACGGAAAAACGCTGTTAAGACAGTCGAAGCACGCGTGGGAAAGCCAGTAATAGGAAATCTCGTACGTGCAGCTTGGGTTATGGAACGCGGTTGAGCCGTCACCAAGCCGTGTCACCAAGATCGCACGTCCTCGCGTTTATCGAAGCTCCAGCTTCGATATGCAGCTTCGATTCAGGGAAGGATAATCGAACGTTTCAAAATAGATATCCAAAGATCGCTGGCCGTCTAACTCTAATTAATAGTCAGCTAATGTAGCGTCACCGTTTAGCCGGCAATGTACGGCCGTTTAATTAATTATCTACCGACTCTGACTTACGAGCATCGTTTTTGCCGACGGACCAACCCGTCAGGAAATCGTTGTGCGGCGCGCGACGACTACCGTCGAGAAAAGGACTTAAAGCTCATCGTCCCTCGAAAATACGAGACTTGAAAGCGGAACAGCAAGGCGTAGGCGGCAGATAATGACCCGACATGTAAATATCTCAGCCGGACGAGCGAGATGCTATTTACGAACGATTTCTACCGGCTCGAGGTGAAATTATTCTCGGGAGAGAATGAAGCATTGTACGCTCGGTAGCCCTTGCCACGTATCGCCATTACAATGTTTGCTCGTCTGCGAGGCTTCTCAAATATATCAATGATCATCTACGGAGTACGGCCGAAAGCCCTCAAATATGGACATTGCACTCGAGGGACGAGAGTTACCCGTCCGCTCGAGAGAACGCACAAGTCTGACTTTGGCAGTTTACCCTAACGTTCCGTTCAAATTTCCAAAGTCCAGCCATTACTAAACATCGGTCCGCACGTTCAATGACTTTGGAGCATGACAGTTGAGACGGACACGCGGCCTTGGCAAAAGTCTTTGCAACAATTGCCAGGTGCCTCGTAGAAGAGTGTTTTACGAGAGTACACGACAGGAGCAGGAGAAGGGAGCAAGAGAAGGGAGCAGGAGAAAACGAGACGGGTGCGTGGCGGGGATGCAAGAGGTTGGGTCTTTCCCGGGGTGTCTGGCGCACCAGCATCTTCATGCATTCATTCATGGAACGTCAAGAGCCCAACACAGGACGCTTCTCCGAAGGAGAATCTCTAGCGGACTAGTCTTTCAACGAAAGTCAAAGTGGCTGCTCTTGGATGCACCTTCGCGAGACGAGAAGCGAAAGTCCGCACGAGCGACTCTAAGAAAAATCCAAGGAGAGAAGGAATACGTGACCGTGAGTTTCCAGGAGCAGCCGGTGAGGTACGAGGATGACTCGGGGTCATCAGCATCGCAACACCATCGCAACACCATCGCAACACCATCGCAACACCATCGTGTCTGTAACCTCGTTGACTGCGCACGCTAGATGACTCGGTAAACAGGGGGAAGGAACTCGCCGAGCTCCTTTTCTGCGCCGAGAACATTTCAAGCTGTCGGGTTTCTCCTCCTCCTCCTCCTCAAAAATTACATTTTCCCTCAATTTTCATTGGCTCAGATTAATTCTGACACACCTCGGACCCTCACCGTTACGGTCTTCCTTCGTTGAGGCTCATACGACCTTCTCAGTCGCTACAGCCCCGCGGAGGTGCTCCATTTTTTCACCGGAGAACATAATTACGTATAATAATATCCTCATTCGCCAGCGCGAACGTAATCACGCTTTAATGGAACGGCCAAGATGGTTTTTATATAAGTAATCTCGTTGCCTCGTATATAGTCTCGAGAATCCTTTAAATCATGTATCGCAATAATGACTACCGTCCTGAGAATTGATCTAACTTCGTGAAACGAAACGAAACGAAACGAAACGAAACGGTAACGGCTGCGCCTCGTCACCGGTTTTCCTGTTCCGGTTAGGCGGGACTTTTCGCCCTACAATTTGCGGATTAACAAGGACAGTTGGGCCAGCGCTGGATAATGTCCGGCTGGAAGTTTCTCAAACTTTCACCGCCTCGCCCATGAGAGGCCGCACTTGGACTATCGATAAGGCACGCAGCTAAGAAAATCGTGAGTACACCGGTGTAGATATCTCACGGGTCTCGTGCGGGCTACGGTTCGCGGTGCAGCCATGCGCGAAGTGACATAAAACGTCGGCGTTGCACCGAGCTACACCGAGCTACACCGAGCTACACCGAGCTACACCGAGCTACACCGTTTCACCGCTCCGTTACGTTCTAACGAGGGATATAGCCATTTACTTAGCCCCATCGACACGCATCGCCACGTAAATTTACGCGTACAACGGTCAAATTTTCAGCGATATTTCAGTGAAACATAAGCCGACGTTTAAAGAGATTAGACGGACCGAGTAAAACTCGAAATACATTGGCCGCCAGTGGGAGCGGGAAAATACGAGGGACCGAAATTAATTGACGTCAAGATCGTGTTGGTTGGTTTCCGGACTTGTCGTTGTATCAACCCTATCTCACGATAAACCTCCGTGATTTCAGATCAGAGGCGTTCCGTGCATAGCCCGGCGATATTGTTTCTTAGCGAAAAAGGAAAGTGCAAGGAACGGCACGTTATTCGTCCCACATAGATCAGCCTGATAACATTCAATATACTTGAAACTTTTCATCCGAATATATTTAGATTGTTTGGATAAATAACTGGTAGAAAGCTCCTTACCACTCACGAAATCTTACTTCAATTTACATTCTTCATACGTGCAGTGAATTTCTTGTTAATGAGCTTCAAACAAGATCGCGTCCATTGAATTTGACCAATTACCGTTAATGACAGCAAGTACTCGCTTTCGCCAAGTATGTTAGTAATAAATGGTCGATAAGGATCGATCGATGGGACGGCGATGTAAAGTTTCTAAGCCGGGAGGAACTAATGGCGTACACGCCGGCGGTTTTTCAGGTGACTTCGTGCGATGACCATTAGGAAGGCGTGAGAAGGGTGACTCGGTTACAGGTAGCCCTCGAGGCTAGGGCTCGCGCTAATTACGTCATTATGCGGGACAGAGGGGGCATACTGCTCTAACGAACCTGCCGCACTTCTAAGCCCGTCTCGTCCTATGAATAGTCATGAGTATATAACTAACAACCAATTACGTGGCATTATAATATCGACCCGACCACCACTCTCCGGCCATCGCTCGACAAGCGACAAAATTCCCAGCTCAGGATTTTATTGTATATGGATGTGGATGTATATGGATGGCAATGATGGACCTTTTGAGGTGTAAGACAATCGTGACACGATGTTCCTTGGAGGTAGGACCAAGCTCGGCAACCATGGCCATTTCAAAGCCAGGAGAGCAGTGGAGGGAGGCGGACGAGGAATTGAGCCCCGCAACTGTATCATTGTTGCAGGTTACGATAGGCGCGCAAACCTATCATTACCATAATCGTCCATGGCACGGCGTGTATGAAGGCGGGGGAAGCCGCGGCTCTCGAGGCCGGTCAGAACCGGACGATATTCGCCGGACCGCGGGGGCCTAATCGCGATAATGGGCCCGGAATCGGCTCGTGACCGCAGAAACGGAAAACGGCCATAGCCGGGGGAGACTTTGTACCGTAATCGAGAAATACGGCTGAATCCATTCGAAATCTTAACCCGACCGACTGTCCGGCAAACTATCCAACCATTTTTTCGGCTCTAATAATTAAGGGCCGATGCTAAAGGCAGGATTCAACGGTGAGTCGTTAGAAAGTGAAATAAGGATGAAAGAACAGGTGTGCCGTGTTCATGACTCTAGCTTAATATAGGGCTAGTACGAGAAGCCACTCGACACGTGCTAATTATTTCTCGTGCCATCGACTGCACTATCCGTAAATCATCTTACTGCAGCAGCTAACGGTTTCTGGATAGCGGATATCGAATAATTCTAATCTGTCATTGGGAAGTGCTAGGGATGCAAGCTCATAAAAAAAGGAACAAGAGAATTCGAGCTGCAGGTATAGATAGAGGTCGAAGCAGCTCTTTAATAATACGGCTCAACCGCAGGTATGCGATTTTGCCGGACCCTAAGTTTTTTCCTCCTTCTGTCTAGTCGAAACTTATAACGCCAAACCGATCTTCTCGATACATCCTTGGAAACTTCATGCCGAAATACTCGGGGTTAAAGGGTTAAATCGGAAGGACGAAAAACGGACCTGGCATGCATCCTAGCTAGAACACGTCGAAGAAAGTCTCAAGGCAGTCAGGGCCGGAATAACAAATGGATCTGAGGAACCCACCCGGGCCAGTTACGACGATTCTACGGACTCGAAGAAGACTAACGTCCGAAACGGCTAGGCTCGGGAATACTAATCGTTTCGCGAAGGTCGCGAGGAGACAGGACGAGAAGCGGGATAGGCCAAGAATACGGAGGGGCTCGTTCCTCCGTAGACAGCTTCTCGCGTTCACGATGGAAGAGGCAATTCGGTTCTCGGGGAATCAGTCATTGAACGATGGAATTCACTCCCCGTTTTGATGACTACAAAAGCAAAAAGGCTGGAGTGCATATACCTACGAACCCTGCGACTCTTTCTTGCATGTGTTCTTCTGTCATCCCGGACATGTGCTTAGACTTGGACGAAGATGACAAAAGTATAGGGTAGAAGAAGACCAGCATGCTCTCTAATCATGCCAGGACCAAGGAAAGCTGTTAGCACGCGAATCGAGGCTTCGGGCATCTTACTGCCGTATAATCAACGTTCCTTTGCCCCTCAGTATCATCGCGACTTGAACCTTTGTTGATCGGCTTGAGCCAATTCTTCAACATTATTCCACCGGGGGCTTAATCTCTTGACAAGTAGATAGCAGACACGCGTCGCGGTTGCAGAGAATCGAGACTGTAAGTGGACGACCACTGGAAAGAGGAGTTTGGTCCGTTAATACCAAGAGCCTCGGGAGGAAGAAGATAGGAGACTGACAATGAGAGTCTGCGGAACAGCGATTACGCAGCAGGTGCGCGCTGGCAGACACCGAAAGAGATGACTTTTCGACTACCTAACTGGAGCGCCCGGTGATTAGCACGGCTCCGCAGGATCCGTGGATCCTCCCTCCGATCTCCTTCGTCCTATAGCTCTTCTTATCGACCGCCGATAATTGTTATCCGCTCAACGAACAACTGCAATCTCCCCGCCCTTTTCCCTTCGTCAGCGTCAAATGTCCGAAACGCCTTGGTTTGCCGAATCCAAATAATTAGAGCCAGCACCAGCGAGATAATCTTATGCCTGTCCGGCGGCTAGCAGAAAGAAATATCCTGACCTGAAAATATCCTTCTGCTTTATAGGTGCCATTAATTTCACGCGCCCAAGGACGGAAAAATAAAAGTATGTAAAGGAAATGCAGATGCAATTAGCAAGGCAAATAGCGAAAGGAATAAGTTTAATCGACCGTACGATCGAGCGTTCGGTTTTGGAGCAAAACTAAAGTGGAATGTCCGGCTGGATTGGAGATTCTCGACGAAAAGGCTGGCAGAGAAAGGAAGGGGAAAGGAAGGGGAAAGCAGGGAAAGGGATGAGGGGTAAAAGGATGTAGTGGGCGTAGGAGGGCCGAAGCCGAAGTCGGAGCCGGAGCCGGAGCGAGATATTACCATTTGAAAGGAACCCGTCCCTTCCGTGAGCTTATGTTTATTTCAATTACCGTCGTTCCACGAGCCTCAGGACGAATAGCCGAAATAAGAAGACGATCGGGCCAGCGAGAAGCCGACGGATGAATCGTTTTAATATTCTTCGGAGCCGACGAACGTACCTTATGTTTCCGTGCGCCCAAGAGCCTCAGGGTTCCGACGATTCGGTCTTAAACATTCCGATTTCGTCGGTGCTGCGGAGCTTCCGCGTTTTATGGGGTGCTTTAATCAAGAGAAAGCGCGCGGTCAGCGGCCACCGACTTGGACATTTTCGAACGGACGAAACGCGTAAAAAGCGAGTATGCAAATGGCCGGAGTAGGTGGACCTTGGAGCTGCACAAGTTACAAATCGACGTGCTCTCACGTTCCGCGCCTTTAGCATAAAATATTCTGCCCGCTGCTACGATAAATACTCGCTGACGTTGCAAAGGACACTACTGCAGTCGTTCGGCTCGACTGGCCGCTTCCATAATACACTTGGATACAACCCTTTTTTTGTCGCACCGACTCACTTCCATGAGATCCGTACCCGGCTGCCCTCAAACTAAAGAGCAAAGCGTGCGATTGCCGAGCCAAGGATACCTTCCCCCCATGAGAATAGGCACGAGGCGCTACCATCGATCGAGATCGAGATCGAGATCGAGATCCAGATCTATCTCAAACACCTTTAGGAAAAAATCCACCAAAGCATGGTCAGCAGTCGTTTTATCGTTTAGTTGCAATATTTCCTCCTCGACGACGTCATTCATCAGTGATATTAAAATGAGAAAATTACACGAGTCCAATGCGTTCGGAGCAATGTTGGCGAATCGCTCCACATCGCTTCGCTCCTCCGACCAGTCGTTTTCTCGATCAATTTCTCCGATAACGATCGTCTCTACCTTGGCGTTTGCTGCAAGGCGCCATGCAAATGAACGCTAAAGCAAACTGCCCTGGTCAATTACAAACGACGTCGTTCTTATAAATTCCAATTTTTTTTATTGGCCATTGCCCGTTCTAATTTCTCAAGATGACCCTGGGACAACTTTATTAATATTTACGCGGAAGAGCTGACGCAGTAGCGGGGAAAATGTGATAAGCATATCTAGCGTGTAGTGGTGCATCTAAAAATCCGGAAATAACGGGACGACGCTGTTAAATGGCAGAGAGTTGAGATTTTTCGTGCACCAAGGCTCGGGCACTGCTCCGTGTAAAGGCTGCTGGAAAGTTGTAGGTTGTAGGTTGTAGGTTGTAGGTACACGACTGACGCGTGTACCACGCTGTGTAACGGACATTTCGAGAGCCAGTGGAACGCGCCGATTTCCAAGCAGCCTAGCTTCGCGCCAATCCAGCCAACCGAGAAGAGGACGAGATTTTAAAGTCCCCTCCCATCCCATCTTCAGCGACTTCCTCGCTAACCCGCTAAGCTTCTTGCCTCCTCAGTCGCTCGAGTCGGCAGTGCTGATGAAAGCTTCCTTGCTAAATGACTAACTTTACGAGCCTTCATTACGGATTCAATGAAGCTATGCTCGCGCCTGGCTATTCCGTTAGAGCGAATAGTAAAGTATATGCTACGGGGGCGCTAGTTTCTACAGTTTGATCCTTCGACTCCAACGAGGAATATACGGGCAAGCACAGTAGCGAGTCCTTTGTCCCTTGTATTTTTGCCAAGTACCGTCTACACCGGATACGTAGCCCGATACATAATAACTTAACAATGCGACGCCAAGCTCCGTGAATATTATTTCTATTACGTCCACGTACGTTCCGAGAACTCGCGAGGACATTTAGTAGCAACGTCAGCGGATCGTCTATGGCTATTACAACGAATATCTAGCACGATATCCGATTATCGTTCGTAATGAAGCGTTTAATGTATTCTATGGGCTAAAAAGGAGCAGATGCATGGAACGACCGTAAGCCGGGTATCATACGAAAGGAAGCTCTAATTTGGACCGTAATGACCCGCTTAGGGGGAACGATCTGCATACTCGTCACAGCAATGTTGCGATCCAAGCGCGTTGCAGTGCTCTCTGCAATAAGGACGCGTGCCTTCGCCGCTACTCCAATAACTTTGAACACTCAACGAAGACCGATTTTCCAAAATGCCACGAACGGAAAGGAGAATCCTCTCGCGTGGAAGGGATAGACACTGAGGATGCTCGATGCTAAGCTATCGGATGAATTAGAAGAGGGAGAGTGAAAGACAAGGGTGCTCGCGCAAGGATCGTTAGGCATGCCATTCTAATTGGCGCTAAATAAAGGATTTTTTCAACGATACTCCTGTCCGCGCGTTTCTACGAACAGGCCCATTACTGTGCGACAATATTCGCGCTGGCAATCAGCAGCTCGGTGCGAGAGTACAACGGTCCCGTTCGCGGCCGCTGAGCTTCATTATGCCCAACCTCCACTTCTCCGACGTCGAGAACCCTTCCCTCCCCTCGCTAACGAGAAGTCGAGAAGACAGTAACGTGGACGCTACCGTCTGCAACTCACGCCAGCCAACTAACTTCCTACCTACTCATTCTTCTGCATTTCTTCGCTGAGCCCAACATCCCTCGAGATTATTGCCGTTCGGCAGACTTGACGGCGTTTTTGAGAAAACATCGGGCCTGCCTCCTGCGCCCTCTTACCGACAGACCGACGGAATATACTTTCGGAACGCAGCCCCAGGATCTGCCTTCTCACGGGAAGCTCCTCAGCCTCATCGTCCCTTAGGTATTCGCAAATAACACGTTCCACGGCTTCTACAAACATCGGCCAACGTTCTCTTACTCCTCCCTCTCGTAAATTCCCACTTTTCGCGCTTACCAGAACCCCGACTAGCCCGTCTCATCGATACACTTTACCGTCGTACTTGAATAACGAAAAAAGCAAAATCTCCAAAACAGAACAAACTTGTCGTTTTTTATTTGAAACGGAATCTTTTCCCTGCTTTTGTAACGTGACTGATCCTTTGGGACGAACGTTCGAAAGAAGCCTAAAAAATCCTTGGACGCGCAAAAACGCTCGAAAATAAAGGCGGCATGGGTGTACATACCGACCTGATATGTGAATAGGTATTAATGACAGTGACGAGAGGACCATACACGTTAAAGCGGTATAATGTACCACGGAAGAATAAGAATAAGAATAAGAATAAGATGAAGAAGAAGCGAGAACAATAAGAAAGAAACGAGCAGAGTGGGAGGAGAAGGCGAACATTGGCGCGGCGAGGCAAGCCAAGGAAAACGAACGTCGGCCAAGCGAGGTAGACGCAGAAAGAACCAGCCTCCAGGGAAGAAGGAGGAATAGGGATCAACACGCACTCCTCCTCCAACAGAGAAAACCATCCGTCAAAGAGAGCACAAGTTTTTCAACGTGCGAGGAAAATCGCACCAATGAATAATAATTTGCTGCTAAATATTCAATCAAGAATTCAATGAAGAAGGAAGTACCGTTCGAGCGAAATTTTCCTATGTGAATAAGCCGTCGAGCGGTATAAACTACATACTTGCGGATTACATAGAAAATATATTGTATTCTGTAGGGAGAGACGAAAGCACGTGACGAAGGAGGGGAAGGTAAAGGCCGTGAAACAAGTGTGAGCGAGAGGGAATGAGCTCGTGAGAGAGGAGGGTGGGTGGAGGGAGTGAGAGCAGAGTAGTGACGAGTAGAAGGGAAAAGAAGACCGACCGGACGGCTGTGCTCAGAACCCGAGCTGTGGAACCGATTACCCGGCAAGGGTAGGGACGAGAAGGGAAAGGAAGGGAGTCGAGGGCTGTCGAGGGGCAACGGAAGGAGAGTCGAGGGGAGTGGAGCTCGGCGCATGCGCCATGGTCGTGGGAACATGCGCTCATGCTCAGACAACGCTTCATCCTTTTCCATCCAACGTCCTTCGGCTACGTCTTTCTCTCTCCGCCTCGACATCATCCTACTCCGTCGATCCTTCCTTTCGGTCTCACTCCCACTTCCTCCCTCCGCTCTCTTATTCTACCCGAGCCTCCTCTCCCTTCCTCGCGTAGCAATAATTCAACATAATCAACGAAATTATATCGACTTCCTTCCCCGTGACTGCCAAGCGTTTTGCACAAACTGCGATATCGATTTTCTATATTGCCGTCCATGGAAAACATACATCACTGTTTCATGCTCAAGCTATTTTTCCCTTCCGCTTACCCGCTATGCCCCTCATCGGCTCGTTCGCTCCAACGTCGGGCTTTCCCTTCTCTCTCTAGCGGTTTTTCATTCACTCGATAGGTTTTCTCTCGTTCTCGCAGAGAGCACTCATGCAGGGGCAAGCGAAAATCACCGAGCAGGGCCGAAGGCGCGCGCGGTATAAGGCCCCGGCCACGGCCCCGGGGGCACATACTCATTCGTCCAGGGGTGCTCAATATCTGGTTAAGGCCCCTCGCCAATCCACATCGGCCCCTTATTCAAATATAGCTGCTTCAAGCTGGATATTCTTCCGTGCTTCCTTTAAGCGCTTATCACGTGGTCGTAGCGTCGCTTCTTCACGCTAACTGGACGTTCGAGCAATGAATTCGATCCTGGTGCATACAAAGCGCGATAATTGCATTATTTGAAACGTTAGAAAGGCCGGTGTGCGGTAGCTCCCCGATCCCTTTTTGCGGATCGTGCAGGAAACAGTGGCACAATGGTGCCTCGTGACTCGAAGGGGTGCGCGTATCACCATCCATCCATCATCGCGCATATGCCGTCTACTCGAATGAAAGCTACTTGGTGGGGTGCGGCAGGTTTAAAGGAGCAAATCGTAGAGCAACATCTTTCCTAACGGCCGTGCGGGGCCACGGGAAAACCGCAGAGATGTCCGACAAGATGGAAAAATAATATTATTTTTCCTCCCGGACGAACCCTTTGGAGGTAAATTTTGGCGGAAATCTCCGAGAGCCATGGGGGTCACGTGGCAGGACACGCGACCTGTCGACGCGTCATGCTTCGGCCTAAGCGCACGTGTCAACGCACCCACAAAGAATTCCAGTCCTGCAAGTGCACATCGCGTATGTGCTTCCGATGACAGCAGCCACACGCGCGACTGCGTCGATGCATTTCCTGGCTTCGACTTTATTGTCCGACCCGCGGCCCCTAACTTCACCCTCCCGTCCGGCAGGCCGCCGCTAAGCTTTAACTCACCATATTGTCAAGTGGCACTACCTAAATTTCTTAGTCTATGGGATTACCGGATACGTTATGCGCGTCCTGCGGATCAACCTCAAAAACATTTAGGGCACTGGAAAACGCTAAACTACGAGCTATTGAAAAAATAGTCTTTCATATGTATCTCAGGCGAAGCAAGTACGAGGTGTCGAAAAATAGAAAAGTGAAACCCTGACGCGTGGGCCCGACATAAATGTATAATGTAATTTAGATGCGTCGTCGAGTCACGACTGCCGACTATTACCACTATTACAGGCTATTACCGCTATTACCGAGTACCGGGCTATCTCGTTTTGTCCCTATTTCGCACCATTCGTCCCACGCCATTTCCGAGGATGCTAGTCCTAAGGATTATTCCGCCGGGATTCCCGAGACTCGATCGTTCCTCAAACCAGTGCCAACTGATCGAGGATGTACCCTGAGAGTCGTCGGTCCATCTTGTCAGCCATAAAATTTCAATATCCCTTTATCGGTTCCTATCGCAGTTTCCTTCCAATATCGATCGGACCACCAACGTCAATTCATTAGACGAAGCCGGCTTCGCGATTACGGCCAATCAAGAAACAGAAGCAAGAGAAAAATTGCCGTGCATTCGAGAGCAGCGGAAAGTAGCTGGATAATTCCCCAATTAGCCGTCGAGAGACGATCACGCCGGGCCATCGGCATTTATGTCTCGACGCTCATCACGACCATTCATCACGAGAGCAATAATATCGACCGACGGAAGGAGAAGGAGGATACCAATCGGATTAACGAGCAAGAAAAAAAGCATCACATGCGAGAAAAATATTTGAATGGTTGGGTAAAATCTTTAGCCTTATTTAGCCTTCGATTTTGTCATGTCCGCCAAATAGTTTGGTCGGCTAGAACAGGTGAAAAATCTTTACTGGTTGGTACTTACTTGCAATGCGACTCTCCACGCGGCGTCGATACGCAGAGTCCTCCATGTTTGCAAGGGCTCGGCGAACACGACACAAAACCTGGAAATAGTAAAGAATTTTTATCACTAGCTTGTTAATTACAATACGTAATCGTTGTCTTGGTTAGGAAAAAGTTATGAACATAATTGTCTATCGACGGACGTTTAATCTCATTGTCAAGAGTATTCCAACGATTCAGATTCCAGACGCATATCAGACTTTTCCTCCTTGATCCGGAGAAAAAGTCGATTAGCCGCGATATCCAGTTGGTGGCTTATCGAAATAGCAATTAAACGGCGGGAGAACGACGTGAGAAGGCAATCGGCGAAAAGCCTCGACAAGCCGGGCAAAGTGAACTTTCGTGTATTCCTCGAGAGCCGCAGATGCGATCGGAAAGGATAAGAACCGATACGATTCCAGGGCAAAAGGATCTCGATGAATATCCGGGAGAACGGAATAATAATTCCGAGTAATTCCTATTCATTGGTGGGACGCCATCGAAGAAGCTGGCCGAATTTTGATGGTTCGTTCGCTCGTCGATATCAGCGATATCCAGTCGCGATTGTTTCCTCCTTGAAAGGGAAGGGGAAGGGGAAGGGGAAGGGGAAGGGGAGGAAGAAGCCGACAAGACGGATGAGATCGGTTAAAGGAAAGTGCCTTCGTGACGAAT
This sequence comes from Hedychridium roseum, assembly GCA_963989215.1. Classification (NCBI taxonomy): domain Eukaryota; kingdom Metazoa; phylum Arthropoda; class Insecta; order Hymenoptera; family Chrysididae; genus Hedychridium; species Hedychridium roseum. The sequence continues at coordinate 9,969,525 of OZ022312.1, forward strand.
CCTCGACTTGCTCTGTCGGTCCATGAACGTGTCAGTTTGCTCGTGCACGCTCCGAATGACATATTTCGTACGTAGGCAGAGGAGTCTCGGCAGCGATTCTCCGGGCTTTCCGCTCGACCTCACGCGCCACTGATACAGAACGACGTTGCTAATCAGTCCACTCGCCTCCGCCACTTAACAAATCTATCTTACAGCATCCGTCCGCGTGCAATTCAAGTCAACGGATTTTTAACGAGAGATAACGCGAGTCCTCCGAAAAATATTGCCGCGTAAAGCAAGAAAAGAGCAGAGATGGCACGCTTCCATCTCAGCGCCATCATTGCTCGTATGGTCGCGGCGAAAAAATATGCCAGTTTAATTGCTTCAATTCCCCCGTAAATTAGCACGGCGGTAGAAAGCCGCCCGCTGAATTATGCCTTCCTTCCTGCTACTCAACAGCGGAGGATTAATTCGCGCCCGCGCTAATAACGAAAACCATCCGCGCCAATTGTCGTCATTTGCTCTTACGTCATCCGGCGAATATAGAGCGAGCTTTTACGTTAGTCCACTAATCGTCATATCTCCTCTTCGTAATACCTTTTGGACCAGCAGTCAATCGTAATTGATCGATATTGAAACGTGCGAAAACCTTTTGTGGTTACATAAGTCTCATCACCGAGACATACACTCCCAGCCAGTTAAGTAAATGTTAGAGATATCTTTTGGAGGAACATGATTTCACTTTACTCATTGACGCGCACTCATGACAGTCGCAGCTTCTCCCTATGTCCGCATTTAAGCGTGTATTTAAAGGTCACCGCGTGGTACCAGGGATAGATGAAAAAACTCAACTGTTCTCCATCGGGAAAAGGTGACGATACCGCCCAAGTTCGCTATCTCTGCTTGCATCGATCGTATTGTGGGTAAGGACGACGTCAATGCCACAAGAATATACATATGTATAGTATCGTGCGTTCTCTCGGGAGGTATTAAAGCGAGTCACAAGCAGCTCTTTCGACTCTTTCTCTCTCACATCGCCCCCGCCCCCCTCTGGTTATCCAGACATCCCCTTCTTCAAGATGTATACTCAAGGAGCGTAGGCGTAGAGTAGCGGGGAGTTGGCGCGTCTCGTGGGCCAAGCTGCCCACGCGATTCGCCGCGATGCTCGATGAGCTTCGAAATTGACTGGATCATACCTGCTGGCCAATCCGCAATGCATTCTTCAATCCAAGACTTTGAACCGCCATAGCCGTTACTTCTCTTCGTCATGAGATTGTTGCGCGTGCAGAGCTGACATGGCTGTTCTTGGAGAAGACACGCGATATCAAAGGATAAGTTGGCCTAGCCTCACCTGGCCTTCGAGCCAGTCAAACCTCTCCAAGGAGAGCCGGCAAGATCTCAACTTTCGCGCGCTCGATTACATCGTTCGTCCTTTCGTTTCGCAATCGAGTTTACCGCTCATTCAAGTCCATGAATGTTTGTCCATTGTTTTTTGGCAAACAGATATTTGCCCATCAGCAGAAAATGAGATATTTTTTCGGAGAACAGAGAACAGAGAACAGAGAACAGAGAACAGAGAACAGAGAACAGAGAACAGAGAACAGAGAACAGAGAACAGAGAACAGAGAACAGAGAACAGTGAAGGGTGAAGGGTGAAGGGTGGAAAAAATGTTGCATTAGAAACGAACGGTAAAAGCGACGTAAGCCTATGCTCGCGTCACACTGTCCTCGTTACGATGTAAATGAGCAGTGCCGGTTATCGCAATTGCTCTCGGCTTACTGGCTTTCAGCAGAACACCGGCCAGCTATCCCTCTGGTCTCCTCGTTAAGTTTGGATTTGAGAACCTCCCTCCTTCCCTGTTGGCGTGTTTTCAGAGAGAAACTGGCAGGCAGATAGCGCGGTGACAAGTTTGGTGTCAACCTACCCGATTACGGACGCGTCATTAGCACGCGAGCAAATCGTCCCGCCTGCTTATCGGGCCCGTCAATCGATCACTTGCCGCCGGTAGACACGTAAATTTCGCCGCTCGTGTGTGGGAAGCGAGCGTGCGTTCCTTTCGTCGGTTCGTTCTGCCCATCTTGACAGACCAATCGCCCAGAGAAAGAAGAGGAAAGAGGAGGACAACGAGCAGAGGAGAAAAAGGACCGATCGACATCTCTGGACAAAATACTTTGTATTCATACATTCGATATAGCCCTGCCACTTGAGAAATGTTATTTCACCAGTTTAGAGATTCTACAAGATCGTTCGAGGCGTGAAGAGGATTTCTTCGGAGCATGGGTTTTACTCGATTATTTTGGAATCACGTTCGAAATGGCTCGACGTCATTCTTCGTGCGATTCGAAGCGGTTGGCTCCGGCATTAGCGAGCCCATTAATCACAATTACGTGAATTCAGGACCCGCGTGCGTGTTTGCGCGACGCACGTGTGTACGGCAAGAGATACATGGACCACTCGAGGAGAGAAGATAATCTCTCGCCGATAAAAATACCGCCCACTAGGACTAACCACTGTTAAACTTCCTACGGTACTACGGTAATAACAAATGGGAAGCAGACGTTAGCTCCGACATTAAAATGTCGGCGCGGTTCTAACGATAACTGGAAAGACCGGAAATTTCCATTATTCTCGTACGTAGAGTGTCGAAAGTCTGGCTGGTTTTTGGCAAACGGAGTGGGTAGGGAGCCGAGCAACCGGTCCGAAGAAAGTCAGTGAAACGGGAGCGATTGCTCAGAGATCGTTAGCTCGAGAAAGCGCCAGTGCTGTCGACTGTTGACTGCCCACTACCGACTACCAACTACCGACTACCGACTACCGACTACCGACTACCAACTGCTGAGTGCCGACTGGCGACACGTGTGCGCCAATGTCGGCCCAGGAAATTATCTGGCCATCTTCGTTGCATTGCAGCAACCGTTGCGTAAGCCCTCGATGGCTCCGATGGCTTACCACCGTATTTCGCAGGCGCTCTACGTTTTCTAAATCGAGCCACCCCTATGAGTTTCGTCACGTGTAGGGAAATTTTGGAAAGTAGAGTAAGAGACTGCCCAAGGGATGGTATTCGGTACATCAGCTCCGTTCGGTTTTTTCCGAGAAATTGGTAAACGGTTATTCTGAGTTTCGCCGGGTGTGCCCGAATACGAGAGTGAGTGTAATGCCCACAATGCGAAACATTCCATTGTGCGGCCGAGTATGTATATATACAAACCTGTCCGTTCGTCATTATGCCGTGTGCAGAGAGCCACGGTAGTCCGCGCTGTTTACTTTGACGAGCCAAGTCGTAAAGTTCGCCGACGATTATCTCTTTTTATTCCCAGTCGTTTCCCCTTCCGTCCGGACAGCCCTCGAGAACCACCTCAACTTGCCGAGAAAATCACTTCTCTTCTCGCTGAAACCCGACCTCCACGAACAAGGACGAACTTTCCTACCGCCAAACTATTATCGTCCCCGCTCTTTTACGACACACTTTGCCAATAGAAAAAGGCCAAATGACGAAACTAACGCTTTACTCTCTGTGAACATTAGTCGACTTTGTACGTGTTACTCGAAAAGTCAGAAAATTTTCTTAACAGTACCTCAAATACATTCCTTCCTTTATAAACTAGATTCGTTACTATAAATGTCTTAATCGATCGGAAGAAGTTGTCGGTGGTCTTTGGCTTCGAACCATTTGTCAGGTTATCGGGAAATTCCAAGCGCCAAGTACGCATGATTGCGATTTATGAACCTATGGCGAGACGTTTTTTTTTGGTTGGTTAGTCCCTTCACCAGGTTGGTCCCGCCCCAAGGTGGCTCAACAGCTCACCCGTTATTCGACATGGGATTAGCACGGTCCTTCCCTTCTTGAATAATTACAAAAATGGCAGATAATGTTTGGTGGAATATGACTTAGGTTTCGATTGATCTTGATTGGTTTTTGGCAGGCAATGAAGCCCTTCCGTATTGGTAAGTAATTGAGGGTGGCGGCGTGGCTCTCCGGTTGTCGAGGAATGTCGGCAGTGGTTCGAGGTGGACGCCTTCCCCCGATATTCGATACCTGCTCCGATACTCGATACCTAACTGGTTCGGACGCCTCGTCTCGACGATTCAGCCTCTAGCGGACCGAGGGGGACGTCTTTTTCCATTTTTCCTTAGCCGTCAGCGAGGACGCCGCGCAAAACGAGCAAAGAAGGACACCCTCGAGAAAGACTACCCACCGAAAACAATGAAAGCTTTCATTTAACCGGTGCGCGATATTTCATCGAAAGATAGACGTCGCCAAGAACGAACGTCGCTGAGTTTTAATTGCTTTTTTCCGTGTAGTCGGAATGTTTTTGCTAAAGCTGATAGACATCTACCGATGTCGCTGGCATCGGATACCGAAAGCGGAATGGTGCAGCATCGAGCGCAATAGCGGGCGCACTTCTCGCCATTATCGTCATTATCGTCATTATCGGCATTATCGGCATTATCGGCATTCGATGCGTGCACAGTGGACGCACGTGAAAGAGCGCGGTTTTTCTCCGGCAGGACGTATATCGCCGGTGGTCTTCAAAGGGGGATCTCGTCCCCGTCCAAGGGGGGCTAGCATTACGGTTGGCACGTTGCACCCACCGTAATTGCGTGCCTCCGAAGCCGAAGAGCCATCCTCCAATCGCTCCGAGCGATTCGTCCATCGCCTTCTCTATTACGCGCCATCACCCTCGTACACGGCAAAGCTATTTCCGTAAGAAACTCCCAATGCCACTTTCCGGCGAAAAATTCGAGCAAAGGGAGTTGACGGAAGGTCATTTTTCTCACATGCGTGCAACAGATGTCGGTTTTTGCGCCGGCCGGACCACTCTTCACTGTCGACCAAGTCTTTACCGGCTCGTCCCGAGACCGGAGTAAACGATTCTCCTCGCAAACTCAATGTGTCTACGCCTCGCTCTTTGCACAATCAAAAATAATCGACCTATCGAGCAGGCCCATTAACTTTTCTAAACTCCTCAATTCGTCAAGTGGTCGACCAACGGAAATGGTAGAAAATTCGCTGGACAGACGCGAAAGATACCAACGATTTTGGATATCGATTCGCCGGGGAAAAAGGATCCGAGGATCCCCCTTGCGAATACCGAGAAGGCCCGGTACGTATCTGTTATTCGCTCGGGCCCAGGAGGTTCCTTGTCTTACGTGGCCAGAAGCTCCCAGAAGGATTCTCCCCACGAAGAAGAGACCTTTGCCATTGTTTTTGGCAACGGAGAGAACAAGGGAAAGGCCCGGACGAACCGGGCCGTATTGTATTATAATGGGCATTACGAACTCTCGCCTAAGTGGCCGATACCCCTGTTGCTATTGCGCAATTTATGGCCATTCGTTAGCCAGCTATACCGTTTTTAAAGGTACACACGCTATTAAATCTCGCATCCCGACTGTGCCCTAACGACCGAGCGGTACCGAAATAAACGTAAAAATCGTATAACTAATGTTCCTAGAAGGCCATTCGACGCTGCATTGTCGAGAAATTTGAATGTGCTCTCCAAGCCGAGCAACATTAAAAAAGGAGAATCGTTATCGACAGCCATAAGCGGGAAGAACATACGCATGTGAACGCTCTAGGCATGATAGGCAGTGACAGCTGTTTGCACGATAGTATCGATTTAGAGGCAGAGTTTGTGGAGGGCCCTGCTAGGGGCCCTACCGAGGAGCCCTGTAGCGCCCGGCACAACGAACCGAACATCTGCCGGTGAGAAGGGGCCCCTTCTCACCAAACACCACCACCTTGCGCTACATTACACGGGGGACCCCATGGCGCGTCTACTAACCGTGTCGTCGACATTCACGCCAGGACTCGCGGAATTCGTCCTTCTCCGCCGCTTCTTGCCCTTCTTATCGACATTCGCCTTCCTTCGTCGCGACCAATTAATTCTCATCAAAGATATCCAGGCACCCCCCTCCCCCTCCCTTCTGATCGGTCCTTGATCCGCCGTAAAAATACAACGACCATCGTGCACAGGAACAACAATATATTACACGTGCAATGGCAAGCGATTAACGGAAATGCTGAGCTCATTTGCGAATCATCGATTTACTAGCCGGTTAACCTTTTAATGACTCCACGGTAACGAACGAGCGCCAATACCAGAATAACTATCCGCGATTGCGAATCGCCCGAGCGTTAAAAGTATCCTCGAGGATCCTTAGAACGAAGGTACAGTTATACAGGGCTTAGAATACACGGGCCGTGCCAGGTCGTGCCAGGTGCACTCGTACCGACAATAATAAAGAAGGAAACCGATTGCCAAGATGGTACAACGTGGACCATCGTTCTCTCCATTATTCTTTCCTGTAATTTGCATTAATGATCTTTCAGAAAGAGTTTGAAAAAATACGATACTCTTAGACCGCCCCTCATAAGACGTCCTTCGTAAAAAAAGGAACTGTCTTAGGGGCCATTGGCATGCACGAGCAGTAAGAATGGCAATAAACGTCTTCGGTGATGGTGCGGCAAATAAATGAAAAGTCGGAATTTTTGGCTGACCGGTAGATCTCTTTGTGAGTAACGTATGTACTTTTTAGAAGCGATTCGTACTGAAAATTCTCGTCACGTAGGACAGTGACGTGAGCCACGGGGCTTGGAGTGCTTCGTCCGTAACGACGTACCTACCGACTGACTATTATGCAAGCGCAACCTCAAGTGCCGGATTCAGAACCGAAGGAAGATAACAATGTTACGCAGCAGTCGTACACGCAGAGACGAGAAACTCGACCCGTTGACCCTCAATTTTGACACACCCTTTTCCAGGGAATACGTTGTGCAAAAGTGGGAAAGTGGGAAAGCTCAGTCGAGGTAGATATTATGCTTCTCCGCCGGACAATCCTTCGCTCCCCCGGTGAGAAGATCCGGCCAAGAAGGAAGCTCGGTTATCCGGTTTCAGCAGCACCAATCTTATCTCCTCACGGGCATCGCGCTACTGTCCTCCAAGGGCGACTTCAACCTCCGCGATATTCTTCTCATCCAGGAAAATCTTGGCGAGAATTCAGTTTCGTTCTGGCTATTCACGGACTTGTACGAGCCGCGTCTTTTCTCCCTGCCTTCGACGTCCTTTCGACAATGCCTTCCGTGCGCTATGCGGTCAGAAAAAAGCTTCTCGTCGGAGCAACAGATGCACGCATCGACCGTGCAGGTATGCACGCCCATCTTTTTACACTGTTGTCGAAACTTTCACATATGCTCCTATTGTATCGCCACCCGGACAAAATGACGACTATACACCGGGAGGATCGATCTATCGTTGCTCCAATATCGCTTTATAGCAATTCTCAACGAGTAAACGCAACGGATAGTAAAATACTCCAAAATACTCTCCGAAAAAGAATAGTCAATTAATAATGTCTGGCATTATCTCAGCGTCGAATGAGGAGGGGGAAGGAAGGGAGGAAGAAAGCAAAAGAAAGCACGCGCACACGTGTGTGTTTGATTATAAGGGCGGTAGGAAGAGACTCATAGATGTGGCAGAGGGGGGAGGGGGAGGGGGGGGGGAATAACCGACACCGGAAACTAGAACCGCTCGAATGGCAGCCCAAATGTCGTTCCTCTTCTTCCCTACGAATACCGATGTAGTTCCGACGGTTCTCAAGCGGAACCATTGCTGCGACGAATGAACCGACAATAATTTTCCACTAACATTTAGTCGCCGATTTCGTTGTCGCTATACAAAATTGATCAATATCATAGAGTTCCGCCTGCAAACTTACTCGAAGGGAAGATTACGATTTCATTGTACGTTCTCCACTTATACCGATTCTTCGATGAACGGTCGATCGTCCAACTCGAGGCTTAGTCGCTTTCAAACGAGTTTCTGTTTTCTCAATGAAACGAGTCATGCCATCGACATGACTCCGCACCTTCGGGCTTGCCGTCTGGAGCTGTGCAACGCACCTTTCAGTTACCTTTGCCAAGATTTCCCCATTTTTTTTTTTCAATAATTCCTGCAGAATTTGAAGCAGCACCCCTAGCACTTGTGACAAGACTTTACGATCTGTCGATTAATCGAAGGCAAATTTTGCAATGCGATGGCTTACGTAGTAACGGACGCGTTAAGGCTCCATTGAAAGTCGGGGGAGGGAGATCGATGGTATCTCGATACTCGGATGCAACCTGTAGCAGCGGGAGGTGCGCAACAAGAGAGCCGAGCTATATCGTGACTTTGCCTGCACCGCCGGAGACTCGAGCGGATAATTATTATCACGGGGAGGCAGACCGCAAGATGGGGACAGGTCGAGCGAGGCCGAGAAGGTGAAGGGAGAGGAGGAGAGGAGAGGCAGGAGGAGAGCTTGGAGAACCGAAGGAGAAAGGTGTCGGATGTGAACACGTCGATCGGAGTACGCCAGAAAGACGGTTCAAGGATCGATGAATGTACATGTACTCTCCCCACTCCCCACTCCCCACTCCCGCTTACCCCATCATCAACCGACTCTACTCGCCATCGAATCGCCCCTTCCCTTCCCTTCCCTTCTCTTGCCTCGTTGACCCCAAATACCAACGCACGATTAAATACTCGTCCGACGATCGTTGCATCGCGCGTCATAAGTGTCTCTATGCAAGCGAATCAAGATCGAAAAATCCTCCGAATTCGACACAAGTATCAATAACTGAGCCCATATCGAACGAGTCACGGTGAAATAGTCCTCTTGATTGCTTTCGTTTCTCGCAGCTGCCTTATCAAGATGCCTCGGAATCTTCTCAGTCCTTTCCATTACCCCCTATGTTCGTGTTCTCTCTTTCCTCGGGGGACTGGCGCAATGTCAGAACAGCTTGTAAATTAGCTCAGCCGAAAGCGAGTAAGGGCCAAGGGGTAGGACGCTCCGGGTTTTACGGACCTAGGACAAGTAAGCGAAGGTTCGAAAAAAGAAGCCAAAAAAAACGGGACTCAAGCCCTTTCGGCGGGTTCCGTGATGGTCGAGGGAGCAATCAAGGGACACACCTGGCAATCGATAAACCCTACAGCCGAGTTCTCCGACAACCAACGGTTGGACGAAATCCAGTATTGCATATTGCTACGCGACGTGCATAAGAATAAGGCAATAATATAACTGATTCCTGGCCGAACGGTAGGTGAATCTTCCTCGCCATTCCCCTATGATCCCGCCCATGACACTGAAGCGATCAAACCGATGGCGTTGACGAATACGGGGACGTCGAGAAATAAGATGCTATCTGAGAATTCCGAGGGAGAGGGAGTGGGAGAGGGAAAGGGAGGTGAAGGTGAAGGTGAAGAACTGGCGGATCATCGGTACGAGGGGGACAATGAGTCATTTAATATCTGCCGGCTAATTGGAACGGCTGACTACCGGCGACTACGGACGGACAAACAAACAGCACTGGGACGTTGCTGATACTATCGAGATTCCCGGTTTCTCCTCCTTCCCGTGATATCAAAGTGGCTCTCAGACTAATTTTCATTCTAAGCTTGGATCATGCTACATGCCGTTTGGTCGTAAAAACTAGACGTCGGGCTTTCCATCCTAAACGATATTGGCACGAGCTTGTCCGACAAAGGCGAACCGCTATAGACGTGGTACGCGACGTTAACAAGCGGATGTGGACATATCGGGTCGCTGGAGGTGTGCACACAAAGCGCGACATCGGAGTTAGATCGAAAATTACACAAAGACGAGGACACGCGAGTCCACGCACGCCATTGTACTAGGCGTTCCGAGAAGAGCTTCGGCATCTATAAACAATACGGGTACATTGTAACATCCGGCGGAGGGACAGATAATAGTGGAGCGACAAAGGAAAGCCCAAGGCTTTGCCAGTCGCGCGGAGATGAGAGCCGACCGCCATTTTAGCCGGTCCACCAATCTAGACGTACCCTCCCGACCAACTACAGGCCGCGCGTTAATTGCCGTCAAGTTGCTTTTCGTCCCAGCGAAATGCCTCTAATTGAGGGACAAAGTTTACGCTCCGTTCAGTGGCTCTTGCCAGAGCAAATCGGCTCCTACCGCACTTCTTCCTCTTCCACTTCCACTTCCTTCACCCGGATGGCCAATCGGAGCGATGCCGAACCCACGAAATATGTTTTACGAGTCCCTGCTAATTTTTTCCGATCCTCTCTGACCACCATCATTTCCCCGCGAGTACTTCACACCCGAAACAATTTACCTTGGTATTTCGCAACTGTTAGCGAAGGTTAACGAAGGCCCAATCGTGCAAATTCTCATGTACACTGGACCAAAAGCAACATCGTTGGACGACCCGACACGAGTACGGTTCGGATGAAATGCCGTAATGTACTCGCATTGCTGGAATTACAGGCGCACGCGTAATTGCCAGGAGAAAGATTCTTCTGCGCCCACAAGCCGACGTGGAAGGTTTGAGAAAAAGTTCAAGTGGAGGGCGATAGGGGTGGTAGGGAGGAGGAGAGATTTGAGGCAGTTGACCGCTCGTCCAAGCTTGACGGAGATGCACGACTGGCTTTGATGATAGACGTATGTCATTGCGAAGGAGGGAAAATGAGAGACGAGGGAATGATAGGCGGTCTTGCATTAACACCTCCGCATCGTCCCGCGTTAAAGGAAGTAGAGAACCGTGCCGGAAGGCGTCGGTATAGCGTCGGTATAGCGTCAGGATGTGACTCGTGACTGGCGCTCGTGTTCCTCAAATCCTGGGAATCCTGAGGCGGAGGACTGGTGCCGTTTAGTGGCGCAGGGCGTGGGAGATGGTCGAGCAGCTGCTGGTCGCTCGTTGGTTCAAGGCCCATTGGCCATTACACAATGGGCCCGTGTGCTGCCGCGACGGCTCGTACACGAGAAAGTCACGTTCCTCGAGCGCGACGGTCGTCCAGTAAAAACGTCCCAACCCGTCCCGTCCCAATATTATCCTCCAGGTAAATTGGCAGATTGGACTCTTGCCAAGAGAACTAGACTTAGACATTCCGATGAATTAGCCCTACCAACTCTTCGACGCAGGATGTAGGAAAGCAATTAAAGCGAAAACGGCCGATGAGCGTGAAAACGTGCGTTATCGTTCGGCAAGATCGCGAGCCTCTGTGGGAGCCTACTGCTTGATAACTTTGGCGCATAGAAACAGGTAGTGCCTATGTGTCCGGGCTTTAATACCAGCCAAACTATCCGTGCGCGCTTTCACACGTGAATCGCCAACAAGTTCAACGCGGCTTTCGCACCGCGCGATGAGACTCGGTAAGAACGGTCTTTCTCACTTGAAAATTGCGAAAGTCCGGCGCGCCACGCGACGGCTTTCCTCGTTATGATCTTACAAGGATAATGAAGGATCTGCGCCGACCTCAAACAACAGTTTGGGAAGCTGCTCGCGTAACTTCCGCAAAGGTTTTCCCGTGTTCCTACGCTAGCGTGGAAAATAACATTCACACGGAACGAGCAGTCTGGCTTAATTTCGCAAAATTTCAGTGACAGAAAGCTAATCGACTTTTGAACAAAAGAAAAACACTGGAATAAGGCAAGGCCGCTCGATAATGAGGCTGATGAATTAAGGCTGATTTAATGGAACGTAAGCACGATGCACCAGACTTTCGATTGTTCCGTCGTGCGAGCATGTAATACGAGCCAACAAGCCGTGTCTACTAACGGCAATCTTGTTTTCCACACACGAGCATCGCGCCGTCGCATGAAAAATTAATCAACGCATCGTTCCACACGGCCAAGTTTCGCCCGAAGAATGTGCTTACCGCCAAGGCTTGTTCACATATTCACACACACGTCGTCTTGCGATTATGTCACGGGGAACGTGAAAATCAGTGGAGATTTTTTCCATTGAGATCGGGAGGTCTTTATTTCCACAAGTCGTTACATGCTGAAGACCGGATAGGGCCAGTAAAAGCACAAGCGGATAGTGCAATTAAAGCGCGTGGAATCACCCGGATAAAAGACATATTTCAGCGGGTCATTAAAAGCAACCAGATGATATTGCCAGCAGATCGGAGCAACTGATCAACTGTAAGAACGATTTGCAAAATTCCTATCCCACGTCATGATTTTACGAGACTATAGCTCCAGGCATTGTATCCTCGTTAAAAGTTGTGCAGAAATCTGTAACGTATCTGCTTGCTCGTCCGTTAAGAGATAATTAATGAACCGATATATCAGTTGTAAGCATTGACCTGTCGAACCGCTATATGGAAATTAATCTCACGTTACTTAATGTCCATTTACAGAAATACCCACGATATTATACGGTTAACAACTGTATTCGCGTTATATTGTTTATATAAGTGGATCCGAAGCAGCGTTTATACTGTCGAATTAATTCGCTGATTGAAAGGTCGGCTAGAAGAGAGATTGATGGATCTCTCCTGAGGCATTGTACCATCGACGGGATATAAAGCTTTTTCAATTGTAAAACGAAACGGTGGAGGACCGGCCTTGTCTCTGTGAAAGTACGGAAATTTAGCAGGGTTTCCCATGAGCCTTCGAGAGAAGTTATTAGTCAGCCGACGATTAGCCCCGTGTAAGGTACTGGCCTTAGCGGCGGGGCTCGTTGCCATTTATCAGGCAAAAGAGCGACTGCGTACAAGATGGTACATCGGCAGGCAATGACGGAGGGAAAGAGTGAGACACGCGAGCCAAATGATTAATAGATAGGATCGCAGTGACCCAAGGCAAAACGGTCGCGTATTCAGCGAGCGGTAGAGAAAGACTAGATGGGAAAAGGCGGTTCCTTGTTCCCGTTAATGCCGCGGGAAGTAATACGAATTAGGGCGGATCGGGCAAACTACTTGCACATGTTCGACGAAAGGAACGGGATGTATGGCCATTTTGGATGGCCATTTTGGATGGCCATTTTGGATGGCCTTCCCCCGTTCTCTCGTTCTCTCGTTCTCTCGTTCTCTCGTTTCCTCGTTCCAGCGATGCCGCGTTCCCAGGATCGAAGAAGGCCAGCGACAGATAAGACGCATTCGTCCGATATTAAAAATTGCAGCGTGAGTCGTCAGTGGACGGGTGATATCTGCTCCCGATCGCGTTCCCAGCGGTCGAACCGAGAAGAACCAAGAAGAACCGTGCTTTCAGGTGATTCCATGAAAACGTAGCTAGCCGAGCGTCGGTATATATAGTATATAAGATGGGCCGTGAAATCCTCCCTGTTACCGAAGGAGACGAGAGATCGCGATCGGCGATCGAGAAGAGCCGGCAGAGAGCTGCGGCGGAATGGAGAAGACCTCGGTGATACGCCTAATCGACATTCTAAGCCGCGGGCCGAGCAACAAACGGCTCCCTCGCTTCCCTCGCTTCCCTCGCTTCCTTCATCGGAAGTTCCATTGGCACGACTTCAACTGGGCTCTGCTCGGCTCGATCTACGTACCGCCGGGAGGATAGATCCTTTATAAGGGAACCCCGTGGCTGTCGTGCCTTTGACTGACGGCACAATCCTCGATCTTCCTCCGATACCCTCCCCGACTCTATTTCCCCGCTTCGTCGCATCTCTCCGAAAGGACGACAGACGTTACCCTTGGCAGAGATGCGGACGGAAGGACGACGGCGGACAGTAGCCGGAGACTCGATCCTTAATTATGCGGTTTTACGCTGCTGCACGAGGGTACACCGAGCCAAGACGAATGCAAATCTGCGCCTGCATTTCAAGTCCTCCCCGTCTGTCCGTCTCTGTCTCCATCTCCGTCTCCCTCTTTCTTTCCTCCTCGCGTAGGTCGGCATCGAGACGCAGATCTTGTCCTTTTAGTTAGCAGATGCCGCGAGATACCGGCTATTCCTCTTTCGCCTTCTTTTCCTTCCACGCGTTCGGGGGAATATCGCGAGGGCCAGGGACTACACCTAACGCAAAACTCTCCTATTCTCTAACCCACTCTGATCTCAAGGAAATTACGCATCTAGCAAAACTGGATGAACGATAAAGAGTCTCATACACAGAGGCTCTGCGCTGCTACTCGTATCAAGGTTTGTACGGCTCTAAGGAGGATCGTGTGCCTCTGAATCGATGAAAGGGAACGAGGAACCGGTTGCAGGTCGATCGCACTACGGATCCTCAGTTATATCGCTTTCAACTCACTCTGACTGCTGTAATATCCGACTTCTCCATTTCCATGCGACAGAACCTGCTACAATTATCAATAATGTACTTGTTTCTAATGACTTTTTGTATGTTATTATTTTCTCGCATAATGATTTAAGAAACTACACTACCTAAGAATTTTATTACATTCCATAATCGTTCCATGCTAAAAGATGAAGAAACATAATCACACGATACTCCCTCCCTGGGGCCTGAATTATACGTATGGCAAGTGACGAAAGGCAATTGGCTCATGCGTAAGAGGAAAGATCGTCGTTAGAGTGATAACAATAATTTAGGTTTGGCGAGACGAAATACCGAGCTCGCCGTGGCCAGAGTGCCGACAACGACCACGGCGTGGTTTCGTGTGAAAGCACGTTAGACTCTCGGTCTATCGGTTTCTATGGAGAGAGAGAAGAGAAAGCCTGAGAACACCGGGCGGTCGCCATACCGCATCCAGAGTATAATCTAAACGCAAGCAACCGAGAGAGAGAGAGAGAGAGAGAGAGAGAGAGAGAGAGATCCTCTCGGCTGCAGTCGGGAGCGGCTACCAAACGAGCCAAGAGTCCCCCCGATCGAAGGATATTGCGGCACACGCCTGCCTGCGATACCGGATTCTACGATATCTATGCAACTTGGAGTAAGCGCAGATGCTGCCTAAGCCGCGCATTACCCACTCACAGAACTACACGAATGCGCACCGATCAAATCCGAGCCTGGACCACCCACAACAATCGACCACGGCTTCTTTCCAAACTCTACGTATTTCGCTGAGGTTTTTTTCCGATTACTCGAGTTGTATGAGACTGCAAGGTAAGCTACGAAGGGCTCGCCAACATCGGTTAGAATATTTACGTGAGCAAAGAGGGTAACCTCCTCGCTTCCTGGAAGGTAGGGACGGACACCTGTCCTCAGCGGTTCTCAACCCCCTAGGATACCGGCTAACCACCGGACGATGAGAATCACTGACACGTAGCAACATTACCACGTGTGTTTCCAAGAGACCGAGAGTTACTGTAACATCTATGACGGCGGAATGACAGTGCCCCGAGGGCAACCTTTTACGAACAACAGGAAAGACGAGCAAATCCATTTGCGGCTCATTTATATTTATTCTAATGCATAGCCATGACTCGTAAATCATCCTACGGGATCTACAAACTGGACGGACGTAAATATTGACGGCTCATCATTTCAATAGAAATTTCACGAATTGTGCCATTGGAAAATTCGAATAAGAAAGTTGTGATTGCTGGATGGAAGTCTTGCTCGTCGTCTTTAACCGAAAATTAGTGGTTTAACGAAGAAAAAGCATAAGGTTTGGTGCGTAGAGCCAGCTGGCTTGTATTTCATAATAAAGGAAGAGGGTCTGGAAAGGTGCAGCTGAAAGGACACGGGAGAGAAGAGAGTCGATATTTTTGACACAGGTAGTAAGCAGGAGCAAAGGCAGCGATGCTCAACGCCAGTACGGAATACTAATTGAGATTTGAGGAGAGCAGACGTCGTTTTCCAGCGGGCCGATGATGAGTCCGGAGACTTTAACGACGTTTCGAAGAAAGCCGCTATGTAGGTAATACATGTGAGTGGTGCAATATACGTAATGCGCCGGCGCTCGGCGTCGTATCGCGACCTGTTGCCTAGCAGCGACATGTGCCGCTCGAAACGGCTCGCATTTGATTGACAGGCGAAAATACTTTACTTACCGGAAACCACGGGCAGAGCGGTGATCGTTAAAAGTACGAGAATCCCAGCGGTCCGCGCGTAATCCAATTTTCGCCGTTGCAGCAGCATGGTGCCGTAAATTCTATCCACACACGTCGGACGGACACACACTCATCGGAGATCGGGGGGCGCACACACTCCAGGAACCAAGCACTTTTCTCTCTCTTCCACTCTGCTCTGATTGTGAATAGCCAAGGGAGGACCGTCACTCCATTCCGCGCATCGTCCGAACTTATCACCCGGCACTGTCCAACGATATTACGATCACTTTGACGCACGACTCTTACGAAGAAAAAACCATGCGGCAAAGAGCACACGAACCGACCGCGTCCGAAACACTTCTGGGATCCCTATTGTTCGCTTAACGCGCTGAAAGTAGTTCCCTCGTGCGCGCGCACCTGCCTCCGGATTCTGTATCCTTACGCCACTGCGAGATGGCCGGTCTACCTCCTTTCGGCCAATAGAAATTCTGCTATACCGGAACAACTGCCCTAACGCGCCCTCCGCCTTGTCTTTTATCCTTTTTCACATCTTCCGCATACGGGCCATCTTCTTGCACCTTTTGCTCTCATCAACTGATCCACAAATTTTTATCCTATCCTTCGTCCTGACGCTTCAAATCTTCAACATTATTATTATTATTATTATTATTATTATTATCATTATTATTATTATTATTATTATTATTATTATTATCATCATTATTATTATTATTATTATTATTATTATTATTATTATTATTATTATTATTATTATTCTGTGCTTTTACTGGTCAAAGGACCGAATTATTATCTTTACGTTTGCCGTATTGACACGCACATGAGAAGCATTTCAAATGGCTTACTTGTCATAGCGATCGGAACAATTAGTTTTCCGCTCACTCTTTTACATTTCCTTTTTTATAAACTCACATTTGCCAACTACCGTCCCTAATGAACGCTTTACATTCATTAGGTGATTTTTAAATGGTAACATGTGTTTTATTACACAACGGAGGACGTTGGTTGATCGTCAATTAAGTAGCCAGCGGTTGATTGCGTGTAACGCGAAATTCATCGCTGGTATAACCGTCCACGTCACAGAGGTCGGTGCCTTAACGAATACAAATGTGGAATTATAATTCGGTGCCCCTCCTTGAGCCTCGCGAGAACGACAAGGCTCTACGAATGCTCTTCCCTTTTGAGCCCATAACACGCGATATACGCACGAGGAGGCAAACGCCCGCTACCCATTAATCCTTATTAATGAAACCATTAACCTTGCGATCGAACCGCAAACATCTGCAGTTAGAATGACGTCGCGTATAACGTTATAGCTTCAAATGTAACGGCGGCTAGGATTTCATTAGAATTACGCCCGTTATGTTAACTCAGCATAAATCCCCTTGCAAAAACTACTAGTCTTTAACGTTAGGAGCACGTCGATCCCATTGATCGATTCAGTAATTTAGTCGTTTCAACGTTCAAGAGTCTTCCAATAAGACCGTCATTAGTCGATAATTCGTCTCATGAGTGAACGGGCGATTTTAGCTGTTGATCGTATTAGGTCATCCCTCTTGACGTGTCCGGTAAACTTGAGTCACTGGGGCAACGACCATTGTTAAATCGATGTTAAGTCTGCCACAGTTTGAGGGTAGATTGTAGAGCTTTCCTAGAGTACCCGTTTGCCAGCGTAATGGCGGACCGTAAGAAAGCAGTGACCATAGATAACAAACTGATGACATTGAACAAAAAGATCGTGGAGATAAAAAAGAAGATTCAACTGTCCGGTAAGAGTCTGGCTAATCCATGCATGCATCTTTCGAGCATGAAACGCTCGTAGCGTTGGTGGAACTCCATTGCATAAATGCTTAGGGTCATGACGGGACGAGCGAGACGTCGTTAATTCGACCACTAATTCGCGGACAAGGGTCAAGTTTTACGATTCCGCGAAGTCGATGATTTGCCGCTTTTGCCACTCTCCGAGTCCTTGCTCGCTTTCTTTTCTTTTTACTCGGAGTCAATCGTCCAGAAAGACCACGATGGCGCACTTGGTTCCTTGGGAAATCCTCGCTTATCGTTGTAACATCATTTCAGAGGGTCAAAGGAAAGCGAACTTCGAAGAATGCGACACGAAAAAACGGGAGAATGCTGACAGGCTTGCTAGTTTAAAAAAAGAAGTGAAGGGATTATACGTAGAATTTGTAGAGGCGAAAAATGTAATGCAACGTTAATTGTACAAATGGCGAGCGATGTGTCTACTAGAGTAAGTGATCATGAAACGGTTGCAGAATGAAGAAGCCGCGGAGCGTGCACGACTGTCAAGTCGGCCGTCGTCGGCGAGTATTAAAGGATACGGGGTAAACGAGACAATTACAAAAATAAACGAAGAAACTGTGGGCTTAAGGAAAAAGTATGATCTTATCAGATATAAAAAAAATAAGGTGAGAGATTAATATTTAGCGAAGGTGAAGAAAATTCATAGTCCGAATTCGTTGATACGTCAGTTACAGCAGAATTTAGCATCTTTAATGTACGAACGCGACGAACTCAAGAGTGGAAGATTGGCAAAATTGTCGAAAAAGAAGATGGAAAATCCATTAAAACATGTAAATTCACAAATTAAACGATTGTAATATCGAATCTGAGTGCGCTCATATTCGATGCACCACTACTTACATTGTCCTTTTCCATAGAAAATCATGAATCTCGAAGTTCGCTTAGAACGTATGAGGTCAATGCAAATCAAGGTAGACATAGTACGCAGGAAATTTAAATCGGTTCATGCCGACTTAAAGGAAAAATCCGTTTCTTACGCATCGTCCTTGAAAGAACTCGAAGACGATATAAGGGAGCAGGACGATGAAATAAAGCGTCTTCGAGTAAGTTGAAGAGTATGCATAACTCGTTATGTACGATAAAGAGGTGTTGGTTTAATCCGGCGTATAGGGCGTGAAGGAAGAAGCTGTCGGTTTAAGAGATACAACGCAGGCCACGCTGGAAAAGGAAGAGATCCAAGTGACGAACAGTAGTAAGGAACGCGATCGTGTAATTCAAGATTACAGGTCTATTGCAAAGAGAATAAAAATTGATAATCTTTCTTTACCGTTTCCCGTGTAACGCTATTTGAACTTTGTAAAAAGACGAAGAGTGGAGGAAAGGAAGATGGTACTGGAGCGTTTGGAAAGGACGATATTCCTGACACGGCCGCGAGATAATTTCGAGACACGTGAGAAGGAGCAGGTTGAGGAGAGCGCGAAGGATATAGCCAAGGACGAAGCACGAGGGCTCGAGGAGACGTTCGCCAAACTACGCAGCGCCTCTGGGGTCTCTAGATCGGAGGAGGTACTGAACCGGTTTCTGGGTCAGCGGGCGACCAAGCAGAGCTTGCAGAAGATGCGTGCGGCTACGGAAGAGGAAAAAATCCTCCTCGAGCAACAGCGGCAAGAGCTCGCCGCCGAGATTGAAACTCTCAAGTTTTCCCAGACGAAGAATGCCAATCGGTATGTCGACGAACCTTTCAACCATTGCTTATCCCCTCATGAGGGCGTTATTTTTAGGAATGCGGAGGACGTTGAACGGATCGTTAAGGAAATCACGAAAGAACGCAGACGACAGGAGAAGGCAGAGGAACAGGAGCAACGAGTTCAGGAATTAATCCACCAACTCGTACAAATCATATTGCAGTTCTGCCACAAAGTCCCCGTGAGTCATAATTTATCGATGAAAAAGAATCTAAAGTGAAACGTGAAATCTCTCCTTTAACCGGCAAGTTCTTCCAGTAACACCTATCGGTTCCGTCTTAACGTCTTCCACGTGTTAACGAAACAAACGCTAGAAAATTAACACTTTTCTAAATCGAACAGAATCGACAGGTATTTCAAAGGGCAGGATGGGAATAACAGTGCTTTCGACGGGCCGCCCACTTTTCCGGACCAATGCATTATCGTCCCCTTGCCCGATACAACGCCGACGTTTCTCTTGTTAGGAGTACTGCCCAAATATCAATTAACACTTTCGGTACATTTCTACGCCATCGATCTTAAGATTTACTCCCACAGGGTATTACAGAGTTCGAAATATATGAGGATCCAAGGAATGTGGATGATCCCTCGAAGCTAACGGACTTGTTGATCGAACAAATACGGGGCACATTGGGAACACCAAGAGATTTCAGTATCATCTTGCAACAATTAGACGATGTTGTCACCGACAAGGTTAGTTGTCCTTCCAATAAATTCAACAGCAACGACATGATCTCTGTGCAACAAAGATTTCGTTCCTTTCAGTTTGACGCTATGTCTCTCGCTACTACTTCAGCGGAATCGAGGATGGGGCAACAAGAAAATATCTCGTTATTTCCCCGATTTCCATCGATCGGCACACCGGCGCAACTCTCTGAGGACGAAGAGGAAGTCCCTACCAGAAACGCCTTGAAAAGGCAAGCACAGATGCTTGTCGATGCGAAAAGCCGCCGGAAAGGGTTCAATCTTAAAAGATGAATCTTCTTTACTAATTTAATGCCACTAACAATAGCAACAATTATTTACAGTGTGAATGAAGTTTGTAAATAACGTGCAATAATGTAGTGAATGTCAAGCAACGAAAACAATGTTCATTCATTTATTCCCATTCTTTGTTCCCGCCATGACGGCTTATTGACATATATGGTAAATGCAAAACACTCGAGAGAATTTATTGACTGGTGCCCTCTGTCGTCAGCCATTGATGTTATAGCTACTGATTTAGGCTTACTGTTGCCATCTGTTGAACATTCAGCAAATCTACATGACACACTTACGCCCGCTCCGCTACAACAACGCAAACAAATCAACATGGCTGTGATGGCTGTGCAATAACTGTTCAAAAGTGACACGCGTAGTGCACACCTGGGGTTATCGTAATGGGTCAAAAAAGAAAGAGGCAGAACGAAAAGGATGATTTTGAATATGATCCTGCTCCGAAGCATTTGCAAGTGGCCCACATTAAAAATCAAGAGAAACGTCTTATTGTTATATTAGAAAATGCACAGCTCGAGTCTGTCAAAGTAAGGTTACATTTAAGGTTATATTTCAATTTGTTTTCTAATGAAATACTTAAGCGACTTCGGCGTGCCGGCTAAATTATTTACTTGTCCTGTTAATTTTAGGTTGGAAACAGTTTTGAATTGTTAAACTGTGACGACCATGCTAACATTTTAAAGAAAAATAATAGGGAACCTGGGTCGTGCAGACCAGATATAACTCACCAGTGTTTGCTGATGTTGATGGATAGTCCTTTGAATAGGGCAGGACTATTGCAAGTGTATATTCACACTGAAAAAAATGTGTTAATAGAAGTCAATCCACAAACAAGAATACCAAGAACGTTTAAACGTTTTGCTGGCCTGATGGGTAAGTCTAAATGTACTATTATTATGGGTTTCCTATATTGTAATACCTCAAAATAATATATTTGTTTGTCAACAGTACAACTATTACATAAATATAGTGTTAGAGCATCTGATGGACCTATGAAGTTACTGAAAGTCATTAAAAATCCTGTCACAGATCACCTTCCTGTTGGTTGTCATAAAATAATGATGTCTTTTAGTGCAAATAAAGTACAGAATCCACGCGAATTTGTACCTGCTGAAGAACCAATTGCTATTGTGATAGGAGCAATGGCACATGGTCAAGTATGTTTTGCCTTACAAGATGCTGACTAAAATCACTAATGTGTATTACATTTCTATTAAAAAAAAAAAAAAAAATGCTTTATGACCTTTAGGTGAAAGCGGACTATACCGAAGACACAATCTCGATTAGTAATTATCCATTATCAGGAGCTGTAACTTGTAGTAAGTTGTGTACCGCTTTTGAAGAAGTCTGGCAGATTGTTTAGTTAATAAAACATGATTTTAAAATTGCAGCTTGTGTTCTGATTTAGTTTAACATGTAGCCTATAAGTAAACAATTGACTTGCTCCTTTAGAAGGCTAGCAATAGGGAAAAGCCTTTCTCTTCTCTGTAAAAACCAGATAGTACTACTTTGAAAGACCATGTGTCAAAATGTCATTCATTCACATATGATTGATTCAATTGCTTTTAAAAAGCAAGGGTATAATATAATTTTGCTCCATTTTCCTACTAAACTCGATTCACTTCTAACATGAAACTTCTTGAGATTGGAAAAGTACCGCGAAACATGGTTTCACGATAGTTTCCGGCATATTCAAACTAATCGTTCGAGTGACCGGAAAGACTATATTGCGCAGTTTCGACTCATCGAAGATTACGATTTCTTTTTTGACTTTAGTATTGCGTTACGTCACCAAAGCAGAAATGGTTATCTATGTTAAGGTACATGGATAATTTCATAGCCCTTGCCCGACATATTACTTTTATCAAGGAGTCAATTTTAGTTGGATTCAAAAGAAGAAGCCGGTATTCTAGTGTTTCGCAGCTGGGTTACTAGGTGAAACGCCAAGCAGTCACGAAAAACGTTTGAAAGTGCTTTCGTGTCCTCGCTGACAACGCCGTCCATGTGTAATTAGTGACGACATTGGTTTGAAGATATACAACTATGACTCGTGGTGACAATTTGTTTAAAAGATTAATAATTCTTAACAGCCTTGAATTGGTAACGTTATTATTGACAACGTGAATGCCATAGCGTTGTTTGGCAGTTAAATTGACTTTCGTAGTACGTGTCACGAGCTTCTGTCAATATGACGCAAGTTTCTATAAACACATAGCAATAATAAAACACGCGCAAAAATAAAACTTTTGGAATCGTCGAATCGTCTTATTATTATCGACATACATTTTCGACATTCCAATGGTTTTAATCGTATGATTCATGAGAAATATTGTCATCAACGAATGCAAAGGTCAGTCCTTTGGCATCGCCATCTTGAGTGCGTAACGGAACTGGTCGCCACGCGGATCGTTGTATAATATTATTGTACGATAGCTCTCGACACGTGGAAATATTTACATGACTTTTTTCTAAAGATTGTGATTCTATTGGAAATGTCATTTTTTACGGTAATTTATAATGGCGCTCGACGGTTTTGGGAAATCGTTATAGATTTTACGCTACCCTCCCAAAATGCTTTGCACCTGAACTGAGGAACAAGGAAGCGGACCGTTATTTGCGCGGCGATTACTAACGTGTAATATCATATTTTGACTTATATAATAAATCAGCATTAAATATCGACATTTCGTATTTTATTTCAAGATGAATCATTATGTGTTGTATGTTAAATAAAATATCTTAATATTACGATGGTTAAAAATGCATTATGGGTAAACATGGAACGATGGAAATTAACCGTTAATTTTTGGATGCGTTAATAAAACATTGGATCATTTTATGTATCGTAAATGCGATGTACTTGAAATGCGTACTGTAGACTCTATAAGGCCAACAATCTAGTGTTTCTGAATGGGCATCCAACCGACCATCGATCAAGCAAAGCTAGGGATATTGTCGGAAAGTAGTATAAGCGTCGGAGAATTGGCCAGAGCATGTGGTGGGTGCACGTTGAGCACAAAAACCGACAAGATGGATCAAGTTTTGTTATTGTTGATGCCTGAAATGCTTATCGATGGGAAAGAGTGGATAATATCGGAAGGAAATAATAAGGATAATCCAAATGGATGGAAAAATGGTTATTGAAGTAAGCGTCCTCGTACTAGTTCGAAGGTGGCGCGTCGATCTTCGGGAAAGTTCGGCTGGAATCGGATTGGTGGATGAGCGGGGGGTCAGTGTCGGACAGGTCGTCAGCACGGAACGACGGAACGGGACCATTCAGTTCGTCGCGGAAGAATGCGTAGCCATTGTTGGTGCTGCGATCGTTAGTTTCTAGATCCAAGATCGTCATGGGCACGGCGAGCCATCCGACTGTACGAGGTGCGAGGAAAATGTCGGAGAAGCTTGTCACGAGGCACTGATACGATATTGGTCGGTGAGATCGGTGGTGCATTATTGAAAGGAAAGACTTGGGACTAATCGGTCGGGCCGCGTCCGCGTACGTCGCGTATGCGAACCGAGCGCTCACGCTCGTACGAGTACGAGTGAGAGTGAGTGAGTGAGTGAGTGAGTGAGTGACACGGTGGGGCACTCTCGGCGGCGGCGGCCATAACACCGACCAACCAAACTAGCGAGCACGGAGAAAGCGTAGCGCGAGTGTCCGAGACGTAGTGGTAGTGTTTTTCGATAGAATTCCCGTGGAAAGTGGACTTTCGGTGAGCAGGTAGGTGAAAATAATTGATAATGAGCCTGACGGCTTAGTTGGCGGTAGCAATAGCGCGTCGCGTGCGCCGTGGCGCTTCGTAACTGGCGGATATTCACGGCGGGTCCTCGGGACCTTTCTTTCCCGAGCGGCCGCACCGCCATGTTGAATGAAACCTACGCCAAATCGAGCGACCGAGAAGGCGCTCTGTATTAACTGCGCGCGCCAGAACCTCTCAGTCCAAGAAATACCGCGAATTCGTCCTTTATCGGCCGGAGGGGTTTCATTCTTGCACGGCGGTTTGCTCATGTTTGTTGTGCGTCGACTGGATGCATCGGCTGGGCGCGGGTCTGTCTCTGCCTCTGCTTCTACCTCTACCTCTACCTCTACCTCTACCTCTGCCTCTGCCTCTGCCGCTGCCTCTGCCTCTGCCTCTACCTCTACCTCTACCTCTACCTCTACCTCTACCTCTGTCTCTACCTCTGTCTCTACCTCTGTCTCTACCTCTGTCTCTACCTCTGTCTCTACCTCTACCTCTGCCTCTACCTTTGCCTCTACGTCTGCCTCTGCCTTCACCCTCGCCTTTGCCTTTGCTTTTGCCTTCGCCTTCTCCATTTACCCTTTCCCTCGCCTACTGTTCTCTCCTCCTACTTATCCTCTTTCTCTTCCTGCTCCGCTGCTTTTATTTCTTTCGCATCCTTAGCAGCTCTCTCGCCTTTCTCCTTTCTTTAATGACTTTTTACCAGGAAGCACCTGTTCGACCTCCGCTCTTCTTCTACCTCCTCGACATTTTTGTCTTTTCCTCTCCCGCCTCCCCCCCATCTGTCGCTCCCTCTCTACCTCCTTCCCTGTCAGTCCCTCTCTTTTCCTCTCTTGCCTTATCTCTGCCCTTGATATCCGGACACCTCGGCGCGCAAAACATCTTCGCGGCATGGATCGTTCCGGTAACGTTCCCCTTCGATTGTTCCAAGTTTCTTGTCCCTCCAGTGGACAGAATTTCATACTTGCGTGTAATATGGTATTCTTCCTTTTTGGTCTGCCACGAATTTTGCATTTCAACGCTCATCTCGCTTTCTGTGTCAGCGTACCAGTTATCCGTGCTACTTTTGCAAAACTTTCCATTTTGCCTTATACCAAGTTCAGTCTTATAGGCTAGGAGTTAATCATGCTCCGCTCACAACACTACTATCCGGTATCTTCTCCTAACCATACTTCTCTGACACAACATTTTTTTCACTCTATATTCTGTTCTGCCAAAATTCATGCATTCACCTTATCTCAAAGATGAATTTTATATGAAAATAACACACAAGCGCACGCGCGCGCGCATACACATTTTCTAATTTCTGACAGTAATTACACAAGTAGGCTTAAGCAAAGATAAATTAGGATATCTAGTAGCAATGTAATACCTAATACTAGTCAACACCTGACCCATTCAGAGCTGAAGGCACATTTCTTTTCTATGAATTATACAGTTCTCACTCTTTAAACCATAAAATACATAAAGAACTCGTAGTATTTCATAATAGAGCAATTTGAACTACAAAGTTCCTATTAGATAGTTCTATGTTGAATCATTTCCCCCATGTTTCGCAAAGAGTTTCTTTCTGGCAAGCATAGATCTTGAGATATTGGTCCGCATGGCATATATAAAGTATAGAACACGGCATAGTACGAATTTTGATGGATGTTTAACTTGCTCTAAGGCAACGACTGATTTTTGGGGTTGTTACAATATGGGGTCCTATTGTTATGTTATCCAGATGTTGCTAGTATCGCGAGTCTTGGCTGGAGGTACGGAGACTCACAGCAGTGTACAAGGCTGACATTCGAGGTACTACCATTTGGTAGGCTTGAGTAGTGTTATGCCGCCTCGGCATCAATCTCCCTGGTCGCAGCCCAGTCGTCTTGGCAAGCAATTAGAGAGCTACCATGCTCAATTCAAAATATATCCTTGCCATATTGGTTGTTGATGAAGCCTCGTAGCGTCAAGCATCGACATAAGGCAGTAACCTGCTGCATAGCATTTATGTACCATATATGTCGGAAAGGTAGGTGAAGCTCATTATCGTGGACTAAATGAGCCGTCGTATTACTCCACATTTTCATCATATACCATTACCAGTGAAATTGGCCATAGTTATGACAGTTGATATTATTTATTTATCAAAGCACCTGAATTTCATAGGTATGGGCCTTCGTACACCTACCTAAATTTTAGAAGTGCACACATCCTATGAAATTTAATTTCTACCTGACCGCATAGGTGAAGTAAGCAGTTATTTTCCTGTGGAGATTTTTATCATGTGTACTACAGGATTTAACATTTGGATATCTGCATTGTAGATGGGAGATTAACTAAAATATGTCCCACTCACTTTGTAATCTGTGCACTACTAAATCGTCCGTGCTTGTCTCCTTTGTGGTTTATGAAAGTATTAGAAAAATAAATATTTACAGATGATACTAACAATATTCTTTTTTTGTTTCAGAAACGAAGCCAAGATGCAGCAGGTGGACACTATTTCCCAAAATAATTCAGTAAGTAGATGTTAATCATCATAAATTTACAAAGTACAAAAATTCGAAATGCAGTTTCCTTAATAACCCACTGATCCTATGTACAAGACTTGTGTAACAATTTCAAATAGTTCCTTCCTACCATGAAATTATGGAGAGTCAAGAACTTGTTCACAGTTTCATAATGCCAAGTGTGTGCACAATCATTGGAAGTACAGTGGCATTTTCTTAGGCATTGTAGTTTCGTTTTTCTGTCACAATGTGCATTGTGTCATAGTGTGTATATTGAGTAAATCACTCATTTTCACGTCATTTTTCAATATTCGTCCCACTGTATAAGCTGGATATCCAAAAACCTCAGACATCAATCTCTCATTCTCCTGTTCTATTAACGCAATTCCTTCTGTGTATTAAATTGTGCATCGTTTGATTGAGTACGTATGAATTGCAGTTAGATGTGGAGGAGCGAGAAAGGCTGTGTAATATACCGAAGGTGAGCCTCTTCGTTGATTATCGCTGCGATTAGGGTATATTACGAAAAATGTGGGTCAATATTCCGTAAGCAGTGGGAAATTTTGCTTGAAATCCAACAATATTCCTCCATTAATCATGTTTTAAAAGGAAAACATGATTTCCAGTATATTATGGGAATCATAAATAAAGTAATATACCGTCTGCTCGTTATTTTGCAGTTGCGTTACGAATCTAAGAGTGATTTGAAAGTAAACATTTCGAGATCATACGTTACATTACGTTAGCCTTGTAACGTAAGTTACGTCGCATATAGTGCATAAAAGAAATACGTAAGAAAATTCTTATCGAGTCATTTTCAAATCATTCCGGCTTCATATTTTTCCCATACGGACTAAAAATGAACATTCTAAATTACGTGCCGATGGTTGTGGCATACACACACACACACACACACACATATTTATATTTATATTTATATTTATATTTATATTTAGCAGCCTAATTCGCTCATTGCATGAATGGTTCTTATTCTTTCGTACATTCTTGTTGATGAACTTTCTTTAACATGCATGCTCAAAATCGGTCGCTAATCCGTCCTCATTTAGCATTGAAATATTTCTTGAAATATCAATATCCTTGTGGCAAAATTGTGCCATAGAATTACAAGGTAGAATTATGCATACCCATGGACATAGATTAAAGTGAAATGAAATGTATATAAAAACTATAGACGAGCGCACCTGGGAAGGCATCAACTACGCCGAGCACTCCCGCGAAGGAACCACCACCACGCGACGAACCACCCTTGGAACCGGTAAACGGTGTAGTTCAACCACCTGTCGTCCCACCGCCAAACCGTCCAGGACGGATTACCAATCAGTTACAGTTCCTTCAAAAAGGGGTACTCAAGCCAGTATGGAAGCATCAATTCGCCTGGCCTTTTCAACAACCGGTCGATGCAAAAAAGCTCAGTTTGCCGGTATGCACCAACAACTGTTTTTTCGTTCTTGCTTTTTCTTGTATAATAAATATCGTATCGGTTATTAATTCATGGCGATTGACCCGACAGGATTATCACAAAATTATCAAACAACCGATGGATCTGGGCACAATCAAAAAGCGATTGGAAAACACGTACTACTGGAGCGCGAAGGAATGCATCCAAGATTTCAATACGATGTTTACCAATTGCTACGTTTACAACAAGCCAGGCGAAGATGTGGTGGTTATGGCACAAGCTCTGGAGAAGATATTCCTTACGAAGGTAATTGCATGAGGCGGACTTAAGTGTCGGAGAAGAATGAAGCATACTATTATGTTGGAAACAAACGTCCTGTAGGTTGCGCAAATGCCAAAAGAGGAGGTGGAACTAGAACCGCCGGTTCCAAAGGGCCCAAAGGGTAAAAAAGCCGGTAGGATCGGAGGAGCAGTGGGTGGCATCGCGGCGGGCACGGGAGTGAGTACGGGAACGGGAACGGGAACAGGAACGGGAACTGGCCGAGGACGACCGGCGTCGGGTGCTGCGGCCGTTACCTCTAGTGTACCTAACAGCCTGACGCCTTCGGCAACGTCGGCCGGTACGACGGGCGTGATACCCATGCCACCGCTCGGTACACAGGCGCCTGCTTCCGTTCCGGGAAGCACCAATACGACGACCATTGCTCCACCTGCGAGTATGGGCGTTGCGCCTATGGCCACACACAACTCCCTGCCACAGCAGGTCGTTCCTCCGACTAGCGGCTACCACGCACAGCCCGCGATGGATCCGCAAGCAGCTTCAGCTGTTCCGCCCCCTCCACAAGTTCCAACAGCGCCCACCGTCATGCCACCCTCGCAGCCTGCTAAGTTAAAAAAAGGAGTGAAGAGAAAGGCTGACACTACTACCCCCACCGCGAATTCGTTTGAACCACTCTATGCACCGATGGATTCGAAAAACGCCAAACTACCCACCAGACGAGAATCTGGCAGACAAATTAAGAAGGTAAGTGCCCGCTTACTCGAAATTCTGTCTTTCGCGTCGTCGGACACGTCCGTGTAGAATCTTTATTATATAACGAATATCGAATAGTGGTAGCTGTGATCGTCGTTGTGCAAACGTATTTTAGATCATCGTAACGTCAATGAGCACTCATGTTCCCGATCCTTGCATGCGTGATCATATCATTTCATTATTGTACTAACAAAGGGTTCATAATGGGGCTGTTTCAGCCGACGAGACAAGCGGAAGACGGCTTAGTGCCATTCCATCAGGCCAACATGCCCCTCATCGGGGCAATGGCCCAACAGGTAACTTTATTACTACTCTCCTCACAAACGCCATGTTTCATATGTGTTGTCTCTTCATTTTTCAAACGAATTCGGCTTAACGCTTTATTGCAACTCACACTTGTTGTTGTAATATTTCGTACATGTTGAACCGTTTTAAATGTTCCTCGGAAATTAATACTCACGTATTTCTCGGTATTTTCGAGAGCGAACGTAAAACTTATGCGACGTTTAATCTGACATAGGAAAAATGATTTTTCAGCCACAACATACTAGCGGGAAATCAAAGGAGAAATTATCGGAAGCTCTTAAATCCTGTAATGAAATTCTCAAGGAACTCTTCTCGAAGAAACATTCGGTAAATATCATAAAATACAGGCAAGTTCGACATGTACTTTAAAAAGTCGCCGTTCTACTTATGATTTAATCGGTAAACAGGGTTACGCATGGCCCTTTTACAAACCAGTCGATGCAGAGCTTCTGGGCCTTCATGACTACCATGACATCATCAAGAAGCCGATGGATCTCGGTACTGTGAAGGTACGCTGCTGAAAAATCAACCATTTCCAATTTTCATTCTCTATTTTGAGCGTAAAACTAGCAGTTTCATTCACGTTTATACCGTCTTTATTTTCATAGACAAAAATGGATAGTCGCGAATACAAAACGGCGCAAGAATTCGCCAGCGACGTGCGACTCATATTCACTAATTGTTACAAGTACAATCCTCCAGATCACGATGTCGTGGCGATGGCTAGAAAATTGCAAGATGTCTTTGAAATGAGGTAAA
The DNA here is from genome assembly GCA_963989215.1 of Hedychridium roseum. NCBI lineage: Eukaryota > Metazoa > Arthropoda > Insecta > Hymenoptera > Chrysididae > Hedychridium > Hedychridium roseum. The sequence goes on from OZ022312.1 coordinate 9,999,482, forward strand.
TGTGCACGAGAGGCCTGAGTGAAAAGTTTTATTGTAATTCTAAAGCCATCCGTGGAATGCTCTGATACATCTGTATTGTCGTTGATCAGGTATGCGAAAATTCCGGATGAACCTTTAGGAAGTATGGTAGGTATGAAGGGCAGCAGTAGCAGTGCCAGCAGTTCGGGGTCAGAAAGTTCCTCCGAAAGTGATGACTCGGAGGAAGAACGTACCCAGAAGCTAGTGGCATTGCAGCAAGAGTTGAAGGCTATGCAAGAGCAAATGAGGAAATTGGTAGAAGAGAGTGGGAAGAAAAAGAATAAAAAGAAAAAACCGGACAAACCAAAATCCAAGCCAATGAGTAATAAAGGCGGTAACCTCGTTGGCAGTCATACAGGTGCCATGAAAGAACTTATGAAACCAAGCGGTGGAATACCAAGCGTTTCCGATAGCGTCGGGGCTAGTATAGCCAGTGTCGCGATGGGTGGGGGTGATCTAAAAATGCCCGGAGCCATGGGTGGTGAACTGCTTCATTCGGCGATGGGGGTGGGCCCTAACAAAACGCACGCGCCAGGGAGCTTGGGTCATCATATGCCGACAACGGCAAACGCCAAGCCCAAGGGCAAAGGAAGGGGCCCAGGCAAGGCTACCGCGGCTAATGCTGCGACCAAGAGGCCCAAGGCGAACAGCAGATCTGCTGGTAATAAAAAGAAGAACTCGACCAGTCAACCAGCGCCGATCACCTTTGAGTCGGAAGACGAGGATAATGCCAAACCGATGTCTTATGACGAAAAGCGACAACTTAGTCTGGATATTAATAAATTACCTGGTAAGCGAACAACCTTCCTTTCCTACGTTACTTTATTTCTCCGTATAGTTGTCGTTACCGTGACTCTTTGAATTTCAGGGGATAAATTAGGTAGAGTCGTGCACATAATTCAATCTCGAGAGCCTTCGTTGAGGGATTCAAACCCCGATGAGATTGAAATCGACTTTGAGACGCTCAAGCCATCGACGCTAAGAGAACTGGAGAACTATGTTGCGTCGTGTCTTAGGAAAAAACCACGTAAGACTCGCAATGAATTTCTTTTTCAAATATCTTCAATGACTTTTGCCATTATGATGTCAGTTTAGACCAGCACGACTTTCGCGATAGCAAAATCTTCGTAGTTGTTCACGTTTTTTTCTCTTACTTTTGCTCAGATAAAAAAGTCAGCGGTAAGTCTAAAGACGAGCAAATGGCGGAAAAGAAACAAGAACTAGAGAAGAGGTTACAGGACGTAACGGGACAACTGGGTAATGTGAAGAAAGCTACGAAGAAAGGTCAATATCTTTTTATTACGTTTCCTTAAAGTTGACATAAACATTTAATTAGAACGCTAGGTTAAGAAATATTTCAGGTTTCTCGTAAGAACTTGCCGTAGCACTAGTGGATTAGTGGCAAGTGGCAAGTGGCAAATGACAGCAATTGTTTAATAGAGTCCGTTAACTGTTTTTTACAGAGGACAGTAGTAAGTCTGTCGATGTTGTTGGAACTGGTGGTGCCAGCGGACCTTCACGATTGTCGGCGTCGAGCAGTAGTAGCAGCGATACCGATTCCAGCAGTAGTTCACTTTCGTCGAGCTCCACCGATTCGAGCGACAGTGAAGCAGGTTAGATAAGTACCCCATCTAACTGTTGCTACTATTAGAGACCCTTACTTGGGAACAAATACTACTTATGGTCAAGTGAAAATACAAACTAATTCTTCTGTGAGATTCAAAATTACGAGGTTATTTGCGACTGTTACGTTATATCAAGGAATCGACATTCGCGGAACGAGCTTTCTTTGTATATTCACTCTTCAGGAACGTCATTCACCAGTATCATCTTTAGAATCGTACCTACGGTAACGTGGGACACAGATTTCCATTGATATTTCTGCTACGAATATTTACGATGACAATACATTTGTACGCGTTTGTAGAACACATGATACAGGTTTGATTCGCAATAGACGACCGGCCCATTAAAATGATACGTTTTGCTTGACGAATTCATGCGGGATTTTTCGCAGTTTTTCTCATCGTTCGATTTCGTTGCGTGATATACGATTAAACATACTGCTTAAAACTCGAAAAGACAATTTCTTCGGGTCACCGTGTGGCGTCATATCGACATATCGACATGTTCTTCTCGTAAACTCATTCGATGCCTCGTGATTCGACGTCAACGACCTTAACTGAAACCGTGCCTAAGCCATTTTTTATTAACAGTCGAAAAGATCTAAAAGTTAGGAGAGAACGTCGTGCGCTGTTGATAATGGCACGAAACTTTACGAAGGAGTGATGTTACAAACTAGATACAAATGTATATATCGAATGGAAGTTTGGCCACATAATGATTACAGAAAGAAAAAAAAAAGACATCGCAAATATCTTCTTGAGCTGCTAAGTCTTGCTTATTAATTACTGTATCTATTAGGACGGCGTTGTTTGTGTAGCCTAAGTGCTGCGTTATATTAATGCAAGTACGAAAGCGGTTGTCAAGTTTCGGCCCGTGCACTCGTGCAGTCGCCTACCATCCTCCGAAATTCCGCTCTTCCTCCGCGTCCGTCGAGGACTTTCTTTTGAGCCACGCAAATTGGCGCAAATTCGCGCAAATTCACGCAATTTCACGAAAATCCACGCAAATCCACGCAAATCGACGCACGTTCGAAACTTGGCACGGCCTCAAAGTTTTTCTTTAATTTACGAGACAATACGCAATGGTAAGAACAAAGGTGAGCTAGTGGAGTGCAGACTGTGTTTAGAGGATACCATATGCCATGCCAGCTTGTTTCACGAATTACATTATTGATTAAAAAGCGATTAATTATTTTCTCTTGCCCTGTCGGTGTTGATAATATGTATTCTTTTGCTCGAAAGTCGACTATTAATTGACGGATCGGCGGTCGTTGTAGTGGTGACCGCTCTGCAGTCTCGTAATGGGACCAAGAGGCTGTGCATTTTCACGCGCCAATGGAATGTACGCCGATGACTGAGAATACGGGATGACGGGTCAGAGTCAGCGTACACTCCATTATAGTCCATTATAAAGAACTAATGAAAAGAATTCTCATATTTTTCGACGAATAATATAATATACGATGGGAGAGCGCAGCGTTGAACATTAGTTCCTTCCTGTTGGACAACATATCGTCCTGCATAATCCGAAAGTTTACCATGCCGTACATTAATTCTCGCAGACATGCATTAATCGATAAGCAGAGAGCATTACTTGTATCACTGTGTTTTTTTATTTGCGTCCTCGCATCGATTCTCATTCACCCCGTATCGTTTTCCGAAAGATCAAAGCACATAAGAACAAAAAAAGAGACTAGTTCTGGTGGCAATTGAATCGACCACCGACATATTTCTGACTTATCTTTTCTCAGTGAATGTCAAAGCAAAGGACACGATATACACCGCGCATGTTCCATACTATTTCAACGGAACTTTCTGCTCCTGTCCGTAAGGTAGACCGTGCGGACTCAATAAACGAGACGCTCGATATTTTAGAGGACAAACAAGCTAACGAATCAGGCAATGACAATAGCGATACACACGTGATTATCAATGCAGACAATGTGTATTGGTGGCTGGATATCTATATCAATCGGCGACGCACTGCAGCTTCTCAAGCATCGTTCGTTCGTTCGTTCGTTCGTTCGTTCGTTCGATCGTTCGTACGACAGTACTGGAATTCCTTATTAGTTCGATTTATTAGAAGGACGGTCAGTCTTATTTGCCATGCCCTCGTTATCTTCCTATCGTCTATCGTCTATCGTCTATCGTGGCAAAATTGTTTACCGCGAGGACCTTGCATGAAGGAAAGGGAAAGGGAAAAGGAAAGGGGAAGGGAAAGGGAAAGGGAAAGGGAAAGGAAGGGAAGTGAAAAGAAACTCCAGCTCTTACGTTCTAAATTACCCAAGTAAAGAAGTGAGAGAAGATGCACGGGGGAGAGAGAAAAGCAGGGGGTGGCTCGAGGAGATGCAGAACGAGCAAGAGATCGATCGAAGAGGGTAGAGAAAGAAAGAGGGGAAAACAGAGGCGAAGGAAATGGTCTACAGAGAACGTAAAGAAGGGCGTACTAGCCTCCAAACACATTGTTTGCACTCCGCTAAGCTTTGCTTCGGCTAATCGTCGTTTCATTATTCTATTTACCACTAGTTCGTCGTCGGTCACCATTGTCGGTCTCTTTTCGTTGCTGAAGATATTTGTACACATGAAAATTTAACGTGAATCCTCATCGTTCTTTAGGCAAAATGTTAATGTAACAGTGGCGATCACGATGATCACGAGATAGGTATGCTTTAATCATACGCATACGTCGATATACCGAGAAAAAACGATAGTCGATGTTCTAAGGATGAACATTTCTCGCTCGTCGACCCTGAAAGATCCATTTCTGACGAAGATCGTTATGTTACTTTTAGCCCGTCCTCGTGAAGGGAAAAAAGCAACGTTCTTTTATAGAGAAAGAGAGGGAGAGAGAAAGCAAACTTTTATACACGTTTAAATCAGATTAATTTTAGGGTTATTTTGTTTTTATATTTCAATGTGTAAATGTCTCCTCCATGATAGCGTTTTTGTTGAGATATCATGTAAATTTATTTCTTATACATATAGCGAAGTGTAGACGATAAGCGGAAGTTATGGACGTAACTAGAAACGATACGAATAGTTGGGGCTGCAGTATGAAGCGTACCTTACGATTTCTTCGGAATGTCGACTAGAACGGATAGTAGTAGAGGGTGATATCGAAATTGCACAGGAGTACAATTACCCGCAAGTATCGTTTGAACGTGCATTCAGCAGCGACGTACTTACGGTCGATCCGACAAAAAATAATCCGACAAAAAGAAGAGACGGAAAGCCAACTTGTTGAAGGTGCTTTCCTCGGGAAATCTCGAGTGCCGAGTGTCGGACGCGATCGACGTTATCGCTTTTACGTTTTCCACAGTAAGGACGTTCGATAGCGGGCAATCGGAATAATTAGCTAGAAAGTGCGGGAGAACAAATTCACAGCGTACCGCTGTACATTAGATAGACATTACGCATCTATTAAGATACAATCACCATTAGCTTTTAACGCGAGGTATAGGGCATTTTATAATAATATATATTATACATATATATATATATATATTATATATATATTCATATTGCCTTCCAAAATTTCCGTAGCATTTGTTCCTTAATATCGAGCACGCGAGTGAAATTTCTTTCGCATCCTCTCCACGGAATCAAACGGAACGTCACTCTTCCTTCGCAAACGTTGTACAATTTGGACGCGTTTTTTGTCTATACTTAACTACGATTCCTTGATTTACTACAGAAGAGATATCGATATTTCTTTGTTTCTCGTCACGAGACGTACGTACGTTCCATCTGTTTTGTGCGTGACACACGAACGATATATCAGCAGTAACGGAAGCATTCGCATTTTGTACATAGTGAAAGCTAATATATCATAAAGAATATTAATAATAGTGCTCTAGATATTGCTGAGGAGGCAAAACGGACGGGAAACTTTTCTAAGTGCATTCACGAGATACGGAAGAGAAGAAAGTGTCTGTCTCTCTCTCTGTGTGCGTGTGCGTGTGCGTATGTGTATGTGTATGTGTGAGTGATGCGTCTGCATGAGTGGACGCGTGTGCGCAAGTTGCCCGAGAGAATGAGAAGAAGAGGAGAAAAGTAGAGAATAGTTGTCAATGCGCGTGTTCCCAGAGTCAGGGTTGGCTCATGTGGTGGTCCAGTTAACTATAATATATAAATTAAGATAAGCTGGAACTCCTTCTCGTTGTAACGAGGTTCATAGCGCAATCTCTCATTCGTATTGGTGAATTCTGTTCTCTCGGTTCAATGACTAGAACTTTTCTTTTTTTCTTCCTTCCTTCCTTCCTTCCTTCCTTCCTTCCTTCCTTCTTTCCTTTCTTTGTTCCTTCCTTGTTTGGTTGACATGAGAGGCGATAGAAACTAGCTCTTCCGGCGTAGTCAATGACAGCGAGCAGGAGTCTCTTGCCACCGATCTCAATGCTGTCCTTCCAACTACGGCTTGAAAATTAACCTTGACAATGACTCTTCATACGAGCGTGTGTCATCTTTTGTATCATTCGCGATTAAGTTGGATTGTAACGACTATGCGCTCTTTTAATTTACGTCAATTAATTCTATTATTATATTATACCATGTACGGAAAATGAGAAACCCGTCGGTTTGAACATCTTTTTTTATAATCAACATTTTATAATCATGCATTAGCACAGACCCAGCATCGTTATCGCGGATTACTATGGTCATAGTGATCGTGTGATTAATGTTACTTTGAGAAAGAAAGGCGATAGGCGCGTGCTCCCGCATACATATACGTACCTACTATATGTATATGTGACGGTCTTCGTAGCCGCGTGTTCGTGTATGTGTGTGCGCGCGCGTGGTATGTATGTATGTATTTATAATGTGTATACATATATATATAATGCACACGCAAATATTCATAAATGAATTGAATACAACTGATTTTATGTAGAATGAGAGAAAAATGATGAAATTGTTCTGCGCATTAAATTTTTTTAATATAAAATCGTAAAGATGAAAGTCCAAAAAAAATGGATCATACGATTGAGATATTTAAATTAACATTGTTGTACACAGTGATACAATTATAATATAAGCATATGAATAAAATCTATTAGAAAATATACGCTCCATGTTGTTTGATTTTCGTGAAGCTCACGGAATGGCTGGTATCCTCTGCACTCTGCATTATCGCTAGTTCATCGACCGTTTCCCCGATGGTTATACGATGAAAATGGTTATCTGCACGAATAGGCTGTTTGTTAGTTGCACGTTGAATTGAATTGCAGGAAATTCCTCGAATCGTCCACCTCGGAAGAAGCCGAAGAAAACGGCACCGAACGCAGGACCCGCCACAACTACCAGCACCACCAACACCACCAGCACCGCCGTTCCTCCGGTAAGATAATTACCTTACGGTCATCCTAGTGATATCCTCTGCACTGCCCGATACTTACACTCACTCACTCGAGTGGTTCACTCGAGCCACTGGGCTGTCGTGTGTGTGCTTTCACTGGAATGTCCTTTAACGAGCTCGACACGTTCTTTAGGCACCGACGCTCAATCACACGGGAGGCCTCCTAATGAATAATCAGTCGGGATCCAACCCCATGGGACCAGTAACTAAACCGGCTGTAACTCAGCCGTGCAATATCCCTGTTGAGCAAGGTACGTACGCGTCTCACGGCTACTCTCAGTGTCGCGAAAAACAGAAGAAGCTTTGAAACTCTTTCTCATCTGAACGGTCCTCGATTATTCCCTTAGGTGGCAATAGTCAGCAACAGCAAGCCGTTGCAGTGGCGGCCGTTGCTGCCGTCGCTGCCGTAACCGCTGCCCAAGGAATCCCGGTGGTCGCGAGTCACGCGTCAATGCCGGCTCAGCCTGCTCGTCCGACCGCACTTGCTACCGCGGCTTCCGTAAAGAAACCGACTCCGCCGCCGGCAACGACCTCTAATCCACCTACTCCTTCGGTTTCGGTCCCGACACCACCGCCAAGCGTTACACCAACCACCACTAATTCGATGGTTCCTTCGCCAGTTGTCCCACAGCCGGTGCCTCAGCCCAATCCAACGTCCGTCACCTCCTTCCCCAATGCCAACACTCCGGTGCCGTCCGACGGAACAACCATGAATCAGCAGTCAGATATTCTACAGCCTTACAATACTCTAGGTATTCCCTCGCTACTCTTGCCCTCTTTCGTTTAGTCCTAGGCAAGTATTTATTGTTGCTTTTTCGCCCACCTCAGCGACGGTACCGACGACACAGAGCTCTTTGGAGCAGAGCCTCGCCATCAAGAAAGAATCCCATCTGTCGATGATTCAGCCGGGTCATACGACGAGTAACAACGCGAATCTGAGCTTACTCCCGGATCCGAAAAATCCAATCAACATGATGCCGACCAGCATGCCGTCGAACTTGAACCTGGCCAATATCAATGTCGCCAATCTCAATATGAATCTGCAGCAGGGACTGGCGACGCACATGTCGATGCACAATCAGCTCGAAAACATGATCAATACCTCCTCGCCGCTTACAAGCATCCAGAACTCGCACAACGTGACAATGACTCAGCAGCATTCCAATGGTTTTCCAAAGCGCGAAAACTCTCCGCCGGGCATGCTTAACAACAACGGCATACCGGGCCTCAACATGGGAATTAACATGTCCGGTATGGGCTCGATCTTCGATCCCATCCCTATCGTTTCCATGCCAATGCAAATACCACAGCTACCGATGAAAAAAGAGGAGAAACCGCTGTCGGTTGCGCAGGCTCAGTTGCCGCAAAAGACGATGGACGGTATGTTCTTGCTTCAACTTGAAAATAGTTTGACAATTTCATTTTCCTACACGCTCATTCTCTCCATTCTCCCGATCGATCGAGTCTACCATTAATTAGAGCCACTCTTAATCATCGAACGAATCTCTCTACTAACTGCTTACTAATCGAGAATGTAATGCTGGCGCTCTAGCGGGAGCTCTTTTTGCAGAGATGAGCGCCCTAGGAATGCCGCCCATGAGCAATCACTCGAGCTCGCAGATTCTCCCCGAGAAAAAAATGACTCCGCCAGACTCGAAGAATCCCGCAGCGAATTTCGCGTCGGCATTTAAGAACAAGGTACGACAATGCTCTCCTGGCATATTCATCCTTATTCTTGTTTTACGCGATAAAACCTATTGAACGTACGACTTTGACGATTCAGAACATAGAACAAAACGTGAAAAACGCCTCTTCGTGGTCGTCATTGGCTCAAGCGTCGAGTCCACAGTCAGCTCCGGGGAGCAGCATGAAGAGCGCCGCGAGGGATTCCTTCCAGGCATTTAAGAAGCAAGCCAAGGAAAAGCAGGACAGGGTGAGTCTAAATGTCGCGCAGCAAAGCCTCGCGTTACGTTCCAGCCATCCTTTCGTTCGCTCGTCAATATACTTGATTTGCCCTCCGAACAGCAAAGAGCTCTTCTCGAGCAACAGGAGATGCGTCGACAGCAGAAAGAGCAGGAAAGGTTGCGCCAGGAGAGCGAGAGGAGAAGAGAGCGCGAGGAAGAAGATGCCTTAGAGAAGGTTCGAAAAACCGTCGCTGAGCAACAGGGCCCTGGGATGACCGCCCCAACGAGAACGGAGGAGGTCAAGGCCATCACCGACACGGACAGCAGTAGTCCGAGCCATTCGTCGAGTCAAGACAAAGCTGCCGCTGAGAGGGAACGACAGAGGCTACGAGAACAGGAGAGGAGAAGACGCGAGGCTGTAAGTATTTTCTATTATTCTCACGGCAAACAAATTTTACGTCATTTTTTTCAAGATATGCATAGTGCTGTCGTTGAGACCATAGGTATTATCTCACGTCCAATTCACCCTATGCCGTGCCTTTTTCCATTTTTCTTCGCGAGTCTACTTTTTAAGGGTGTGTTGTACCTGTTAGATATTATCGTGCTTGTAGGGGGGGGGGATGGTGGGAAGGGCGCCAATGCTCTAAATTCTTAGGATGACGAGGTCACACGAGCGATTTCCGCGTTTCTCGTAAAATCGTATATGTACACATGTACACGTAAGATAGAGGCAGGTACCGGCGAGCTTGTAACGCTGGCAGAAAGGCGTGTCGAAAGGCGGACAATCGCGAAGAATCGATGTATTTATCTTTTCAGATGGCGAACCACATTGACATGAACATGCAAAGCGATTTGATGGCTGCATTCGAGGAATCCTTATAATGTCGCAGCTCACTGCTCGTAATAAATCTACCGAAACCGGGCGGGTCTTGGACGATCGTTTGGCGCTGGACGATACACCATGAAAATAAAGGCGCGTGTGATAGCGAAGCGATTCGATCGGTGAAAAAAAACAAAAAAAAACAAACAAATTGGTGGTGCAGTTGGGACGTACTCCGACCGTTAATCGGGATAAACTATAATCGACGAGCGGTCGGCCACGCAGATGCAGAGAGACAATTTATCAAATGACGCGACCGTTACATTACGGTCGTGTCCCTATCGACGGACACCCAAGTGTGACCATGTAATTAGATAAATACTTACGAGATGCAATTGGTGAATGCTATACTGACTATTGTGTTAAATTTTTCCGGTTTTCATAAGTTTGTACTTTATGTAAATTTGGAAACAAAAAATACTACGCAGATGCTAAGTAAGACAGGGGGAGAGAGAGAGAAAGCGCGAAAGAGATGAGAATGAAAGATGTGCGACAAGAGCGCGTGTTTGTCTATTTGTTCGTGTGCCTGCGAAAGAGAGCGTGAGGGTGAACAAAAAATCGTGTACATTTAGTTAAGTTTTATATTTTTCCACATTCAGTCATTAATCGTTGGTAGGATTACGTAGACGAAATGGCGTAATTCGCCCAACATTGCCTACGATTATTAGCCAATCACTAATAATTTCCGTGCAGTTGTTGTTGTTCTTATTCTTCTTCTTCTTCTTCTTCTTCTTCTTCTTCTCCTCCTCCTCCTTCTCTCGGTTATGAGTACGAGCGTATTTGTAATCACACGAGAATAGGTAGAATCGTTAAGTCAATAACATAGGTATACCTAAACACGAGTCCACGATATGACGGTGAATTCTATCGGGTATTCGTAAACTCACCTTAGAACAAAATCGTCAATTATTACGAGTAACGATAAGGTGAACGTAGAACAATGTAGTTTCGGTCCTACCAGTCGTTCTTTAGGAGCAGGTCATATATAACATACCGAATCCTCCGGTATGTTTATGTCACGACGTGGGACGGTGAAAGAAAAAGGAAAACAGAGGGAGAGAGAGAGAGAGAGAGAGAGAGAGAGAGAGCTGCTTCACCATAGACAAATGAAAAAGATGTATTTATTGGATAGCCATGGTGAGGTCAAAAGATGATAGGACGTTACCCAATGTAAACGAACTTTATTCACTGTGCGAGGTGAAGCGAGTTAATGTTAATAAGAGTGAGACGCCATCGGAGCGTCACGTACGATGAGTAAACTCGTCGGCCGGCCTCGTAGAAAGAAAAGTATAATCGGCGAAAAAAAGTACAAAAATTGATATTCCTAACCAATCGAAGAGATTTCACGTTTGCGTACCGGTAGCGCTATTACCGTTGTTCTTACTGTTGCTGCAATTACGATTACTTCTGGCCATTGCAAGTACGAATGGATTAAAACAAGTATTTCGCTTAATACACACGCGTTTCCGCGCGTTCTACGATATGATGGAGGTTTTACTGGCGCGTAAAGCATTACTGCTGGTAACAAAAGTTATTGCGTGGAGCTATGCATTATTATAATTACGATTAAATTATTTCATTGAATGCAATTATATTTTTTTTAACAACTTGTCGAACCCGCAGTCATTATTTCATTTGCGTGATTTTTATTTTTGAGAGAACAGAAGCTTTAGGCGTAGCTCGTTTTTAGGGGCTTGTGCTTGGACCTTGCGATTTCCAGAGCGCTGGTTAGACGATGGCGAAAAAATAAGAAAAGAGTTATTTCGCGTTCACCTTCGTCGCCCTTTCGATCACGAAACGATCCCGCTCTCGTCGATCAATCACTTATCTATAGCAATATCAGACGATTCGACGATTCGACGATTCGACGATTCGCTCGTTCTCGTCGTTAGGTTTGACGATACGCGGGATGCACCGCCTCCTTCCTTGGAGATTACTCGTTTCTCAGCATCCCCGGAGGTTCCTAATGAATCTCGTCATTGGAATAACGTGCGGGCTTACAACGCGTCATGCACATGACGAATAGAGTCGCGGGATACACCTTTTACACTTATCTCCATATCCGCGCACTCCCACCTGGGAAACGAGGAAACGGGAAAGAGGCAAGCTAATGCCTATAGATTTCGGAAAACGATGTATTGTTTGTAACACAACTTTCGGACGAACGAATAAAATTGTGTAATTTCTTAGTATGTTCGTCGTTGAAAATCATTTGAATTTGCGAAGAAACGTAGATTTAAGAAGACACGCGTAAAATCAAAAAGAATTCTAAATGCAGAGACTGTTTGTTGTCTCTGCAATCGGCGCGAGCAGGCCCTCTCGCATCGACGTTATTTCAAAACTTTATTTTCATTCATTTCATTCATATATTCGTGTAAGACTATGCATGTATGTGTGCACATGTGTCATTCTGTTGGATTTCGTGGTTTGTTGTTCGCCTCGTAAATGAGACTCAAAAGGAGAATGTACTTGGACGTAGGGCTGGCTATCGCGGTAATGTACTACTCGCGCAATTCCATCGTGGCTTCCACTAATTAGAATCGGTTAAGTTACGCACCCTATCGACCGATGCGCGACCAAATAAATTTAAATAAAAATCAACCGAGAAACCGAACCGATCACTCTGAGTTTTATTTCGATTCGTGTTGTATGGATTGGGCCAGACCGATCCTCTTCACCGAAGCTATAGCTCTTCAAATCCAATGGAAAAAGATCCAATCCTCCTTCCCCCGATTCACCGGAGAGCAAGAGAGATGGACAGCTTACCGTACGTTCGAAACACGTCCTAGGAAAGGTCGAAGGAGATTTGCATGACTTAAGCCAGACGAGAGAGGATCCGTGAATTCTGAATGCATGTGAGTGAGAATGAGTGAACGAATGAGTGGAAGAGTACGATAATATCAGGTATTACGGTTGTACAATATGTCGTGTGTTACTGTAAATATCGTATGGGAAAATTGGCAGCAATTACGTGGAATACAGATATCTATGTATAAATATACATATATACAGATATATATATATAATAAGTACTAATCGCTGGCAGGCATACACATCAGATACATGCATACACACACACACACACACCTCTATGTATGTGATAAGGTTTGTAATATTTAAGGGAGGCCGATAGACAGATATCGTATATAATAATCAACTAGATCTCAATATAAGCTTAGGAGGTAAAGACACGTCGAATTCGTAACACCAAACACCACTCCATTGTATCGACAGATAGCTTTTTATAAGTTCCCTTCCCCCCGTCACATCCTCACATCGCTCCACCCTGCCCTCCTGATGACGCACATCGTCTACAATGGCACATAAATTTTAGCAGGACATCCTACGGCTAACGATAGAGCGAACGTTTCAAGTGGTTGTAAATAAATAATTCATTGATAATAACGAAATAAATGGCTAAAATAAAGAGAGGTTCTTGGTGTTGTTAAGTAACGGAGAACACGATTCCCCGTTTATCCACCATCGTCTTATAACATTATTATACGCACCCACTTATTGAAGCTAGCACACTCCAATCTACGTACCAGCTTTCCTCTCATTTCCCCCACTTAACGAGGATTTCAAGAATAAAATTTCTTTCGCACTCCGTGGTCGATCGCAGACGAGACATACGTAAATCAAGAGGGAAGTGAGTTTCTTCCCTTACTTAGCAACACAAAGCCGCGAGGTAATGTCCGCACTATTATTAACTATCGCTGATAACAAAGATGTTTATTATGTATTTGGACTAACGAGATGTTACAAGTGTGAATACAACAAGTTATTGCAACTTAACAACCACGTATCGAAATTACCTTCCCTAGTTAATAATTTTGCATGTTTCGTACATATAAATATATATATGCGAAAAGTACAGATACAGGAGAGAAGGTTTACGAGGGAAATGAGATAAGTGGATATTACATATATAAAGGATAAGGAGGTGAGGAGCGAGAAAGAGAGAGAAAAAGTATGGAGACCAGTCATCCACCTTTCAGATGTATTGTACATGTACTATTTCAACTACCGTCACTGTTTCGTATTTCACTATTTTTCTCTCTTAAGTTTTCGATCCATTAAGGAATAATCGAGAGACCATTGTGTATACTATTGTTAACGTTAAGATAATGCATATTATTATGTATGTACACACATTAATATTATAATATTAGAAGTTATAATACTTATCATTAAGATTTAATTATTAATAATTAATTAAAAGTAATGTCAGATGGAGTTCTTTATTATAATTACCCCCCGCCCATATTTCAGAATCAATCGAATTGCAGGGATTCTTTCGGCAACATGTTTTTATTGTACGAAGAAAACCTTGATCCACATTGAATATCTATTAATGATATTATTGACGTACACAGTTTCGAGTATGTTCTTTCACTGTTTTAACGACGACTGCTGTTCGTGGAAACGGTGGGATTCCTTGAGCCTTAGAGCTTGCATACGAATAAATCCGCTAGCATCCTCTGGTTCGAAGTCGTCTTGCACATCCATCGAGACCAGATTCTTGTTGTACAATGGAACCGGACTACTCCTTCCGAGCACTGACACTGGAAACGTAGTATTCATTCATGGCTATTGATTCCGTTAATGAATCTTTTAGAAGGTCCATGTTAGAATCAGACTAACCGTTTCCCCTAAATAGTCGCAGTCGTACAGAGCCTGTTACGGATTCCTGAGAGATCTCGATAGTCCGCCGCACGAATTCGCATTCGGGTGAGAACCAGAAACCTGTAATGAAATGGTGAAATGTTTTCATTGGCAATGACAAGAGCCGAAAGGACTCGTCGTATGGATAATTATTCTTACCGTTGTAGACGTAGTCGGACATTTTGTCGGCCAAGTAGGATTTCACTCGGAGAACTTCGCGGTCGAGCATAAAGACTTCCAAGTCGAGATGCGCGTCATGAAGAATTTTTCCGCCGGGTGATTCATATATACCACGCGACTGTGTAAGAAGAAAGCCCATTAATTTTATTACCAACAAGGAGGAGGATTTAATCATAACGGTTGTTAATGTTGAAGAGAATATTACCTTCAAGCCTACGTATCGGTTTTCAACGATGTCTATTCGGCCCACACCGTGTTTGCCTCCTACTTGGTTTAGGTGTTCGATCATAGCCAGTGGAGTAGAATACTCCTCTCCATTGTTGAAATTCTTTACCGCAACGGGCAGACCTTTGCGAAAATGTATCTCAATATCGTCTGGTGGAGCCGATGATTTTACGGGATCACTGGTCATGGTATATAGTTGTTGAGGAGCAGTTGCAGCTGGGTCCTCCAGGATTCCAGATTCGTAGCTACATTAATTGTCCATTTAAATATTAATACTTATTTTCTGACCGATTCTCCGAACGACACTGTACCTAACGTGTAGAAGATTAGCATCGGTACTCCAGGGTTCCTTTGGTGTCGCAGATACTGGTATATTATGTTCTCTAGCGTACTCCAACAGGTCTCTTCTTCCCTGGAATCGGCTAAAGAACTCGCGTTCCCTCCATGGCGGCAAAATCTGAGGGACGCAACGATTTCAGAAGCTCATGCTCGAGCACACACGGCCGAAGAAAGAGAAGAAACGAGTTTTCACCTCTACTTCGGGGTAGATGCTGTAGCAGCTCAGCTCGAAGCGCACTTGATCGTTTCCCTTGCCTGTTGCCCCATGTGATATAACGGTTGCCCCTTCGGCTTTGGCCGTTCTTACTAAACCTTCACTGATACAAGGCCGGGCTAAAGAAGTGCCCAGAAGATACCTGCCTTCGTAGAGTAACCCGCTAGCCACTGCCGGCCAGACGTACGAATTGACGAATCTTTCACGCAAATCCTCTATCACCACCTTTCAAGGACGGATTCAATGAGATATCCTATCGAAAGAATTAGTACGGAGCTTAATGTTTGACTTTACCTTGGCGGCACCAATGGTTAATGCCTTCTTCCGTACAGCATCGAAATCCTCGCGTTGCCCTACATTGGCCTGAAAGATTATCGTATTTACCGCCCGTAATACTCATTAAGCCAAGCATATGGTCGCACTTACCGTATACGCTATTACTTCATATCCTCTTTCTATTAGCCAATGCAGTATGCAAGAAGTGTCCAATCCACCGCTGTAGGCCAAAACAACCTTTTTCGTGGGTTTCGGCATTTTAATGAGAACACCTTTTACTACTTTCAGTGTATTATTACTACACGAGGGCCAGCGCCGGAATGAAACGGAAAACGACTTGAGAGTTTGACCTTAAATCATCGATAACCCTTCGCCGTGACGGCTCATGCTTATCAGCGGCACAATGAAACTTTTATACATTTCCATGATGCAAAAATATACTTTCTCGTAGGAGAAGGGTGATGAAAGGAAAGTCAACGAATCGGGCGGGTCATAGATTATAGGCCTTTATAAGCGAAATTTTCTTTTTAAACGATCAACTACACACATACATATGGTACAATTCACTTAATAAATAGCATAAACTTTGTAATAGTCATGTTGCTGCATGAGCACAACGTTCATCAACATATATTATAATTACCATCGATCAATTTTCGATCTTTAGGTAACCGAAAAAAAAGTTATCCCCTACGAATCTTACAGGTTCCACGCAATATAAAGCTCGGCACAGAATAGCGAAATCGCTCATAGATGTTCTTCAATTCTATCAGCTAAATGCGCGGGCTGCGGGGCATACGGCTTTTGTATATAATTCTACGACTTGTAAGTACAGACTGAATTCGGTGTTAGCAACACACGAGTAAGTGGACAAATAATCTACACCTAAGCTTTCATTATTTTCTACGACAATAAGAATTTTTTGTAACGATTGAAATGAAAATACATGGATCGTATGATCCAGTTAATTATCCGTGATTCGTCGACAGCCGGGCCAATGATTCGAAGCAATAGTGCATAACGAAGAGATCCCTTAAAGTCACTGACTTTGTTTCTAAAAGCGTGTGAGTTTCATTAGCGAACGCCCTTCCGTTCCCTTATTGCCGATAAATGACGGGTCAGTTAGGTCGTCGCGGATGCGTTACCTCCTAACTTGCCATTATACATACATATGCTGTCGTGCGATCTACATCAGTTCTTTGCCGATGCCCTTCTCTTTCTTTAATTGGGCTTCTTCTTCACGCAGGCACTTTACACCGGATAATTGTATTACGCTTTCATTTACTAACGCTTAATATTCCATCCATATTTTTACTGCCCTTCCTTCGTAATACTTTTTGCTCTTCTCAATTAGCTCTACCATTTTTCTACAGAATTGACTTTATACACGTTCGCCTGACGACGAAATAAATTTCGTGAAGGCAAGGGCGAGTTTCCTCGGCGGGTGGTACTGATGCCGCTCGTGCTAATGGCAGATTAGGAATACAGGAATGTTACGTTGTTTTTTAATACTGTAATTGTAAGATTTATACGTGAAGCTTGCTCAAATCCGAGAGGAAAGACTTCGGTGTGATTATGTGCGATGAACCTACAAGTAAAATAAGTAACGTTATACTCCTTTGTAATTGTGGCTCATGTCAGTCATTCCTATGAGTTGAGCGATACACACCGATTATGACTTCCCAATTTTTCAAAGCATTCGTAACTTCATAAGCACAACGTATTTCGGAATAGCAGACCCCACCAACAATAAATACGATCAAACGCGGAACGTTCTTGACAGTTTGTTGGCCTTTATCCTTATGCCAATGACCATACCGGACGCTAAAGCATAATTAAAGATAGGAAAATCGTTAGGAGAAGAAGTAGCTTGAGGTAATTGTATTATTTACCTAGTTGGCGCGTGATAGCCCGAGCTGGCAGCGCGGCCAGCTAAAAATGGGAAATGCTTTGAATCAAGTTTGTCTTCAATAGCATCTTCCATGACATCCTTGATGACCGGTGTCCAACGGCTCATTTGATAGGTCTGTTCCGTAATACGCTCCTTTCTTGGGATTTGGTACAATTTTTTTCGATTACCCTATGAAAAGAAGGCAATGAAATTAGTACTGAGAATGGTGAAACGACCATCGCCACTATGACCAATCAGACTGAAGCTTACATCTACGACAACATTGAGACCTAACTGGGCCATATTGACGATAGTTTGCTTATCGTCAACAGAAACTTGCGCGTGATGAATTAGTCGATTAAGATTATCGTCCGTAATGCCATTTTTGCTGATGACGTAGAGAGCGATGATTCGCAGTTTGTCCAGATGATTAACAGTTTGGTCGAGCAAAACGGGAGTTATGCTCTTCATGTAATCCTTGATACGTTCACCCTCGGCATCCGTGCCCATCGCCAAGTCCTGCAAAACGACAGATATGCCTTATCAATGATCTTCT
The DNA here is from genome assembly GCA_963989215.1 of Hedychridium roseum. Classification (NCBI taxonomy): domain Eukaryota; kingdom Metazoa; phylum Arthropoda; class Insecta; order Hymenoptera; family Chrysididae; genus Hedychridium; species Hedychridium roseum. The sequence continues at coordinate 10,017,608 of OZ022312.1, forward strand.
CACTCCTATAAGACAGCTTAATAATACGGCCCTTACTTGTTCGACTTTGCAAAGCTTGTCAACGTTGCCTTGATACCGTTTCATACAATCCTCCGCTAGGTGCAAATGTGTCGCGTATTTACTCAATTCTTTTTGATATTGTGGCATCTTCTTGATCATTTGAGAAAGATCTCTCATGCTCTGTTTGTCGCCTTGCGGCATCCTCTTTGACTCGGTAAATTTCTTAAGATTCTTTGTAACGTTCCTGTAATACGGCGAAGATTATGAGTGGAGGAGTTCGGAAAGAACGGAATGCTGTAAGTGTATGCAGATTTTGGCGTACTGTGAGACGACAGCGATGTGCTGATGCCGAAGTTCGACCCACAGTTCGTCATTTTCGTCGAGCAGGACTTCCTTCTCTTGTCCTTGCGACGCTTCATATCTGTAAACGTCGTTATCAATTTCGAGCAAATCATAAGCCATGGCTTGTAAGGTGAGCTCGTGCAGCAAGGGAGAAACACAATCGAAGCCTCTGTCGAGAATCAGCAGTTGAGAACGTGCTTTCTCCGGACCTTCACCCATCGTCGGTTCATCCGCTTTGTAAGCATCCAATTTCTGTTGTACCATCTGTGCCAGCTCAACGTTGCGATCGAAGTCACTGTAAGCATTTACTTTCCAGCATTTCATACGGAATTAAACGGATAGTCGAAAAAATGGTCTTTGCAAATGGTTTACCTCCTATATCTGACCGATGGGTATTCGCCAAGGGTGGCACAGAGAGTAGCGATTTGCTCAGCTATACGTTCCATATTGGCGTTCCTCAGGTTGATGAATGAAGGGTTGTAAAAGCAAGCGAAGGTTTCGCGCGAGTCCAAGGAGAAGACCTATACGATATCAAATTCTTCACTGATCTCGCATTATCGAGTAGTTAAAAGCAAACGTCTACAGGTTTTATACAGTACACGATAGCCACTACGACTAACAAATGCGTTGACAGGAGCATGCATGTAAGAAAGGTAAGAAGAAGAAGATGGGATAAAAAAGGGCTAGAATAGTTTGGTCTATTATCGACGTTCCGCGCGGGATAAGTGATCCGTTAGATCCGAAAATAGGAAACAAAGCGACCTACTACATTCGAGAAGCCACGATTAATCGTCTACATTTTTCTTTTTTTTTTTCTTCTAATAATCGTCACCTGCGACTCGTACGGCAGGAAAGCGATGTTGATCTCTTTAAGGGTTTTGATCTTTTTAGCTGCGAGAGACTTGCAGAGTTCATTGAACAGCTCCTCCGGACACACTGGACAAGTGCAAGCATGAATGCATACCCATAGTTAGTACGTGCCAGTGCAGATGGATAAAAATTACAGACTGGTTGTTAAATCATCCATGTTTAACGATATGACGTTTCATTGATTATTAGCGTTAACATCATCATCATTATTATTATTATAGCCCAAGGAAATGGCCGTAGACATATGCGAGTACCGTTGGACAATCCTTCGAAATATTGAAAGGGGGCGAGGCATTGCGCGAATCAACGAGTTAGATGAACCCACATTAGGGACGCATTTTCAAGAAAGCATATGTGTTTGTAGCTTGAGCTGCTTTGTTTTACCTGCTCTTCGTACGGTATGAAAGCGATGTTGATTTCTTTCAGTGTCTTTATGTGCTTAGCTACCAGCGAATGACACAATTCTTTGAACAACTCATCGGGACAGGCTGGAAAAAAATATACTCAGAGATTCTCCCAGCAAATGAGTTTAAACGAAAATATTTGTATTGTCCCCCTTGTTTCGATAAATCGTCGAAATTTCGGCAAATTCTCAAAGTTGGCCTCCGGGTCCTCAGTGAAAGCAGAATTTTCATATGTCGCGATATTGAAATCTTTAAAATATGCCAAACGACTCGGATCGATTCTTCGGAATGTTGGAAAAAAAGTTCTCATCCGATACCTTCGGTGAAGTAGACATGGGCAACTTTGTATTGCGTTCTCGCCGGGTTACTGAAATCCTCGATGAGCTTCTGGACAGATGGATTACAGGGAGTGATGAGATATATCGCCTCTATCGACTGCAGAGGCTCTCGCTTCTTGTTGATGTCCTCGACAAGCGTGATTCCCTGTGCGCTGATATCGTGCATCTTGCAGCACGCCGACACCATCCTCATCGCTAGCTGATCCACCACCAGGATACGCCATTCGAATCCAGTAGATTTCTTTTTCTGCTTTATCACCTCATTCATAATCTCTGCCGTGAAACAAATAATACTCATATTTACTAACTCTTAATGGGGGATTAATGGGGGATGCAAGGAGAGGCAGCAGAGACAAATGAACTCAATAAGGAACGTCCATGGGGAAAATACTGTTAATCAATAATAATTGAAACTCGTATATACGACAGATTGTCGGTCCAATCTCGTCAAAGCTCGTTAAATCGTGCCGATTTAAATCACCTCGATTTCTCTTTCAATCCAAAAAACATATAATCAGACATCAGATATTTGCCAGCTCTCAGCGATATTACTGAATAATAAATTTCTTAAGATTGTACTAGAAATCTTCGGAACTCTCGTCGTGTGTATTGATCGGTCTTTACAAACGACTGACGTCACGCAAGTACAGGTCTGTGCCTATATATCTCACAGGCCCCGTACAACCAAACAAACGTAAAAGATCATTCATTTCTGCAATTCTACGCGAGATTAACTTTACCGCAATCATACAACGCAAATCGGGTCGTTGACTAGTTTTCAGAGAAATTTCACGAAATAGATTATCCGGTAAATACTGCGCCTGCCTTCGTTCAACAGTACGGAATACATTGTTCAATAAAACGAATATTACAAAATCACTTGTAAGTAATTTCGATTGTTTCTTTTTTTACAACTAATTAAACAGTGTAAAGGCGATATTAGATATGAAGAAAGTAGTACGCAGCACTATGATTATGTTTTGCAAGAGTTTGTTGTTTGGATGAAGGTAATTAAGTATAGCGTGTCATCAATGTCCAATTACTTTTTTACAGAATTCGTAGAATAAATCCCCGAGACAGCGGAAGAGCTATCAGGTTAACGGATTTTTCTTCTCAGTTTGACGTTTCTATCAGCTAATCATTTGATAGGCGATGAAATCATCGAACCAAGCACGCCCCATTGACATTTCTTCCTCTATTTTATGACGATAAGGTTAGCCAATTTTCACCTCGTTTGTGTCAATGAAGCTTTTATCTAATAATCGGCCATACGTGTGCAAGAATTTGATATTTTACGAGAAAAAATGAAATTTTTCTTATACTCACTTTGACCAACCTGTGCCTTGAGCGCCATTTTGCTAAGACTGCTTGTTGTACCCACAAGTTCGCCAGATGGCGATGCGGAGTGAAGCAGATGACTAGATTTATCTGAAATTCGAGATAATATACTAACAACTATCTCAATCGCGACACGAGTCAAATCGTTTCACGTGTAATGTCAGAGCGACCGTTTTTCTTTGTATTCGTTACTTTCCAATTGTCAGAGGATTCTGTAGGAAATGTACGTATTTAATGGAGAAGTCAGGAATCCGTTTTTATAAGTTTGCCGGAAATGGCGATAGAAGGTAGAAGAAATGGTTAGTAATTTGTTGGTGTGACCGCGCGTTTGAGGGAAGAAAAATCGCGCGCAGTCTGTTTCACCCATTGAGTTGGCCAACGATCGGGCGACAGGTCGGAGAATGGAGGAGAGTGGGTTAGAGTGGGGAGAGCAGAAGAGAGGGTAGAACGTGATGCGTGGGGGGGAGCGAGAGCGGATCGTTGAACGACGCAGAGTCAGTTGGGGTTAGTTGGTCGTTACCAGTCGTTACGTGCGGATCGTGTTAGATGCTAGTGCTAGAGCAGCCTGAGCAGGTGCACGCAGGAGTGGAGAGGGGAAGAGGGCACATTCCTCTTGACATTTGAAACGCCGTCCGATCGTTGGACGTGTTTGTCCTTGCCGATCATTTCCTAACGAACCTTATCTCGATTTTTCGTTGTACATCGTTTCTCTCCTCGCGCGAACCGAGAGAAATGTGTGCCAGGGATATCATGGTGCAGTGACGAATCGTCGCGTATTCTCGATATCGTGTTTTCCATTGTGCAGTGTATGTGTGCAGCAAGTGGTGCATACCTCGCAGTCCTTTCAACCTGGATTACGAAGAGACACGGAAAACCGCGATGAAGTTGGAGTATCCTTGCCGGGTCGAAGGTTGGCTCAACGTTTGCGGTGAGTCATTTAATATTGTTTTTACACGTACGTAGTGAATTTAGCAACACGTGTCACTGGAAACGCATTCTATGCTGAACCTTTGGAGACACGTGCTCCTTTGCGCGCACTGTTGCTTGCCGTTACTTTATAATTGAACGAACCTGAGAAATTTTCTTCTATGCTATTGTCAAGTTTACCGACCTCGGCCGTATTCTCGTTAAAGTGTGTGTGCGCGCAACCTTGTAGAGACAGTTGACCAGCCATCAGCTGGCTTCCTTGTTTGAACTCTTAAAAAAACAACTAAACGTACAGGGCTCAAAACGAAATAGCAAAGAGCTTTCGATAAGAATTCCGCTCGATATTCAGTCGTATATTGTAAGGAATTTTTTATAAGCCGGTTTACACGATTCCCTCGCCGCCAGTGGATTTCTCATAAATAATTAAACTCGCCGAATTATTGATAAATCTATTCGAAAATATACGTTGGGACCTAAGGCAAGTCTGGGGATTACGTAAGTTGATCCTGGTTGCTCATGACTAATTTTAAGTTTGAAGCAAATGTAAACGTTTTAACCCACGTATCTGTGAAAAGTCCGTTTAAATGTTTGATGTTTGGAGGGAGATGGAACTATGCATTAGCAGCCTTTGAGTGAGTCTTGCGATAGTCTTGCGATAGTCTTACTCACATCACTGTTAAACCAAACGTCAAGGGCATCATTCGCTTCTCTTTACTTTTCGATTAAGGTCAGATATCTTTGGCGAGATTTTTCGGAGCGGCAAATGAATAGTCCGTTTGTAACATTGTCCCATACCGCGGATAAAGCTAATGAGCGTAGAGTCTATTGGAAAGTATGGTAGGTCGATGCTACTCAACCTTTTTCAGTGGCCACTGGTCATCAATGACACTGGGCGGCAATTGATGACGCGAATTTGCAATTTGCATTGCTCAACAACCGCAGGACTAGTCGCATCGATTATCGATCATCACTTTGGAACCAAGCCTCGTACCCTCGTTAGGCTACACAATATTTCTCCTTCCTCTACCCTTGTATTCGCTCACCGTATATCCATCGGCGAGACATTTTTCGTGACTACATGGCAAGGTAGATTTGCATTGAAACGAAGGCATTCGATCGAAGGTCTCGATTGTTGACGAAGACTTTCACTTGGGATTAGATCTTTACGAGTTTCCCCGTAATATCAGCTACTTTATTATTTATCGTCAGGAATTTAGGGAGAGTGACAAGGAAAATATATAAATTATATGGAGCATATATTGAGTGTAATTATCCGAGCTTTCTACACGTGTGATTGTCGGATGTATAATTTGTCTTGGGTTAGTTGACCGTCGTGTTGCCTTATATCCGAACACCTGTGCCGGGAAATACAGGGGTCGTTTATAAAATAAGCGCCTTGGTGCGCCGCACGGTTCTCTACAATATGCCAGTCATATTTTGCCGTCTGTTTGTTCGTCTACCTGGAAATAATAAAGAGGGTCATTCCTGGGCGCTCGAAGAAGTCAGGTTGCACGGTATTTACGCGCCGACCACCGAGAGATCCCCTTTTTCATCTGCTTGGAAAGTGCCTGCTGAAAACGTACAAGGCGTTTCATCGATATTATTCTGCCAAGTAAATAAAATACAATTGGCCTACGAAATGAATTGCGTTTCAAATAGCTCGGCTATTTTTTACACCGTCTGGCAATTACTAAAAACTGTAAATCTTGTCACGAAACTGCCTTTGGTTTAGCCGAGATAATGACGCTTAATCCGACAAGCACACGCCACGTGGAAACGTCACCACGTGTATTATATTGTATTTATTGACCGTCTTGGACGAACGTAGGCGCGCCTTTCAATCGGCACATCTGCCTTAATCCTCGGCATAATGTGTCGCAAGTTGGATATTCCCCTCGCCAAGACGCCACACCGCCGAAATAATTGATTTATTGTGTGATTTATGAAACGTCGCTTATTATCACGGGATCTTTAGTAATTAAATCGGCACTCTGCACATAGGACGGGGGAGTGAGAGTGAGAGTGAGAGTGAGAGTGAGAGGAGAGGAGAGGAGAGGAGCGAGAGAAGGTTTATCGTCGGCTTTGCCGTCGTTGCTCCATTGTGTAATTGCTCCGGCGTGTTCCTAGTCGGCGATATCGCTGTCGAACCAGCTGTACGCGCGATCGTAAAGCTTGAACTCGAGTTCACCTCGAGATAGAGAATGTTCCCCCCTTCGTCGATCTCCTAACGCTCCGCTTTGAGAGATGATTTTTTATTAAACCTCTCTTGCTGCTGATATGCCGCGCTTAATTGAAGTCAGGGTTGTAGTTAATTAACAGAGTGATCGGTAAAACCAAGTCAGAGATCTGAGACTTGGCATTTCCGTTTTCAAGCTTACAATTAGTTTCCCCACGGAATAACGGTAATCACGAAACGTAGTAGATGGTGCGCAGTCTACGTAGGAGATAATACGCGCACAAGAGAATGCATTCTTGCATAAGCGCAAATAGTATGACCGAGGTCGATGTCGAATAATAATGTCGTTATTAAAGTCGGAACGTTTGCCATGGACGTGCATGGCTTTTAAAAATTGCGCGATCGAATAACATGGTGCTCGTTAGAATTTCGAGTATCTGAAGATGGTGCATTCGAGTTTGAAAGTATTGAAAAGATGGTATCTTGAAAAAGAAGTTGCAAAGAGTGGCGTAAAATTACTCCGCTTGTTGATACTTGGAACGTGTCGAACGATTGTCGGAGCCAACTCGGCCAGGTGTGACCACAAATCCGCAAATAACGGCTAGAAACAACTTTCCCGTGCGATCTACTAAACTCGTTTTATACATATACTGGTTCGAATGACCGAATAGAACCGATCGACAGGTCGTGCTGCTCTTAGCAAAGCCAGTCTTTTTACCTTTCGATTTCGTTGACGTTCGGAAAACCGAACCACCTCTGGCAATTTCCTCGTACTCTTATTTACTTTTATTATAATATCCATTATTCATTGGCGCGCTCCTTTTAACGTATCGCTTTCAAAAATCACTTGGGATTTATACTTACACGCAGTACACGTTGGTCGTCTCTTTTTTGGCTATGTGATTTTTACCTAGAGAAATGTCCACAGAGAACATTTTAACATGGAAATTTATTCCAGCGGGATCTCGTCGTTATTTCACTTTCCTTTTCGGGCGAGAGAACCTCCAAACGTTCGCTATTAGGCTTTACCCTATCTTTACAACATTCACTTATTCGCACAAATATTCTATCCACGTAACACAGCGAAAGTTGAAAATTAATCTCGGTCTGAACGAACTCGTTTGGCTTATTGGCGCTGAACCGTTAAACCCTGGCGAAGTAGGCGGCACATCTGCTTCCGGAGCCAGGTGTAAGGCATATAATTACCGTTGTGTAATTAATAGTTGTTTAATATTCTGCAAACGCGAAGATGCGACAATTGGATCGAATTGCAATTCCTGCCTTAGCCGTATGTTTAAATGAACTCTTCTCCGAGCAATGGCAAGTCCGAAGAATGAGACGATGAGTGGAGTTTGCAACGGTTATACAGCACCTCGAAGCATCACGATATCTCGTTAACCTCTGCATCCCCAGTTGTCTTGATCGTGAGATTCTTCTCGAGTTTTTCTCTTTCTTTTCCCTTCCGTCCCGCTACTCCTTGTCGTTCCTGGCCGTTTTACTTGTTCCTTCCTTCCTTCCTTCCTCCCTTCCTTCCTCCCTCCCGAACGCGCACGGCTCGGCGGTCTATCGCAGACGTTCGTCTTCCTGACCCACGAGTCAAGTCGCGTGATATTACAAATGGATATACCGAAGACCGATCTTGATAAGAAGAAGCAAAGAGGAAAGCAGGGCGGTTGATAAAAAAAATGTGCAGATGATCGGAACGAAAGAAGTGGGTAAAAATCAAAGGCGATAATCGGTGACGTTGAGCTGATTTGCAAGTAAGCCGAACGAAGTAACGAGTCTTGTTATACACGTGATAGAGATGTAATCGCGCTGCAGCGAGCATGCAAAACGGTTTTTACAAGACGCTGCGGTAGGCCGATGCAACGGCCATAGAAAATCACTGGACACAGACTCGGTACTTGGGAAACGACGGCTAAAGAAACGACAAGGACAAGTAGCGCTGTGAGGAAAGCATTTATTCATTGTCCATAGGCGCCGTTCAAGAAATCGTTTTACGCGGTAATTTCTTATTCCCATGCTCGACTGAGAAATCCTTGGCTCACGTCATTTACGTTCTTGCTAATGTTATTAATATTCGGCCAAGGCATTTCATTTGGCACATACGAATGCAAGGATGACACGGGAATGCGCACGCATATGCAATGTGTCTTTTTACGATCCATTGGGACGCGCTCGAAAAGATTGGCATTAAAATGCTGCTTACGTAGCCTTTCACTCCCGCGCCTTCTTCTTCTTTTCGTCCGTCTATCTGTCTGGCAGCTTCCCTTTCTCCGCAACTCGCGCAACGTTTTAGCACTTTCTACTTCCTCTTGTTCGCCAGCTATGAAGTTTGCCGCGTCTTTCGCATGGGGCAAGCGTCAACGTACTCTTATCCCGAGAAACAATGAAAAATATCCCACGTATCGGGTCAGACGTCTCTCACACTAGCATGATGCCTCGATAGAAAAAATGTAATAGGCGCTAGGTGCATAATGCAGAATATAAGAGCTGCGTGCGAGCGTGTTGAAAGATCCTTTGTCTCGAGTAGACTCGAGTAGACTCGAGTGAAAGAATAATCGTATAACGGGGAATCTAGTGTTATTGATATCGATAGAAGAGAAAATATGTGTGTAGGGACAGTAGATATCTTGGAGTATCCCGAGGTGCTCACTCTAACCCATCGAATTAATCGCACGATTAATTACGGATTATTAACCATCGGGTTAACGTTCGGACGCTCTTACTTTTCCATTAATCGATGGCGCTGCCGCTTTTGCGTAGGCTCTTGAAGCTTCTCGGGCAATTTAATCATAAGAGATTTAACAACTTGGCAATAACGGTAGTATCGAATTAGTGGAAAATACGCTGATAAGCGAAATTAGTAGCAGGGTTTTCCGACGTAGGCTTCTAGGAGAGGCTTTGACCTAATCGACCGCAAGAACCGGCAGATAATGATCCGAAATCCCTACGCGAGGCAGCTGATGCGCCGAATAATGGCCGGCTCTGCAATCTCGGACCAATTCGGATCTTACGCAAGGCAAATCTTTCCAAGCTTCATTACCGCGCTGTTTCTTTCCAAGGACCGTAATATTCCGGCGATTCGAAAGAACACGATTACGTGGTTTTCCGCGTTAAAACCGTAAAATCCTCGAGAGTCTCTGGCCGCGAACTCTGGCGCAACAATGGAAAAGTGACGTTTTTATATGGTTGGCTAATGAAGACACACTTGAGGCTGTCCCTCATAACGATAATAATATGACATGGCAAGATTGCCGGTGATTGCCGAGCCGGCGCAGGACGATATGCGTTTGATCTCTTTACCTCGAGATTTCTCACGATATCTATGAATTATTGTGGCGCATTAGCTAGCGCACTTAGCTGCACAATGCGGCTGCACGCAGAGCCCTCCGTAGGTCCGTTTCCGGGTGCAAGACATTCTCATCGAGTTAGACGAGAGCAGAATAATGAGCTTGCCGAGATGGATCGCTTTTCATCGAAAACTATGGGCCAGCAATGACCAGCAAATCGGTCGTCGACCGACGCGTGAGAAACGACCGTCACCCTCGAGCGGCTGACAATTCTATCCCTTGGCTAATGAGACGTTATCTTAATTGAGAGAACGGCCCACTCGTTGGCAACATTAGCACGATGAAGACGCGCGAGATCGTTCCAACTTGGAAATGTCTTATTCCCCACCGCTGTTCACTTTGGGCAATATCGATTACGAAGGATGCCCGCGGCAAATGAGATGTACCGTAAGCCTCGTCGCCATTTTTCTCTCAATCTCCTTGTTTCAATATTTTTCTTTGATCGTCGACGATAAATAGCGTTTTCTTATCTCGGCAAACTCGAGAAGAGTCAATCGTCGAGTATTGCTTTCTTTCCAGTGGCACTCTCCACGAGCTCAAAGCTACGAATAGCAAATTCGTTGAAGAAGTCAAGTCTTTTGCTCGTGGCGCGACGAGAATAAATTGGGCTACATCGTGAGAGCAGCCCATCTCGCTTTTCCGCGTACTTCCTGTCCGACCTCAGCCCCGCCGCGTATTTTTGGACAGAAGGTTGCACCATTTGTTTTTTTTTTTCCATCGGACCGTCATTCTACTTTCTTCTCTTCCGCTCCTCGGCTTAGGATTTAAATAACGCCACTGCACGGACATGGCGCATGCATGGAAACAAAGCGAAATATCTCTTTGGCTATCTATCGGCGCGATGTGGGTGGGTCAACGTGTAGAACGTTAGCACTGCTATCGTGAAATATCTCTCGGTTGCGCTCGGCGTTAAAGCTTTCCTTTATCCCAACTTTCGTTTCTTGGAGCATTTTACAATGGTTAAATCCACCGTCTAACTACGATCACCGCCGAGATTATTGGCCGTAACGGCCCCTCGACATTCTCACGGGACTAATTGAAAAAGCTGGCGAACCGCGGAATTGATGGAACAATGCAAAATGCAAAATGCAAAATGGCAAATGGCAAACTTTGAAAATTACCGAAGAGACGTTTCCTCGCTAATCTAGTGATTTTCTTGCGCAGTTCCGACGATCAATATGTCCGCAATACTAGCACCGCCCGTGTTTCGTCGTGCTTGTCCTTATTAAAGTAGGAAATTGATAGAAGCCTTGTCCTATGGAGAAACGACGTGGAGCGTTGTCGCTGGCCAACGAAGGCAGACTTATTAGGAGCTAATGAAACTTGGAATGCCTTCCACGGCAAGCTTAATTCAAGTCCTTCCGTCGCTTCCACGGGGAGTTGCTGCATAATTATACCGTTGATAAAGTTTCACTCTCCTTGCGAGCTTGTTCGCCAGAGTACCAGTCCGGTAATCATCGGGAGCTTGTTGGTTGTCTTGTATTCGCCAAACAACGTTTGTTCTATCGAACAACGTAGTACGGACACGCGATAGGCCGGACCAATAATGACAGATTGGAATTACACACGGGCAAAATGATAAATACCAGTCGACCTTAATACACCAACGAGAAATACGCGGATAATTTGATCTCCAAGTCTTTCCCGCCGGTAAAAAAAGTTTCTGGCATGTATCGATTTCCGCAATGAAATCGGCCCGAGGGCGGACGTATAGAGACACGTTTCATCGTGAATTCCGCTACGCGAACATACATTGATAGACGCACCGGTGCACAGAGCCTTCATATGCGCCCAATGGAACAACGATGGTATCTCTTTGACGCGCGCAAACCGCCCCCATCGCACCGTCCTACGACTCTGCTCTTTCGTCAAATGAAATTCCATTCCGGACGAGAGCGTCGGAGATACATTGAGAGCGGGAAAGAACTCGAACCCTCTTCCGCCCTCGGCAAAAACCATCGCGTTGCTACTCCATTTCCCTGGATTTACGTTTACGTTTACGTTTACGTTTACGTTTACGTTTCCGTTTACGTTTCCGTTTCCCGAAGGATATTTCCGCAGAAGATTCGGTCATACTCAACGAAAACGGCAGTCGAGAGGATCGTCCATTACGAACGTTTCATTTGGAATCTCATTGTCAGTCTGTCCGTCGAGGAGGGCAAAAGGCGAAGGGAGAAGGGAGAAGGGAGAAGGGCGAAAGAAAGTGGCTCGATGGGACGCCGGCAGTTAGTTAAGCGATAGTGGCTAAGAAGAAAACAATTGCTGGCCAGTAGCAAGTGGGAGGAATAACGAGCGAGAAATTGCCCCTGACAAAGCGTCCTCGTAATTGTCATGGAATTTCGTCCGTGATTACCCTTTTCCAGGTTCCTTGATTCGTCAGGCTGATTTTCCTGCTTGCGTTAGTACCGTGAGATTTCAACGGTTTAACGGTTTAACGTAGTCGAAGGAACCGGTGCGGGAGCGTTGCTGATGTCTGCCGGCTGAGCGATGCGTGTCACGCACGCCGAGCACATTTCCGCTCTTCTACGGCCACTCGTGCACCTACTCGTATCTACCTTACCTCACCTCACCTCACCTCACCTCACCTCACCTCACCTCACCTCACCACACCACACCACACCACACGTCACGTCACGTCACTATGCGTCCGGTGTCGGACTACGGTTATCCGTCGTTTAGTTGTTCTTTTTTTACCTTCCGCTAATGTCTTCTATTTTCATCCGGCACTTTATCGAAATTATTCGTAATATGGAAAATTGATATCCGCCGAGTTACGTAAGGTCCGTTGACTCTCCGCGTACACCGGTTGGCAAGGAAACGGCAGAGGACGGAAGTCCTTTGATAACTAATTCGCCTTGATTGCGAACGAACGTAAAAGCTAAGGAAATATGGTTCCTTTGCTTCGAGTTGACAACCATCCTGATTTGTCGGACACGCGAAAGATTGGACGATTCAAAGTCTGTTATTACGCCCGGAACGGACGAGTACGCGTATCTTGTTGAGATTTCCTTGGGTGCTGTAAAGCCGGGTAAACTCATCGAAGCGTCATCCTGAGCGGGCGGAGTTAAAAGGTCTCTTAGCGGACATTATTAGTCGTCGATGCGGCAGGGTGGTCAACAAAGCGCGTATAAATATCCCTGCGGGAACAATGCACTCCGCTACACGTAGTACACGCCTCTCTGCGTTATAATGCCTCGTAGAGTATCGTCCGATTGTGAGTGAGCTGAACCGATTGCTATTCCATTTGGAGGCCGAAGGTGTAGAATCGCGACGTGTAGTTGAGACATAGAGCCGGGGGGAGGCCGTCCGATGAAGTTAGTATCGTATCATGTCGAACCCTACGTGCCAGTTATTTTGACGGCAAGGTCACACGATCGGCAATGGTTAGGGTTGTACGGCCAGAACGTGGGTGAACGTGGGTGAACGTGGGTTAGAGTGGGTGAAGGCGAAGCCACCGCGCCGTCGTAATGGGGAGTGACCGGCCGTACAGGTGTACTCGTTGCACCTTTGAAAATCCTTTGCGTGTGTTATTCACGTTCCGTACACACCGACAGCACCAACTTATGCAATGGTCGTTTCCCTACACGCATTCTTCCACCACGCGGGAATACCGTTGCCAATGACTTTTCCCTGTCGACACGCTTAATTACCAAGATCCGCAGTAATGTTCCAATTAGCGGCATAATCGTGGCGCATTAATTATACTTGGGCGTTATTCGCTTCGACAGGCAAGGTTCGCGCGAAAGCTAAAAACTAGCCTACTCGAATCGCTTCTCCAAGGATATTTCTGTCGTTGCACAGTTAATGGGATTTCCTGGTGAATAGCGAAGGCAATTTCATCGCGGATGTTTCTCGCGGGTCAGGAGATAAGGTGAAAATGGATTATAAAAGTTGTCTTTATCCGACGATGAGCAGCCTCGTCGACAGCCGGTTGTATGGCTCTGCCAACTTCCTCGTTGCTCTATCACTTTTTCTCGTCGTCCAACTGCCGAGAATTCCGCGGCAGGCGCCTGCACAATGGAGGGTCTTACCCGGCTTTAATAGGAAAGTCCTCTGGAGCGTGCGGTGCACTGCATACGATCAGCCGAGGCACACACCCTCCTACAACGTACTACCAACCACTAGGAATACCAGCTTCAATATAACGTTCTCACAGATTCGTGGACAACCGCGAGGCTGAAATCGTGCTTGGCAATTACTTGCCTGCGGAAGGTGGCTAAGCGGCTAAGCTAAGCTGCGATCGCCTGCAAAATTCCGGGAGAAATGATATCCGACGTTTGTCGAGAGCCGTCTACCCTGTCTACGCTTCGATAACGTACATCCCTTGCCGTTCCCTTGCCGTTCCCTTGCCGTTCCCTTGCGTTCCCTTTGTTCTCGATATAGGGGCCGTGAGAGCACCACGGCTAGCCCTTTCTTATTCATCCTTCCAGGCTCGTACGATAGAATCTGCGTAAATCTGCGAGTTCTTGTGACCATTGTAAAGAACGATCCGTCGAATCGAGATCTCCTTCGTCGAATAAGTGAAAAATAATTTGCTCGGCCAATTTGGCTGACAATGAGATGTGATGCGTTTTTCTCCCCCCTCTCTCCTTCTCTCTCTCCCCCTCTCTCCCCCTCTCTATCGATCCAACATCGGTGAGGGTGTCGTCGTGCAGTTTGTGCGTATCTTTCCGACTGGCAAACACGGTCCACGAAGATTATGGAAAAAACGAAGTAATATTGTGTGCACATGGAACGTTCGATGTTATCGAAGCTCGAAGAAAACCGACTGCGAGCGTATAAGCGAGCAATTTTCCTGGTTATTCAATACCCTTGAATATCAAATGAGCATAGAGACGCACCGCCGCACAGTCCATTTGCCTGCAGTCGTGGAGCATCATGTTTGTCCAAGGGAAACACGAATTAACGTGCAAAATGTTTTTATCGAAATGAATTTTACACGGAGAATTATTAATGCGTGATCACTGTGGCTGTGCAGTACTTTGCTCGATATTAAATTTTTATAATTTTATCCATAATGCGGGGGTAGATCGCTTCACCTAGCCGCGCGAAAAAGTAGTTCGCACAGCCTTGGGACGACCTGTACCCATTCAAAAATAAGGTCGCTTAATTTAGAGCATAGCTAAGCGTCACCAAAGCTCTATATTTTCCTTACTCATTAGTTTAAGGCACAAGTTTCGAGTCTCTCCATTGCTGTTTTCTGTACTTGGAATCCATATTTGCTCGCGAGAAATGCCTGGCGACATGGCCCTCTATCGCGCGAACATCACTTGTGCATTGAAAGGCGCGAAATTCGAAAGTCATGAAAGCACATTGAACGAACATAAAATGACGCAAGTTAAATGTGTCGTTACCTCAAGCACCGGCGCAGCTGAGGCTGCACTAAAATGTAGTTTGACCGGTAGACACGAAGACCGGGTTTATCCGAGGGAAGCGACAGCTCCGTTAAGCGATCTCTAATGGTTTCATTATGGCGTAATGGACGTCCCATAATGATATTAGCTTCATTATGCGTGCCGCTTATTAAAATTGTACGCTCGGATGCTCTTGCTAAACGTTTACTCCGTAACATTCCTCAGCCGTTAAGCTCCACCGGGAGGCTTTCACTGTGAATCGGTAGTACGTATTTCATATCGTGAGCAATTTCCATAATAAGGAAAATAATATGTGTACGTGTGTTGTGCAGTGATGGATGGTAACGTTGGGGAGAGGGTCATCGTACTGGTGTAATTGAAAAATTACAGGGATCGCGCGTTCAAAGGACACGACGAGACGTCTCGTTTGTTGTTTCCTCGTCAGCTGTGGTCTTTCAGTATTCGAATGCCGCGGAAAAGGCCATACACCGATGAGCCATAATTAAGCAGACTGCTATTTCCTGAGCGCCCGATGCCACTGGCGTCTGGTCAAAGCGCGGAGCATGCCAAACAACGTCCCAGGACACGCTAGGCCCTCATTCCTCCAATTATCCCTATTTACTCCCCTCGCTGCACATTCTGCCTCATTCCTTTTCTCTTCCTACTTTTCGCGCGCACGTACAATCATTTTTCCCTTTCCCACATGCTCCCTTTTCAGTAGCCTTTTATTTGACCCGTTTCATTAGGTCGGGAGAATGATAACTATACGTTGCTTAGACGGTTCTTCACTTAGCCCGCAAGTAGATGAAGTATTGGAAAGTTCGGAACAGGACAAAGTGGGAAAAGCCGTGTACAGCATCGAGACCAGTGTTTTCCGTAATTTTCACAGTTGCCGCTATTTGCGTAGAGTTAACGAACCTAATGCTAAATTCCGAGAAGGGGGGAGAGTGGAGCTTGGAAGCGTACCGTCGTCGTTTCGTCTAATGCACAGCTGCTGTGGAAGCCGGGATGCCACCCCAAATAACGAGGGGCTACAATTTGTCGTCGCGTGCAAAATTAAAACGTCCTCTCCCTCCCATTCTCATCTTCTCGCCTACTCATTCTCTCACTTTCAGTGCTAGCCCTCTACCAAGTTACATTTCCCCATCGTCTTTCGTTCAAGAAAATTTCAACTCGTATCGGTGGACCATTATTTCCGAGCTTCTCTCCACCGATGCAAATAATGGCAGTGGTCGGTTGGATCGGGTTAGAGGCGTCGGTTCGGTGCTGGACTTTGATGGTGGTCACGGTGGTTCGCACCCTTGGTGCATATAATAAAAGGGAGGGCCATCGGGAGGGTTTGAAAACGACACGAGCGTCGTGTGGGATATACTCTGGGGAGTTTCCAAGGGGGTCCGATTCGCCACGGTCCAGGGGCACAGACAGAGCGCGTGTGTGTGGGAGAGAGAGAGAGAGAGAGAGAGAGAGAGAGGGGGGGGGGGGGAGAGAGGGGCTACGATATCGATTGCCCACTCAGGCCCGAACGCATCTCCACGGGATGCAGGGGAGATCTTGGCTCTTTCTCTCCCCATTCAAGCTCCCTTACGCCCTCTTTCTGCCCTTCCCTTTTCGCCCTCTTCTCGGACTAGTTCCATGAAATCTCAACCACTTCCAATTTCGTTTCCCCACTCTTCGTATATAGGAAATCGTATATAGTTCATCCGATATAGAGATAGCGTTAGGCGGTAATTATTCTTATATATATATATACCGACATGGCCGACCACGATATCCACTGTCGACCCTCATGCTCATTCGTATACATCTATTCTAAGATTTCTCATTTCAACAGATTTCCATTGTAATTTCGCGAAATTTTTTTTCATGCCAGATCCAGGCATGTAATACCGATTCGTTGGCTTGGTTGTTCAATTTCGCTCGGTTTTTTTGTACACGGTGATGCCCCTCCTTCTCGTGGAAAAATCCGGTTAATCGATCGATCGAGTGGGCTGCGCGAGTGCATTGGGCCATTAGAATTGCAAGTTCTCAAGTCCTCGTGGGACGATGAATATTAACGCGCCGGCATAAAGTTGCGTCTCCGCTCTGACAAATACACATACCGGCCATGTATTATAATATATGCCTATATGCAGGCATCTATGTACGCGGAATTGCTTTCTGTTACGAGACAATACACTGACCCCTTCCCGCTCTATAGAGTTATTTAAATGTCCAGACGTGAGCGCAGAACAAAGGGGAAACAAAGGGCCACAGCCAGAGAGCCACGGAGATATAGGGGAAAGTACAGAAAGGTATAACAAGTGTGTATCGATAGACGGAAAAAGGCTTACGTTACATTTATTCGAAGAATATTTTTTACATGTTACAAGAGTAAGAGTAACGATTAAGAAATTTACTGGAGGCCATAAAACATTGGGTTTTTATGATGTCTGTATATTGTAGATGGTCGATGCCGTTGAAGCAGAGGGTAATACGACGAAATGGTAGAGAGGTGTCGTGGACCGAAGGATTATCTCCGTTTCCACGGGGGTCTCCCATAAATCGCTCGGCCTTTTTCATCCTGCGCCGTTTGATACCGGAGCTGCTAGGTGGCTAGCCGGCAAGGTGGTCCGCGTCTCTCCTTCCGAGTAAGCCGCGCCGTTGAACCGCCGTTGAATTTACAAAATTTTTCTCGGGATGAGCAGTCCCAGAAAGTCAGAGGATAATCAGATTGTCCGGCGCCGAGGTCCGTCTCTCGATTAACCACGTTTCTGTTTGCCCTCGAACTTGTACTTTTACTTGTACAGTTCATCGGAGACTAAAATACTCCCCGCTCTCTTTTCGCCAAGGTGGTTGAATGAGCCACGCGAATCGGCGCTTTGCATACAAAATTGTCGACGTTACTCATCCTCACGAATAATTGAGGCTCATTCACATGCACGCCCGTTATATCGGCGCTCGCGTTGCGTACCTCTATACGACCAGACCTCGCTGGGTTTAACGCTCTTTGTCCTCGACTTGGTTTCCCGTCGATCAGCAATATTGCCCGCATAGCATCACCGATTATGCCATTATTTCAAACACTTCTACCTACTCCCATGACAGACAATGAAGCCTCGCGGTCTTAACTTTCACCTTTGGAACTTCGTCGGGTTGTTGGCCAGTGACCCCCGGGGCAATTTCGAGATGTTGCAATTAATTGTTGAAGGCCCGTCCGTTTACTCGCTTCATCCGAATAGGGTCAATCTCGTCTTTCCATTGTAGGCAGAACAGGAAATTCGATGTAATGGAGAAAACGTTGGTAAATGCCGTACGGATAAAGACCGAACGCAACAATGACATTACGCAAATCGACCGGAGCGCGAGCCGAGAAAAATGCTCAAATTGTTAACCGACGGTCGGATGCTTTCTTAAACCGTTCAACAGCGTCCTTGTGCTATGCTCCTTTATGCTCTCGTCATGTGCTACTCCTCCACTGTTCCTACCATTTGCGAAATCATTGTGCGACCCGATTAGAAGCTGCGATCACTCAGCGTGCTCAGCTATTTTTCGCAGAATGAAAACTTATTACCTAGCCGCCTATTTAGTAACTCAGAGGGCCCAAACCGTGCGTTAACCAGCCACGGAACAAGTCGTGAGAACTAAACTCCGTTCTCTCCCCGTCTTCCTGCTTTTCACTTGTGCAAATTCCCGCTTTAGCCGTTTACTTGGGCCGGCATAATAAGAGATATTGCGCAATGCCTCCTCTTTCCTCACGGCTGGTTGCACGTGAATTAGGCCCGATTCACGCCCTACGAATAATCAGATAATCTCCAACGAGCACCCGCCTAACGAGCCCTTAGTAGCGAGGAATAGTTGATGGCCCGCCTTCACAGTTTTTCCGATAATCCTGTTAGTACATTTTTTCTGGCATAGAGCAAGATAAAAAGTCAATATTTCCCCCGGCGCTGGATTCTCGGTGAATTTACCATGAAGCTAGTACCATCCTCGACACCTGCTCACTTTCTAATGGCGCGGCCACGGGTCATGCGTTATCTCTTTAATGACAGATCCAGCGGCCTGACTCACGATATTCCGCGACTTCCTCACGATTCGTGAATCATCCTTGAAGATCCTTGAAGACGATGCTAAAAATATAGGAATCCTTGAGGGATGTCTCGTTCTAGCACTAAAGAAATATGTCGAAGAAAAACGTACGGATTGTGTTATCCGAAGCCGCGGCTTTTTTCTACGCAAACAACCAAGAGATTTGGAGACCTGAATTGGCAACTTATACCGCTCCGCTCGGTTTTATACGATTCAACGGACGTTCATACGTTTTCCTCTGTTTCCGTCTACTCGAAAGTCGGCTCTGCCGGCGCATCTATACGTGTACATGTCGGCAGGAAATACAGGCGTGTCGGTTTCTCGGCAATATCGAGACAAATAGGAAATCGATTTTATCGAGACCATTGCTTTCCCGTGCCCGGAAACGAGCTTATTATCCGCTTCCGTCTGCTCGTCAATTTTCCAAACCTAAGAACGTCGTTATCGACCATAGTCAAAGGTTATTGAATGAATTTTATTCAATCTCCGCAGGAAGACTGAAAAGTCAGTTAACATATTCTTCGTAGTGACGAGAAACGATTTATATTCGGTACTCGACGATCCTGCGAAAAGGTGTACTTTTACTCACGCGAGAATCCCAAGATTCGATCGAACGCACTGAATATTTGATAAATCCCACGAATGTTTCGAGTACCTACCGAAAGTAGTTCCTAACTGAAAATCGATTTTAGCCATCACGTACGGCGAGCTCGTTGACTTTTTTATAGCAGAGAGGAGGTCAGGCGTTCGTTGAAACTGGGTCAACTTTGAGGATAGATTGAAAGATAAATAATGTCAGTATTTTGATGTTTGTTAGTTTTTCCTGTTGCCGGAATTCTCCAACTGGAGTGGCGCAGAATCGATGCGAAAGCCGAAGGGGTCGTCGCTGAAACTCGTTTGCGCACAAACTCACAGACTTCTAATTACCTAGTCCAATTAATCCAATTGGTAATTGCCTACCAATTACCAACCCGCCGGCATTTTGCCACTTGTTAATGCCATATTCATTTGAGCCCTACACTAGACGAAAGCGTTATCGTCACCATTACGCTAATGGAATGCATTGCGTTGCTCACTTTGACCTTTTCTATGCACATATTAATACAGACTTGCGTACATGAATTTTATGAAACCAGTCGACGAGCCACTTTTCACTTTCAAGTGATTTCGCAATCCGTTAAAAACTTGTTTCGTTTATGTTTCGCGAAGGGGCGAATATTAAATGTCTCCGAGCGGCTCCGAGCAAAATGAAATGACAGAATGGACGGTAATTAATAGGTTTGATGGGTGTTGTTGGAAGGATCGATTAATGTGGGTTATCGTAGGTATATCTGTAGGTATATCTGTAGGTATATCTGTAGGTATAGATGTACATATGCGCTGGAGGATCGTGCACAGCTGTGCATCGGCTAACCTGCGGCACATGCATACATATGTACAATATGTCTAACCGCGCGTTCACCCCTACCACCATCCAGCTCGACCGCAATTCACCTTCCTCACCTTGATTATCCTCAAACGCGTTCAACATTTCATTTACTAATGTTTAATATCAATTAGCGCGACATAATAGTAAACCTATTTGGATGGAAGATTCATGTTAGTCGCTATTAGCATAATTATTGCCGTCGGTCGAAACGCCGAGCGTGAATAAACGAGTAATCTCGGCTCGTTTGGAAACGTGTTCGGACCATTGTAGAGCTCGCTCGTTTTCTCACGTGTCGTCGGAGGTTCCGTTGCGGCACGTGGGTGCAAGAATGCACGCGTGCCCCCCTCCCTACTATAAATTCATCGTCGCTTATGCTCCCGATACGCTGTATAAAAACGACTCATTCATTCGACTAAACATTCTCCACTTACGAGATCGATTAATCTTGCACGTTTCTTAGTCGTGCTCTTTCACCGAGACAAAATGCACCGTAATTTTTGGTCCCATGGTTTTTTAATCGACGATCGTTTAACTCTGACGTTGCTGGTCGGGATTTTCGCGACATGAATAAAAATGAAATGGCAAAGAGCGAGGGAGCAATCCTTTAATCACCTCAGAGCGGACTTCCTAATGAAAACCTGCCATCTTAATTTCGCGGTTTTGTTGGAGATTGGAGCTTGGAGCTTGGAGCTTGGAGCGAGGTGCTTGGAGCGAGGACCTATCCAACAGTAGAAGAGGATCTCGTCTCGACAGGAAAAGGGAGGAGGACGGGGAGTGCAAATGGTTGGAAAGTAGCGACCGGGTGGCGAACCAGGGACTATAATTAAATATAATCTAACCGAGCGTCGCGTTGAAACTGTGCAAGGAAAATTAATTGTACGACTGCGTCGAGAGAGCCCTCACGCTTTTTTGTCTTTTAATTGCGATTCTCCCGGCATAGCTGCCATCACCAGCGACCAATCCGACCACGACAACGATCACCGCGGATCTCCAGATAGACGGAGATTCGGCATCTCACGTTAAAGACGTCTTATGGCCTCTCGAGTTTATACAAATGCCGCTACTTCTCATTTCAATGAAATTCTTTTACGAGCCTCCGCGGAAGCTAAATGATATTAAATCGTTGGGAAAATGCAACATTCGTACGCATAATTGTGCCATTCGAGTAATTAAAAAGATACAGAATAGCACCCGAATTAGCGTTTGATGGATAACAATGACAAAAGACACTTATAATCCACGCAGAAATGTAGAAATGGTCACCTTTAAAGAATTTGCATGGAAACGATCTGCCGAAGCGTAAACTGTGTTTTACGAGCCGGTGTGGGTGGCGGGCTGGCGGGCTGGCGGGGTTGCGGGGTTGCGGGGTTGCGGGGTTGCGGGGTTGCGGGGTGGATAGGGCAAGCGGACTTTGACGCATTCAATGTCTGTATTGAATTTCCCGGCCGCGTCGTTGGACTATCCGCGCTTATCCTTGCATCCATATAGAATACACAGGAGTACCATTGCATTCGTGGAGAATTCAGCAAGCGTAAACCTAGCGGACTTTTCTTCGGCCATGTGCGACCGTCGGAGCTATGACTTTCGACATTCCCACGATGTCCTTTACGATTTTACGTCTACGAACCGGCGACGCTCTCGATATCATAAGTTTACGGATCCCTGAGCCTGGGAAACATGTCACGTTTGGTTTGCGCGGGGGAAAGCTATAGTAGCGAAGATCGATCTAGGAGCATTAGAGCATCTCCTGTCTGTTGGCCTATGGTCATGGAAAAACGCGGACGAAGGAAGTGATTGCCGCGAAACGATACGGCTGCAGAAATCCGATTCGATCGTATTTCGATATCGCTCGATACAGGATACAGGATACACGATACACGATACACGATACACGATATACCAACTCCTCTACTGATGTATGCATCTCGTTACGCAAGACGCACGTATGACTGGCCTGAAATCTACGCCCGTGAGGTTGACCTTTCTTTGACAATTCATGGATGGACCATCGGACGTACTGATCGTCGAACGAATGGAAAGCTCGGCCGAGAATTTCCATCCGAAAATAAATAAAATCTGGGTCGCGGCAGAACGACCGGCGAATCAAGAGAAGGAGAAACTTTGAGAAGGCTCCTTCCGACTGGCATTTTCCATTGCTTCTCCGCGTGCGCACAGAAACATGAGTAACACGCTCACGACGTGTCCATGGACCTGGACGTTTATATTTGCCGGGACATTTTATCGTCCGTACTTCCGCCCCCAGTCCCCCAGAGCGGCGGTCGACACTTGATTTGGCAGTAATGGCCAGAGAAAAAAACGACTCAGCGGAGAGGAAGAAGTAAAAACGATGGATACGAAAGAAAACCTGGAACCCCTCGCTTAGAAGTAATACGTTTTTGAACGATGGATAACGTTCGGGTAACGTTCATCGTCAATTCGAAAGTTTAGTCAAGTTTTCACCGATATCGGAAAACCTATGGCTATTCTACCGATATTCCGCGCGAGTCTTTAGTCTTTCTTTTTCACTTTCGGCTTCCTTTTTCATGGTAGGCTATCGAAGCGCAGCGCGATTATTGATATGAAATGGTGCGCGGAACAATTTATTGGGCCGATCCGCCGGCCACGGACGTGCCGTTACATCGGAATCGAATAAATCTTCATTTTATGGCGAAACTGAACGTCCCATGGGACATTTACATCTGTGCCCCCACCTATCCCATCCCTCTTTGGGAAATACTGTGCGGATCATCGTGTATCGATCACCCCGATGTGTACGTATCATCGTGTACGTACTTATTTGTACATTATTGTGCGTACACCGCATAGGTCGGCATGTATTCGTGAACGACGGTAACGGTTCCCGATAGACGGGGCCAAACGGAAATTCTCCATTCTGGAAAAGGCACCCGCTTAAAGACGCCTTTTTCACTAATTATTTTCAACGAGTCGCGGCAAATGCGCCAAGACCGCAGAAACGCGGCCATCTCATTTGACGAAAAGACTACGACACATCGCCGTGCTCGTGCAGCCCCCTGGCTATTAAGGGGGACCGCCGAACGAGGGAGCGCCATGTATTATTTCGTGTCCAGAGTGTACTTTATCGCAGTCAGATTTCTGACGCTTCGACCCTAATACTCACGGGAGTTTTTCGACAATTTCCGTAGACGACAGTTTTGTCGCTATCGATCGCCAGCCAAACAGAATCTCCACGGATTTTCCCATATCATATTTTTATTACGCTTTCATTCGCCACAAAAAATACACGGGTCCTTTGAAACTGACGTTTTCCGAAATAATGGTTTCTTCACGTTTATCATGGGACAAGCTTTTTCTTTTTTTTTTAAACCAGCCCAACGAGAAAAAGAGAAAACTATGAGCGTCGACAATGCCTTAAACTCCGGTCAGCTGTCCCAGAGCAGAATGTTGCAGAAGTGCTGCAAGAGCACTTTGTTGGAAAATTATTTGCCCGTTGTTCAAGAGGCGACTGCCGAAATTTACGAGCGGTTGGCCGTGCGCGTAGTTATCCTTAATGGCTTTCATAACGATCCTTTCATTATCAACGGCACGTATGCCCCCGGAATAACGATCCTTTTCGCAGAGGCTAGGATTGGTGATTGTTAAAAACGGTCAACGTTAACTCCGTAGTTTTATCGTAAAGGCGCGTCTCTTACGATGAGCCCTTTTTCCCCTACATGGCCATTCGGGACGTCATTTTTCCCCCTCGTTTTCAGTTCACCTCCCGCCGGTCCATCGAGGCGAATGGGGACGAAGCAGGTCGATCGAGACGGGGGATGATACTGTGCGAGGAATTTTCATGCACAGCCAAGCGCGGCAACCCGTCGTCGTCGTCCTCGCCGTCCTCATCATCCTACCTATACAACACGAGACTCACATGCAGGCCCGTTGCTTGTGAAATACCCTTTAATGTGCGTCTACACACTGCTATGGCTGAGTCTACGAGGTATACATGAACCGCACCGAACCAGAGGCTAAGACTTAAAGGGGTAGTTACCCGTCCATCCGTACAACGACCGACAATCACGGCGCTTTATTCTCCATTTTCTCGTAGTTTACTTTTTCTCCGACGACTTTAGACCTGCCTGAGACAGATTTTCTGGAGCACCGTTTTTGCTTGGTGAACAAGTAAATAAACTCAAATGAAATGTTTAATGTATTTTCCTAGCTCGCAGAAAATGCCAGGCTCGATCGTAGACGTGGCGATATAAGGGAAGAGCCGTCGGAAAGAATGTTTCTTCCTGCCATTATCATACGTCAGTGACGCAGAAGCTGAACCTTGGCCAAGAACAAAATCCTCAAGATAAGACGATCTACGTTCCTCGTACTTTTCCTAGCCTACCGTTCCCCTTACCCCTTTTCCCTTTCTCGTGTAGAGACTACGTCGTCGAACGCGAGAACCCTAGCGACCTGGATTTCTCCGTGTCGTTGACGCTCGTGATTAAAAGTCTCGCACTTGCCTTCCTTGTGTGTAAGCCGCCGGCGGCCTTTGCTCGCCATGACGTCGCCGTAACCCGTCGCCGTAACCCGTCGCGGAGTTTCCATTAACTTCGATTCTCATTGAGGCGAATATGAAACGATGAGGACCGATAAAGTATTTCCATAAAATCCCGCAGAACACTGGCAACGCCTTTCCTCCCTTCGTCTCTTCTCGACTGTCGTTATTTTTTAATCGTTGCACACCGGCGGATAGTCTCGGATTCGATGAGGTGTTACCGCAATTCATTGTACGAAATGAGGAAGCGTGTTCCATTTGCGAAAGATCGATAAGGTAGGACAGGCCTTAGATTAACTTTCTCCCTCGGCTTGCTTATCCGTACTGTGATCCTTCTCAGTTCTCAGCCTTCGCGCGCCATCAGTCAAAGATGTCTTTACTTGTCGCTCAATCTCCCTGGTGCAAGCCCATTTCTCATATCCGAAGCCGAACATCGAATAGCCTATAAGTACCGAATCAAAAGAGCCGGTCCACGGTCGGTCCTAGGCGTGAACTCGTAGGACTTTTAAAGCGAGTTCATTTTAATCTTCGCTATTTATCGCATTCAAATGAGATATATCGAATGTACATAATGCATCGAAAACAAAAAAGTAGTTGCACTTTGTCAGACGGAATATTAATTTGAACCATTTCTCTTCTATTTGTCGATGGCCATTTCCATCCATTGATTGGAAAACATGTCGCGCGCTTTTGGGGCGATAAAATGCCCAAGGCCGGTGGAATGCACCTGCCGAATGTTGCCCGCGCGTTCAGACGAAAACACTGAAAAAACAGAGAAGCAATGACCCAAACGGTCCATCTCCCCGCGATTGTTTCCCAATACGATCCGGCCAAATTACCGGGGGACGCGATACTCCACTCCCCGCAATATGTTTCCAACGAGAATGAAGACTCTATCATGAACTCGCCTCTATCGACGAGGAATAACGAAAATGATTTTCTACCATATCAAATATATGTGTATAATAACATTTTTTAAGGACAGTAGGACGAGGGGTGTTGTTTCATAGCCCTCGGTCCTATCCGACGTCTGGTGAACGGAAGTTGAAGTCGCTGAAGGTTGCTAATCGATAAGACTTGAATCCTTCCTTATCGACGATATATTAAGAAATTTAAGCGGGTAAAACAGATCCCTACTAAGTTAACCATTACAAGTGCTTAACGGTATTGAAATGTTTTCTCGACGATGGAACGGAACGACCGAGCGTTCAAGTTCTCTGGCGAGAGCCAAAGAATCGCTTTATTGTTGATCAATGAATTTTTCTCCGAAAATAGATGATCAGTAAGCGGCTTTCAGATAATGATGAGAATGAGCGTGCCAAGTCTACTCGGACTTGCGAGCGATCTTTTACCACTTTCCTTTAACTCTTGTGCTGTTCACTTTTGCCATCACTATTTTTATAGCGGCTCTGCACACCACCGTAGCCAGGCGCAATCGACAAGTTCCTCCGCCCCATCAGCACCATGGCTTCCCCTTTCCTTTCCCGTCGATCATTTCACCAACTCGTAAACTTTCTCCACTGCAGAACTTTCGGTCGGTGTCGAATCCCCCCTTTTTATTTTCATTTTCATTCCCTTCCTTTTTCTTCGACCGGCTTTCTTCCACCCTGCTTTTTCTTCCGGTACGTTTGCTAAATTGCGGGCAAGCCTATTGACCGCTTTGAATGCGTCGTGAGAAAGGAGCAGTTTGATAGAAATTGATGAGTCTGTGCTCCGTAAGAGTAATTATTCTCGACGTTGTTTTTTAGAGATCGATGGGAATAACAGAATGGAATGTCGAAGTACATTTTGTCGTGGTCGGTAGTTGGCCAGGCTTCTCCGTCATTCGCACTACTGGCTCTGTCCGAAGTAACGGGCGAGCGGCATGATAACGGCACGCAGAGGTTTTCGAGGCCGAGCGGATTAGAGCAGTGCACGAGCCGTCCTTCTCTTCCGATACACTTGTCACACTCGTCACACTCGCCACGCTCGCCACGCTCGCCACACTCGCCACACTCGCCACACTCGCCTACGGCTCTACACGTTTCTCAGCGGCATTACGCGCGGCTAACATAAGACGTAATCAAACTTGCTTCTACGATGCACCTGCAGGCTATACCCGAAGCCTCCGTTGAGGCACATTCTTCAGCGACAAAACTCCAACGTGCGGCGATCCGTGCCCGAAATTTTCTGCCGCAGTTTTCAATATCCCTTACGAGCCAAAGTTTACGAGCCACCACCCTTGTTTTTCCGGGCTCTGGGACTTTGCCTTTCCTACGTGCCGTAATATCCCAGTATCATACGTCAAACGTCACCGTCACCGTCACCGTCCCTACCCTTATAAGATATGTACGTCTCCGGATATTGCCCGGATACGAGCCTTATGTCTTCCGATTTTCTTCGAGGGTGCCGAAGATATTCAAAAGAAACATTTCTTCGAAACGAATCCACAGCCATGGAACGACATGAAAAAAGTAGAATGGAGTTAAGTCGGAGGCGAGAGTAAATTATCCTCCGTTGCTATTGGCATGTTGGAGTAGAAGGAAGAATCGATTCCCCCGATTCATCTCGCTCCACGCGGTGGCTGTTCAATGTTATTACTTAGTTTTGTACGATGAATTAAAGGCAATAAGGGAGGGCCAAGCGGTATGGTATACATAGTATATCTTGCCGATCTTCCGATCTTCCGATCTTCCGATCTTCCGATCTTCCGATCTCCGTATCGACGACCAAAGGAGGAGCAAGATGGTCGTCTCCTCTTTCGTCCCTCCGTCGGTTCCTTCGCATTGTGCTGTCCGCTACAGTTTATGTATTTTTACTCGGCCATTGGAACGATACCGCCGTCGAATAACTCGAGCGTGTAAAACGCGCAAAGCCATCCGCGCTCATCGCATACCGGACTTACTTTTCCGCGATTATCCTTCCGCTGGAAAGCAATAAAACGGCCAACAAGGAGCAACAAGCAGATGAGCCAGCACTTAATGCGGCCCTCTTCGGCGGGCGCGGTTGTCACGATTGAATAAATTACAAAATATATCTTCCGCATTGCGCCATATATTCATTCCTTTTTTTCAAGACTTACAGGTTCGTTAGTGAATGGAGGTGCGTGACGGCAGGGTAAATGGCCGGTGCTTGCTGGTGGCCAGTTGCTCTCGTTACTCCTTTTTTCATGTTTCCGGCGATTCGGCTAACCGGATGGGTCCGATTGCAGATCGCACAACCCATCTTTCTATGCTGACGAAAATGTTGTATCGAATGGCAAGAATATAGACGGCTGAATCCTCGCCGGTCCTTGTTGGCCACTATAAGTCGATGCATCTCCGGAGACATTTATGCGAGAAGCACGCGCCTATGATAATATGTGGTCGCGCGTAGGTATAGCCCGAGGGAATAGTCTTTTATACGTATACAGAGACGCCTTGGCAATGAATCCAAGCCCGTCCCTACTCTCCTTACCTCTTTAATGTCTTCTGCCGTCACATCGGGCAAGTTCAACGATCCGGTACCGTTACTTTTCTAGCGAACGCCGTTGAGAGTGGCCTCTCCGGTCCTCGGAAGGACGGCTCTCTCGTGGACACCTCGAAAGAAGATGGGAGCTGGAATTTTCGGCTATTTTCGACTTGAAAGTCCCTCCTTTCGGCGCCCGCCATCACCGAGAGTCCGCCCCTCCCCCGCCTCTCCCCCGTCTCTCCCCCGTCTCTCCCCCGCCTCGCAGACGCTTTATTTTCGCAACCGTCTCGCGTCTTACAATTAGAACCTCACACACGACGTTTACCGATCAATGACGATCTGACAAACAGGACAAACTATTCCTAAATATTATCCATGAAAATATAATGTTGGCAAACGTCTAATCTTAGCGAGAGAAACGACGAGATTGCAGGAGATTTTTTGCGACATACATTCGTGGTGAAAAGCAGCAGGAGGGTTCCAGCATAGAATCGTGTTTGTATGTGTCCGTGGACCAGTCGTGCCGAGATCTTTCCCTGTCGCGTGGAAAGTTCGTCATTAACCTCCGGCACAGTTGCGCCATTTATCAAGGTGACATCTTTTACTGTGAGCTAGATAGCACGATATTGTGAAAAAGTTGTAACGATGCGCATCAAAGTAAGAAATTGTTGTAGCGAAAATTCGATGTTGCGCGCCCGACAGAAGGGCGCGAACGCGAAGCGACAGAGCCGACGACAGAGCCGACGACAGAGCCGACGACAGAGCCGACGACAGAGCCGACGACAGAGATCCTTCGATGACCGTTTGTCGCCGGATAAACCGATTCTTGAGAAAAAGGATTATCCAGTGTAAGCCATCGAAATGTCGGTGCATGATGAATCGAGTGTGGAGTGTGGAGTGTGGAGAGTGCATTTCATACGTAGCATCGTGGATCATGGACTCGAGCGTTTCCGAGGCCGATCGGTCCTCTCCGGCCCTCACCGGCCCTCACCGGCCCTCACCGGCCCCGGAAACGGTCCGCAGCATCGCGCGGACTTGTCAGTCCGCGACAGTCCGCGACGAGCCACCGTTTCGAGTGCGTATCGTTCCATTTTCTAGCGCACACTCAACAAATTTCTTTTATAAAGTGTCGTGCAGTGTAAACCAGTGAAATCGATGTTTCTTCTCGATATCGTTGACTTTTCCGATCGGAACGATGGAACGTACATTAGGATCGTATTTTCCAGACACTTGGGAGAATTTCTCCGAGGCGATAGCCGCTGTGCCGCGTTTCACTCGGCCATCATAAATTTACGGCCAATGATAAAGACTGATTGAGGGTAAACTCGGAGGTACATGGATTTTCTGAAATTTGACACAATTTAATGTATTCGAGTGGCAAGTCGTAACTACACGTGTGCGCTTTCCTGTCGACCCCTCCAGTGGTATGACGTTGGAAAATTTGCTTGAAAATTCCGCCAGAGGAATACCGTCAATACATAAATCGTCAATACATAAATTAAGGTTGTAGGATTTGAGCAATCGACCTGTTCCGTCTTTCCAATGACTGATTAGATGGCCCGGATTTAAACGTTATGTAACTCGCGTATTCGCGCATTAAATCGTAGAAATCGATTAGTATTGGTTGGATCGTGCTCGATCGTGGTTTCACGCTCTCTCACAGATTTATCCTGGCAACTGGCAACTGGCAACTGGCAACTGGCACATACGGTTTGAAGACTCTTAATGGCCATTTCGTGAGGTACGATTACGCAAAGACGTGATTCTCGTTGGCGGAGGAAATGACCCCCTAGATAATTCGTGGACGGACCGCCCTCGATTGGTTCCCATTTGACGTCTGTCGTCGACACTTGGGCCAGCCAAGGCTGCTTTTATCATCATCTAGCTGGACATTTACTGTTAGACAGACGTCGAGCCGTGAGTGCTCTCCTCCTGCACCTATCTCTCTTCCTCTCGCTCTCTCCCACTCTGACTTTGTCCATCTGCTCGATCTCGGGACGCGAGAGCCTCTCCGATCATCTCACATACACGCTCGAGGATAATCGATCGAATTCAATAAACTCCCCGTTCAATACGATTCAACCAATAACCGACTTCCTCGGCGAGCAAAAAATAATGAAGACAATGGTCTTTCGATCACATCATTTTCCGCGGGACGTTCAAATGATCGGCTCAATAAACGATGCAAAGGTAATTTTCCGATCGTAATGAAAGAAGCAGCGAAGCTGCAGATGGCGAAGATCTTGAGCGGCGAGTCTACAAGAAATTCACTAACTCGGGCCTCAGCGATTGTTCGGCTTTTATTTAGCACTCCGATCGTTGCTTGGATCATTAGGGATTTCTCGAGGAGAAGCCGGATACTCGGGGAATAGCACGTTGCTTGCTGAAATAACGGGGAATTTACTCGTGAGAAGCGGCAATTTCGTGAAACGCAACTTGTTACGCATTTCCTCCTTCTCTGTTGATTTGGGCTTTGGCCTTTCCTTTCGTGCGTCTCACGTTAGCGTTCACTTTTAACCGAGCCGCCGAAGACCCCAATTCCTCTCTCTGGCTTCCTTATCCGTAAATCGTCTGCAATTCGGTTGAACTTGGTCTTCTCACGCTTAACCCGACATCGCGGCACCTCCTATCGGGAAGATCGTTCTTCGGAGAAAAAAGCTTCGTCTAATGTTGCACGATGCTGCGAGTTTCTCCACACTAGTCGTACCATATCCTCTCTAGAATCTTGCCCAGAGAACAGAGGGAATTCCTATTACGCTTAATTTTTATAGGCGCAAAGGTAATGCCATTAATGGAATTAATGAATTAATGAAAGATGGAGGGGATAGAAATGCCGATTGCCACGAGGTCCAGGGAGGATTCATCCGTGGCGGATTCCCATGAAGATGCGTCCGTCCGATGTTTACGATGGATCGCGGTCGTCGTAAGTAGGCATTTGGACTCCTCTCGCGGTGCGTTCGTCTTCTTCTCTTCGGCCCCCCCCCTCTCTCTCTTTCTCTCTCTCTCTCTGTTGCTCCCCCTTTCTCTGGCATAACACTTAGAAGGGATATTCCTTGGTCTTTCGTCTCCGATATGGTTCCGTCGACTTTCCAGGCGGTCCGTTAAGCCTGTTCCTCGGTTCCGGCAAATATCAAGGTTCATTGGCAAAGCGACGTACCATCGTACTCTGAAGCAACATAGAAAGAGGAAAAATATAAATAGCTTCGTCCGTTGGGGTACTTTGAAAATGGTCTTTGACGGAGATCGCAGCTGGCTTTTCGGACGATCCCTTTTCCCATAAGGTTAAACGGCCATTTCAGCCGCTTCCCGCTTCCCGCTACCCGCTACCCGATTCCCGATTCCCGATTCTCGGTTCTCGAAGGTCAGAGGCAGGAAGAAGGTGGAAAGGTCCGACGGGGCAACGAATTCTGCTCCGTAGTCACGAAACGATTACACGTTCGCCCGCCAACTTCGAACTTGGATGCGAACGACCTCTCCGCTGCTTTCGTTTCCCTTCTTCCCTCCGCCCTCTTGTCTTGCTCGCTCTTTCACGAGTTTCTTGGACGATGGCGAAACCAGTTCATGTGCCGTGATCTTCGGGGTGATCCTCAAGGATCGTCATCTCGATCTTCGTATTCGCATAAACGCTCCGGATTTCCCTAGCTGAGCAGTCCTCCTTACGCATTCACCGTTATTTTTCACTCATCTCTCGCTGCCTTGGCATCGTAAATAAGTCATTGGTACAGGTGCAGCCTCCTTCCTTACGAATTTGAGCTCGATGGGGCCGCGAAACGACAGGTTGCACTTACAAAAGTGACGAGCGTACGATCGAGCGCAGAAAGGACAGCTTCTCGGACGAGCCTCTATTTTACAGCACGAGCAAACGGATCTGCAAGGAATTGAGCGGAATAAGCGACATAGACATAGAGTTTTCGAAGGACCAATATTTGGGTCATACAGCCTCGGAAGAACCGTTGCGGCGCTACTTGAGAAGATGGTAGCCCTTCTCCGAGCAGTCTAGCCGGGATGGACGGCGAAGAAGCAATTAATTATACGCGCGCTTAATTAAACAGACGCTCGGTGTCTCGGACAAGGAAGCTCTTCTTACGAGACCGCTGACTCTTTGATAGCGTCACTCGGTTCTCGGCACGACGCTACGAGCAGCCGCGTCTTTCTTTAAGTCTATCTCTCTTTGAAAAAGAACATTTTAATTGCGAGTGCGTAAATGACATGGTAAAAACGTGGGATCGCCGAAACGAAAAGTAACTAGTGAATGGATAGAGTGGGTTGGTGATATGGCGTTGACACCTGGACGTTGCCGTTGCCGTTGCCGTTGCCATTGCCATTGCCGTTGCCGTTGCCGAGGCAGTGCCGGTGAGAGCCTTGCCGAAGATAACTCGAACGACGATGAACTGGCCGGTACTGGAGGCGGCGCTTTCGAGCCCCTCAGTGACTCGTGCGGTGAGAGCGATATGGAGGGTCTGGACCTCTCCCTCTTCGAGCCTCAGGCAGACTCTGCTTCCTGGCGGGACTCCCACGTTCACGCCGGAACTCTCCACATTCTCCTTCGTTTCTGCGGTAAGCTACCTATCGGATTTTACGCCCCTCAAATACTAAGAATACGACGCGAATCGACGGA
This sequence comes from Hedychridium roseum, assembly GCA_963989215.1. NCBI lineage: Eukaryota > Metazoa > Arthropoda > Insecta > Hymenoptera > Chrysididae > Hedychridium > Hedychridium roseum. Next base: position 10,050,761 of record OZ022312.1, read on the forward strand.
TCGTCAGGATAGTCAGGATAGTCAAGACGACGTCAGATTCTACGTTAATGGGAAATTGAACCGGAAATAATGGCGCGTGCCAACTGCAGCCCGCTGCTCTGTGTTTATGCAGTGGATAGAAGGTGGGAGGTAGTGGGAGCGCAATGCTCTCGCCCATGGCGCTTAAGATATCGCTTAACCTTCTCCCCTCCTCTCATTCACGCGAGACACGTGTTAAGCTCATTGGCAATCGACTTAACTATTGACGTTTTAGCCTGCTAAGGGCAATACATAGCGAATTGCTTTATCCCCTCATTACGACGATCCCTCCTTCCCTGAGCCCTTGACCTTAAGAACTCTGCGAGCACCGAGAGGAGAAGCTTTTCGAGATCGATGGGAGCGTCACGGGCCAATTAAGTCAGGGAGCAAGAAGCGCGCAATGCCGCTTCGATACGGACCGTATAATCGAGATGCTCCCGATAAATCAACGTAGGTAAATGAGACGTGTAGACCGTTGTCCTCCTTTCTCGGCCCATTTACCAGCCACTTATCCGGCAAACTCGTAGGATAATCCGCTAAAAGTCTCTTTGCCGTTTCAAGCTCTTCGCCCTCTGGAGAATTCATTTTCAAAAGCAGAAGTGAAATTCCGAATTGTCGAAATGAAGGAATTTTTGGCCGTTGTCAGGAAACGTTCGGTTGGGAGAACAAAAGCCTTATATCTATGTCGCGATGTAAATGCGGCGCGCGCTTTGTGCGGGACTTTTTCCAATAATGAGCTTTGTTCCACGCTGCCTGGGCAATCGAGAGCCACGACCCGACTCGTACAAATGAGGAAACGTCGAACGTTTGATCGATCGACCGGACTCTATTAGTTGACTCCCATCGAGATGTCGACACGTGTCAAGCGTAACGATCTTACAATTAGCCAAATCCATAAGGACACCTCGTGCCATTCGCGCTTTAGCTTATTTATTGAGCCAAAGAAATTCTTCCTGTCCGTTATCGAGCATCAAGGGCTTTTCCTCGCTTGGGAGACTCGCGTAAATTCATCCGCGGTTCATCGACTCAAGATAAATATTATCGGCAAGTTGTTGGAGCCATCTGGTTTCTTTCTTGGCGCTCGAGAATACCATTAGTTCGTCGAATAGCAACGACTACGCTTCCCTTTAACATGGAGACAAGCCGAAGACAAGCCGAAGTCGAGTCGAATCGATGGAAGGCCGTGAAGGCCGTGAAGGCCGATACCTCGTGGCAGAAATGAATTATTCGGCGCAGCCGACTAGGACGACTCCATTAAAGTCCGGAAATTGTCCCGAGCTTAACGGGCCGTTTACGCCGGCGGTGCTTCGATCGACCAGCAGCCAGAATTCCCGGCAAAAGCCCTCTATCACCATCGAGTCTCGTCCAACGTCCAACGTCCAACGAATCGTCACGCGCAAATATCACTTGGATACGTGCATTTTTTCCTTTCGTCGGCTGGACAGTTGTATTATCGAATCCTTTGACTGCCGGAAAAGGAGTGCTATCCCTTATGGTTGATTTGCCGTATGCGTTGGATAATTCCGACAGCTGCCATTAGTCGAGACAACGGACGAACATGAAAAATGTATTTAGTAAGGAGCGATGCGCGCAGCGGCTTCCATCGGCTTCCATCGGCGACGAGCCGTTTTCCTGCATTGCTGTTTTGCTGTTTTGCCGCACGTGCCCTCGGCCAAGTCGCGTGTATTAATTAAATGCTGCTAAGAGGAGGGCATAGGAGCGGTACTCCGACGCGGAGTCGTAGACGAAGAGGCGGACCAGGCCAGAGGTAGAGGGTGCCTCAAGAGTCAAGAAAGAAAGAACCTCGCGAGATAAGATCGCATTCGTAATGAACTTGCCGAGTTGGCTCTCCACCCAATGAGAAGCACTCAAGTCATATCGCTTAAAAAGAATTCTTTCCGCGATCTTCGACTCTCGATCCTCCAAATCAACACCGGCAAGGGTTTCCATTGAAAGGGTGCGTCATTGGTTGCTGGAAAATCGCCAGAGACAAATGTATCTCCGAAGAGAGAGAGAGAGAGAGAGAGGAGACAAATCCAAAGTCGATTAAAAGGATCTTTTTTTAATCCTTCGTCTCGTTGGAAATTTAATGTACGACATAAATAGGTTTGCCCAAAGTTCTCCCGTCTTCGTCACGCGAGAAACTCCCTGAAACTTGCTTATTGTTAGATTCTGCGACTCGCGGAAACTTTGTATAACGCCATTCCGCGGTAGCATTCATTTTCGAGGCGTACGTGGTTGTACGTCGAAAAGTCAAGTGATGTCCCTGTCGCCTCGTGTCGCTTCTCTTTCAAACTTCCTACCGTCTTCCGCGCATATCGACTCGAGCTTTCATAGTCGACGTAGTTTAGTCGGTCGATCATCACTAGACTCGGACGGTTCTCTTATTCACGTTTTAGAAGCGATTCCATTTGGCGGCCCTGCATTCAATGCACATTGAACGCAACGAAGCTCTCTTATTTTTCCTCGCGGGAACGTTTAGCACGGAATGCCTCTGTGTTGGCCGACACGTACCTTCGGAGCAAGCGTAATGCCAAATCCTTTCTTTCCCTTTTCCTCGATTCTCCTCTCGCGAAACGGCGAAAAAATCATTGGCAGCTAGAAAATTATAAGGCACTTTGATGACTCTCCTTCTGCCTCGACCGCGATTCCTCCGCGGTACCTTCCTTAGTCCTGTATACCCTTTCTAATCGACAGCCAATTTGACAATATCACGCGCCGCATAAAAAATGGCTTATTTTCATATTTTTCAGAGGCCGACTGCTGCGTCGGAGAAAGCGCCGGCGAAGCATGCTGGGAGCCTTGTTATTGCGTCCTCTTGCAGGACGAACAGACCCTTACGGCTTACAGGAGCGAGGATATGGCCGTAAGTACATTTCCTTTTTTCCTCCAACAGACAACGCAGGTGCTTACGGATTACAAAAAGCTCAGAATACGTTTCCTTACGTTTCCTCGTTCCTCTCTCCCCCCCCCCCCCTGAAATTTGCGACGTCAAAGGCTCTGCGACTGGTTTTATCACTCGGCTCAACCGCTACAAGCAGAAGGGATGTGCGGCTCTCTAATTTTATTAGAAACTTGTAGCCGCTCTGTCGACGGTCTCACTACACATGTGGTTCCTTTGGAGATGGTCGATTTCAAGCGAAAATTCATAGAGATCACGGGGGCTCGATGGTTTCCGATAATTTAGATAAAAAGACACAAGTCTGGACTCTCGCGAATGCATAGATTCACGGAGAGCCCGGCCAGGGTCTGTTGGTGCATACGAAGAACTGGGGGAGGAGCAAAGCCTCTTACCTAGCGTGCCGTGCCGTGCCGTGCCGTGCCGTATCGTGCCATGCCTCAAAACTGATACCAATCACGAGTGGTCTCTTGAGAAAGAAAAACACCTAAAGAAGAATCCGGCGATTCTTTCTTTACGAGCCGGAGAAAGATTTTTCAGCCCTTACATTCCCACTCGAAGACATTACGTATTTACAGTCTAGAATCCGGCACCCCACCGCTCCCGGAGACGTAACATTATCTTTCAAGCACGTTTCTTCTTCCTTGGAGAAGCTCGACGCTCGAAGCTCGACGCTCGAAGCTCGACGCTGGTCCATTTGATTCCCCGGCTTACAGCCGTGTCGCCTTGATCATTTATACTGGATCGTGGGGCAAAGCCGAGTAATCGTGGTTCTCCTTCAAAGTCCAATCCCGTTGAAATTCAAAGATCGTATGAACTTTCTCTCTATGATTCGTGAGAAGCCTCGGAAGGCTGGTAATCCGACGAATTTCTCGAATCCACACGAGCGCCCCTACCGAGAGAGGTAAAAGGCCACGAAAAGCTCAGGAAAAGACGGCCTCGTTTCATCGAACCACGAAAAGAGGAGACAGGGAAATCGGGAAATGCGTGCACCTTCGTCTTTGTCCCCGAACGAGAGGAGACTCAGGGCTGAATACGACGAGATAGCCGAGTTCCTCGAGTTTCATAAAGAAACATGTCCATCTTCAATTGGAACGCATAAATCGCAAGGAAATACCAGTATAATGGACGACGTGTCATCTGTTGACGGCATTAACATTCTAAGAGGATTTGGATTAGAGGGAAAAATGGTTGCTGCGCGGCGTTGAATGAATGGCCAAGAAGCTTCTCGCTCGACTAGCGTCCACGCGACAGGATGTGTCGCTTTCATTAGGTCCATTGGAATAATAGTACCGAAGCCATTTCGATCGGAAGTCCCCGTGGGGGACGCGAATCGTGCGAGAACCAGCCGAAAACGGATAACGGACTAACCAAGGGATCGTATAATGAGAAATAAATTTTCCATTTACGGTATTCCCTCCTTTCTTTCGCCCGCATCGTCCAATCTTGTTATCGACGTAACCTGTCCGCATTAAGCACTTTACTTCCAAATTAATTATTCCATTACATCTGCGAACAAGGGATGAAACTTGTGCTGTACGGGGCGTTGGCCTAGAGCAATTCAATACGTTTGATCTTATATGAACGGCCGCCATTCAGTCGGTTCCTCGCGGACTGAAATCTATTGTCAATTAGTTGACGTTAGGTGAAGAAGGCATCGAGGAGGACGGTGCGTCGAGCCGAAGAAAAGAGCCTTTATTGGTGGCTGAGAGACTTCCGGGATGGGAATCGATTCCGAGGTAACCGCTAGATCTATTATCGTGGATCGCCGGTGAAAAGGGAGTGGGAGCCAAGTGGCGCAATCATAAGAACGGATTGGATCGAGGGGAATTGCTCGTGTCGGTCGAATCGAGGTGCCAGATCGACAGACTCCTCTATCGCTCTACATCGCTTTAATATCAATCGTTCCTCCGATTTTCGCCATTTTCGCCATTTTCGCCATCTTGGCGGATCGATATAGGAAATGCTTGTTTTGACAAAACGGTGTGCGTGCAGGAGCTGGATTTTTTATTGTTCCTCGACAGATTTAGTACATGGATAAATGAAGAGTTGTTAATTAGCGGCGTCACCGGTCGATTAATTATGCAGACTCGTCTGGCGTACGTACGCCGAGTACCGAGTACCGAGTACCGAGTAACGAGTAACGAGTAACGAGTAACGAGTAACGAGGTGCAGAGGTTATTGTCGTCAGTGAGAGCCGCTTAATGGGGCGGAATAGCATTTCTCTCGCGGCTATCCGTGGAAAGTGAAAATGTTGCAAAGTAAATTCATTGGCAAACGTTCCGCAGGTTACTCATGCAAATGGATCGTTTGGCATAATAATCCCATTGGGCCTTGCTAACGGACAAGTTTCTCTCGCGAAGCCTCTACGTTAATTTCACCGTTAAACTTATCACGTAAATACGTCGTGTACGTTTCTCTGGTTGTTGAAAATAATTAGTAATGGCACATTATGTTTGTTTGGACGCAGCTCTTCGCCGGGACAGCCTGTTTGTTCAAGTCTCACAAGAAGGTTTGTTGCTTACGCTACAGCTCTCATTTGTTACGTTTGCACCTGCCCGTATTTAACGTATCATCCAGTGGAAACATGAGCAAGGACCTTGAATGGCCAGGCTTCCATCGCGTAACACCTTATCCGTTATTTTTTATCCGTAATTATGTTGATTAGCACTTACGTGTCTCTATGTAATGTTATGTTTCTGTGTTGCCCCCAATATGTGTAATATCTGCAACGGCCGATGGCCCTTGAAACGCGCCTACGAACAATTGGCCCGTGGGATTAAATTGTAACAGGCCTGCTTGTGCCAGCCGTAACTCCAGGCCAACCTCTTGCGTTCCCCCTCCGCCTTCACATCCTTCCTTCCCTGTAAAAGGACTCTTCCCATACCTTCTGGGTCCTTTCTTTTCAATACTCTCAGTTTGTTTGTCCCCGACGGTTATCTTTGTCTTTCGCACCGAGCTATCATGGTCCTCCGTTACACGACCGACCTTCCTCTCGGCATCGTCTTTTATTTTTCCACGACACAGAGCCAGCCCATTGATCCGCTAGTAATTCCCTTTCCTTGCACGTACCTTCCTTTACCTTCCCGCCTAGAGGATTTGCGACGAAAGTTTGGGCAAATTTCATTGTCCGTTATCTTCTCTAGGCTAATAACGACCGGTACTCTGTACTTTGCGAAACGCAGCTTAGTTTTGAAAATTTATTCAGTAATTGTTTGGAATGTCCGGCATTCGTAAGGCGCGTACATGAATTAAACGAGTAGCGCGACCGAGAGGAAATGAGGTGAGATTTCGTCTTGTCGCGTGCTACAAAAAGAATGCTAATACATATGTAGTAATTGGTGTCTGGTGCCGTGGATGGTCGTGGATGGTCGTGGATGGTCGCGTGGAGGCTACGGTACCGCACGCTCGTGTAATTGGACGCATTGGTTCGCGCCCGGCTGATAATTGCAGTTAGCGCGTTAACTGTAGACTCGCGATCGATCTCATGTCCCGACAGTCCGCCCACCTCCTCGTCCCTTGGCTAATTGCTCGCGCCGAAAGTCCAAGCTACGCCTGTCGCTGCCCGGACGATCATTCCTCTCATCGTATTTGTCACATATTCCCAGAATGTCTAAGATGAAACTTTCTTCCATCGTTGGCTCCTTTTGCGGACATTGAGACGAATCTTACGCTCGACTTGACGGCACATTTGTCGTTTAACGAGCCCTAATTAGTGACGTCAGCCAGTAGTCATGTCCATATACGATATTTTAAGATAAACCGGGCAGACGCGCTCGAATCGTCATTCGAGGATCAACGCTCCTCTCGTCTCTCTTGGATCGTTTATCGCGAGAAACACGAGCATCCCTCGGTTACCAACGTCTCCGCCGGCAAACTTGCTTGACAATCCGATGACACTGACGTTGCAGTTGCGGTTGATTAAAAGTGCCAAATCGTTGAACCCGCTTTAAAGAGATGGACGTGATACGGGGTTACGTGAGTGTCTCCTCATCGTCTCAACCGTTCGTTCAAATCACACGTTGGCCCATTGCGCCCTACTAAATTCCAAGATTAACATTTCGTTGTTGCACGTCTCGTGGGTTTCTTCGCTATCATGTGGCAAGCAGTATCGTAAGTTGTTGTCCGATGACAAGGCTTGTTTCGAGGCTTCTCATACTACCATGGTCGGCAGATTATAGTTATCCTTGTGTGTCGTTTTGTAATCTGTGTTGTGAGACTGGATATGCAGTCGTGTTCGTCTTTTTACGTCTTATGTTAGAATACAGAAATAATATTGATGTCAAAGCTAGCGCATTATCGAGCAAACCGATGTTACATGTGAGACGTTTAGTAGGAACTTTGTAATCATTCAGTAGTGAAAATGCGTGAGATTTGGTCGCAAGCCATTCCAGCAGTCGGCCGAAATTTTGACAAGTGTTACGTTATTTCTTTCAGTTGGGAGACGCAATGTTCGTCGAACTGCCGCGGGTTCGGCTAGACGGCGGAGCACGTGCGTTTCGACAACATTGGGGCTACGAATCTCGATCGTTAGCACCGCCGCCGCCGCCGCCGCCGCCGCCGCCGCTCATCGAAGAAGACGAGGGTGCAATCGAGCCGGAGACAGTGAGTCTTCGCGAAGCCAACACCGCTTCTCCCATAGGTAAGTTTAGATTTTCACTCAATTTTTATGCGTCTGCAGATGTTACCGGCCGAGCAGTAAATCGCTGCATTACCGGCCGGACAGAAGCCTCGGCCGATATCGCAGAACACCTTTCTATCGATCGTGCACTACTTAGAAACCTACATGACCAACTGATGATAATTGCTCCAATTCTTTCTTTACATGTATAATATGTGTACGTATATGACACCTGATGTGCTATATATTTTTACGAAATGTACCATCGACAAGTATTATCAATTACAGAAATTAATCTTTCAGATGATTGCGTTTCGTAAGAAAATATCACTTATAAATCGTCCATTCTGCGAAAAATAACAATAAGATGTTTGGGGATAGGCTTATCGTTGCGGGTTTTTAGGATAAACAACATGTCAATATTCTTGTTGTACAAATTAACCAGATGGAATTACTAGGGCTAGTATAAAGTTGAGAACCACTCGTTGGAAGACTTTGTGGTGTGATGATCGGCGATGCATTGTCCGAAGCACCGGATGTGCCCTCACCGGAAGAACCATCCTAGTCTGTGAGCCATCCGACCGCCACGTACCACACTTTTGTTCCCTCCTTTCGACTGGCGGGTCGATAAACATTTGAATGCACATTTTCATACCGCATCAATGTCCTCTTGTCATTGCGATGTTGACACTGTCAAGGCGTTTGGATGTTGACGGCTTTGGTGAATTAAAGCCGCGCTAGTCTCTGCACGATAGAACTTTCTACTTTGCTCGTAACAAAAACCCACCGAGGCCTCGATGTTACGTTGGTTTTGTCTCATTCGCACACTCCTGCGTGGCGACCCTAATTGCCCTATTGTTTGCCGTGGATAATTCTAGACGCGCCTATAGGAACTGCTAAATTTATGCTGTTGCTTTACGGTAGCGCCGAGCTACGGTAAAACATGTGAGAAATTTCAGTGGATTAACTGCACTGCTCATTTTCTAATCTTCCTCGGTCGCTGTAAATGAACTCATTATAAAATATTATACTTCTGGAGGTAGTCATTCGTACGATTATTCCGTGAGTTGCGATCAGGCCTTGCCTGGGATACTACGTTTATTTGGTAAAAAATAGAGATTCCTGTGCGAAACCACAGGCTTATCGAGAACCGACGACCGACAACCGACAACCGCACATCCTCTGCTGATTTCAAGACAGCTTGAGAGCCTTTGGACGGCCAGTCTGTCGTGAACTTTATCAGCGATACGTTCTTCGAAGTTTCCCAATTTGCGCGACAGTTCTGAGATTCCAAGGAATGTTGAAGATGGAACTGATTTCCCGTTGTTGGATGGGTGATTTGGTTTCCCCGAGCGGTTATGAATTGGCACGAGAGCATTGCCAGTCGATCTAACCAGCAGCATGAATCCTCCTCGTCGAAAGAGTCCTCTGTGCCGGATGTGATAAAAGTGCTCTCGTCTTTCTCGGCTTCCTCGGCCAGCTCGCGGGACAACGGCAAAAGCGTTGCTTCACGTCGTCGAAGCGATACAAACAGCCGCGTTAGTCGCTGACAACAAGTGCGCGCGGGATTCACTAACAAGTCTTCTGCATTTTTCCCTCAAGTTTCCCCTTAAACTCTGTAACTAGCCGAGCGGAAGGGCCTTCGGTTTTGACAACTTTGCGCATGTTACTCTTGTCTTCCGGCCATTTCTCGAGAATACCGTAAACTTGAATCGCGAAAACAACAGTGCTGCGAAAAGAAGGTTAAAGATATATACGTAAATAAGTTTTCAAGATGACAAAGAAGAGGGCTACAAAGTGCGCGAGTGAAGGGCGGGGCAACGTTGAAAAGTGGTCCATCTTGGGATAACCCACTTGGTTGACTTACTGCTCGACAAAACAGACTTGTTAAGTTTCCACGAGGTCATATCTACGTACCGTCGAGTGCAGACATTTGCCCTGCATTTACCAGGCGCAATTCGCATTAACAAACGACGGCAATATGAATCATAGAAAAGTATGGAATTCAATAGTACGCCGGAAAAGGAGGAATCATCTGGACTTAAGTCCCAGGGACGAAAGTTCAGGGGATGGAACTTGTGAGTCTAGTGTCATTGAAATTCTTCATTTCACGAGAAATATATTATTTTCTCCCAGCCAATACCCGCTTACGTTTTCCCGCTTTTCTCTAGCCTATCTGCCTTGCAATGTCGGTTTGTACAAGTTGACCAGTCACGACTTAAAGATGCCATTTTCCAGTGTTATTGCTTTACGATATCGCGAAAAAATTGTTCTCGATGATAATTTATGAGAATGCAAAAGACGAGTGGTAGGATGGACGGTTCGGCGCAAGGTCGAGATGAGATGTACGAAGAATAGGAGAAACGGAGCACGGCGAGGCACTTTGTGCTTCGGTAACGCAACACGACAATAGAGGTATACCTGTGAAACACGATCTCCCATTCTCTTGTACTAGATCGGTTACGCGCGCCATAAGTGATGTATAGGGGTAAGCTTTCTTAAGATCTTCTCACTTCCGCCGCCAGCTCTATCGTCATTGTCGCTTCATAATGTCGCTCGACAAAGTTCATGAACTTTACCCAATTTTCCTGCAGGCAATACAATCTCTTTTGGCGCGATGCGCTAGTGACTGAAACATGCATATCGCGCTCAGTATTGAAACGGAAGGAAATGCCGGAAGAAATGACTTATCTTGGTGCGCGAGTTGGGAAGATCTCGCTCCTCCCACGTGGCATGAGTCAGCCTCCTTGTACGGCGACGCCGAGGGATAGGCCAAAGCTACGATTGGCCTATTCCTCGCAGCAAATGTCTCTTGCTCACTTAACTTTTCCTCTATCTTGTCGTGTCTCGATGGTCGGACTTTTTGAGCGCAACGTTGAACTTGTAGGAAAAATCCTACATGAGGGATGAACGAACGCGTACGCATAGGCATAGGCATAGGCATGTTATGTCCGTCCGAACCGTATAAAAATTTCATATCCGTCAGGGACTCTCAGTCTGGCTTTCTATCTTTTATACATACGATACATAATGTATGCCGCAGGTGCTATAAGCACGCGGCACGCGGCACGAGGCACGCTTGCAGCTTCCACCAACCTTTTTAATTTGGCTTCTCGCCTTGATGTCGTTAAGCTTTATCGCTCGCCACTCGCCACTCGCCACTCGCCACTCGCCACTCGATTCCACGTACAACGACCTCATTTTTCTACACAGCACCGTTGTTGCGAAGAGTCCCAACACTATCGACCCTACCGAGAAGAAGGTTTCACCATCGACACACGATGGATCCTGAATTAGCGTCGACATGCAAGCCCGATCAGCCTCTCGAGCATCTATACGTGGAGAGTAAGTTCTTTTTAAAATAACTTGAGCCGATGAAATTGTACGAGGCTCGAACGATTTTCCGTGTGATGAACCTTTTCGCTCAGCTCGTCCATTCTGTCGACGGCATATACTGGGATTTTCCTTTGGCCGAGCATTAAGGGCGTTTCCATTGACGTCGGGAAACTCGGTATGGAGAAGCAATGAACGTTGTCTGCTCGGTCAGGGCCGCGGCACGGCTTGGCCGATGTTTACGCGACAGAGGATCGCATCCCGCCTGGAAGACGGCCAATAATATTTTTACGTCCTCTCGCTAGATCGACATTGCCCACGGAGAAAGAGCGTCATGCTGTGGGAAGGGAGGGGCTTTTAAACGAGAGACGTCCTAATTTTCCTCCAAGCGGAAGTAAACGACGAAAAAGCCAGGTTTTCCGCTGCAGATTTGCTCTGCGGAACCACGTACAGCGGTTTTCCGTGGTTCACCTTGTTTGCGCCACTTTGAGTCTGACCCAGATATGCTTGTGTTTTATACGCGGAACCATCGAGATGTCTCTGCCGGTTCGCACGAGATTTACTGGCGAGGACGCTTTTACACCGAACCGTACGATTACCTGCCCATGACCGTTTAACCTTCTCTCTCGACACTTATTGTAATGTTTAGCAAAATGGGCCGAAACTTCAATCCCGGAGGTAGGAATTCGTTCGATTACCGCAAGTCTCAGGGATTTGGCAGATTCTCATGAGGTTGCGTCGCAGCTGGTTTCTCTTGCGCTCCAGTGCTTCAGTGCATCTAGGAGATTTAGGAGTAGGATACGTCTTGGCGGAAGTTGAGCCGGGCTCCGCGAAGATCGGTGGGAGCTGCACCGCTCCTGCTTTCACCGGATTACGCAAAGAACTTGAGAGTCCAGGCCTCGGCGTCGATGCAAAACAATCACCGAGAAATACGAGCGTCACGTTAAACCTCAGCAAGCTTCTTTCTTCCCCATAAAACGACAATCCTCGAAAGATTGTTCCACAATGTCGTCGATTTTTCGAGAAAAAAGGGGCAAAAAGGAAAATTTGCCCGACACTGAGAAATGGGATTGTTCCTTTAACCTGACCCGGATTCCCTACGGCGCTATTAATTCCACGCGACTTGCTAACGGAGACCTTCGTTCCCGCCTTTGTGTGATAAAAAAAAAACGCTCTCCTCGTATCATAGAAAATAGAAAGTAGAAAATCGAATTCTGTATTAGCAGAATAGGGAAGAAGGACAAGAATAGCACTAACTGACGAACCGATTCTGCAGTTGACGGTGATCCAATAGAAAGCTTAGAATTCCTTTGATGATAGCACTTATTAATTTTCGTCAGTCAGTCAGTGAGGAGGTGAAAGGCACGTCCAATCCGTGGGACAAATAGAACGCAGACACGTTTCTCCTTGTATACGCAGCCCTAATTGGTCGACCTTTGGTCAGAAGGAATTTCATCCAACGAAACAAACGATACGCTTGTGTAAATTTATTTGCAATTTACAGCTCTGCCGCTTCGTCAATTATGCGATTGAAAGGCGCGATCAAAAGAATAACGGCTCTTTAAATATTGACTCGATTAAATGTGTTATATCATGTAAAAAGGAAGAGAGAATTGATGACGAAATACCTGATACAACGATCGTTAAGTAATTCGTCTTTTAAACGAAAGTTTTCTTCTTTTGTTTCAGGTGAGTTAAAATCATTGTCGTTACCCAGGGGATTTCCTCCAGATGTCACCGCGGAGGACGACGGCAATGAAGGTAGGGTAGAGGATAATTGAATCGTTCCCTCAACTGCGTTTCATTAGTATTCATTCGGAGCAAAAGATTGCTATTGCTATCGGCTTGACATTATTATGCCGATTGTTAAACTAAATGCCATGCGAGTTATCCACTTGGATAACCAAGTGTCAAACACAACTGAATCATTCGTACGATCATCGGATCTATTACTTTTTCTCCTACTTATTTATGAGTTTGCGGTGTTCCACGTCGAGGCCAGATATGACGAAAGCTTGAAAAAGAATGACAGAAGAATAACACGAGGGATGCGTCATGGCAACGGTACGGTGCCTGCCTCGTGTAATTGCGAATAACATGACGGGAGTCCTTGTGACTAATCCGTGCACACCGTTTTCCTCAATTATTCCATGAGAATCACGTAAAAATGGACGTGGCAAAATTTCACCACAAGATATTGGGTAACAATACGTTTTCCACGCAACGTTCAGTCAGCCGGAAAATGGGATGAAATAGGAGCGTGGACAAGAGCCTCGGGAGAAGGGATAGGCGGTAACAGGTGGTTGTTCCGTCATCTTATTTTAAATGACAAGTCCGTTTCGTTGGCAATGTTTTCGCGCTTCCGGCTGAAAAGAGAAGCTCCAAGGATGACAAGGATGACAAGATGAAGAAGAGGAGTGCCACATAAACCGAGCGAATCAATAGTTGTGCGACTCGTGGCAAATATGTACTGCTGTGATTCTTCTCCGGGCCATCGATTACGGTAAAAAGCATTGCAAGAAGTTCGGCTTGGAAGGCATCTAGTCTCGGTACGGCTTGAGATTGTCGCGGGAGCAGGAGCGACGTTGTCCGTATTTATGAGAGGACGTGGCCTGGGGCCAGGTTAATGCGGCAGAGTCAGCCAAAGCCAGCCAAAGCCAGCCAAAGCCAGCCAACGCAAGCGCTCACACTCCCCCACCCCCTCATGCTCTTGCGGCCATCGTCCATCTCTTTCCATCGCCATCTATCTACGATGTTTGCGCTCACACGTGTCCGTCTATTTAGGTCGCTCTTACAGGCGCGAGAATTTCGCTAACGATCATCATAAAAGCTCATGTGTCATAGACATCCCATTATCATGATCCCCTGGGATCTTCCCAGGGAATTTGTCTTGTCTATTTATGAGGTTTTATGATTCCCCAAAAATCACACCTATCATCAACGACCCATCGTGTTTATCCAAGTTAGCTGTCGATGGTCGGACGGTGGAAGTAAGGCGTGGATGGGTCAAGTGTCGAAAGAACGGAGCAAGAAGGAAGAGAGCACTTAAGTCGGAATAATAAGGAACCTCGTTACGCGGTAAGAAGGAGCCGTGCGATCTCCTGGAAACGTCATGTACCCATTATTCGCTTCCGTCGACAATGTCGCGTCGTTGCCCTTGTAAACTAAAATTCAAAATAACGCTGATCCTTCTTCCCGTAGTCTCGTTTTTATTCTCAAAGATTTCTCCATGAACGAGGAGAAATTTGATCGGCGTGCTTTTACCGTCGCGTAATCTTGCCGGATGAAGATGCAAGGCAACGCAAGGCGACGCACGAGTGGACTTTTGGAGGATGGACTTTTTCTCCTGACTCTTGCCCGCGCCTACGCTCGGTCCCCTATCGCGTTTCTCACGTCCCCCGGGTCTCTTTTTAAGTGAAAAGTTTCCGCGAAAATGCCTCCGCACTTTACAACGAGGGAACTCACGGCTCACGACGCGAACATATTTCCACGAATGAATCCCTTTGTAGCCCAAGCTATCTTTGTATTTTGCTACAAGACCCAGCTCAGGGAAATGCACGTATTCCTTTATTACGACAACATCGTACAATGAAAAAGGTAATTTTACAAATTTACCACCTTCCGAAGGGTGTCTGCGATAAGCGCGTTATTAAGTGACTCTCAGCTAGAGGACTTTACATTCGGGGAAAAAAGACGGCCTCCATAAACGCCAAGAGCTTGATGCGATGCTCGCTGTTGGTACGACGATCCACTAAAAATAATTCCTGCACTAACCGTATCACCAGTTTTCTCACGTGTGTCGCGTCTGCTCGTACGCACGACAGACGTGACGAGGAAGAAGAAGAATAAGTAGAAAAGAAAAATTGTAAGATGCGAAAAATGCTGAATCCCCGGCTAAAAATGATTAAAGTCGCTGGAAAATGGGGGACAAAACATACGTGTGTCGGCTGCTTGAAGGAAATATTATTAAAAATATTCTCTTTGAATATTGAAAAACGTAGGCTCCCCCCAGCTGAGCCACTCCCGGGCTTTCTTCTTTCAACTATCCTCTTACATGGAGGCATCGCACGCGCTCCACTTGTTTTTCTACGAAACGTTTTGCCTCCTCGCTATTCCCGAGCAGACGGCCTGGCGTGCGCGATCTTCGTCTCGAGTACGCGTCTTTATGCGTTCCAGAAGCCAGGAGTCTTCTTCCAAGTAACCCGATATTTCTGCCTTCTTCCTCACACTGTAATGCGGTATAATTGCGCAAGTTGCTCATAAACTTTGTGCCCTGTGCACTTGTAGTAGGTCGATGTTGTTACTCCTGTTTCTTGTGTTTAGTGGCTAAATAAAAATACGATAGGACATAAAGGTGCTAATGAGCCTCGCGATTGATAGAAATCAGCTGATGAACGGTCTCGCGTGACAGATGCATCGGTGCATCCTTGTAAGCGTTAGGAGCGCCGTATGCGGCAAAGCGTGGAGTCTCGTAGGTTGGTTGGTTGGATGATTGGTTGGTTGGTCGGTTGGTTGGTTGTCTGGCTGGCTGGCTGGCTGACTGGCTGACTGGTTGGCTGGATGTTGAAGGCGCAAGGCGCGACAGGCCAGCGGGCCAGCGGGCTAGCGGGCCAACTCGCAGCGAGATCCTCCGGGCAGTTTGCGTCGGATCTTGTTGTGCGCCGGTTCGTCCGACTCGGTTCGAGCGCGATGCTACCGATGCATTGTTATTCCCACTGCGCGAACAATCTTTACCGCACGAAATCCTCTCTTTTCCACGATCAAGTATTCCGTTACGTCAGTGAGAGAATCTTACTCAGTGAATAATTTGAAGAATCATCTGGTTAATCGACTTTTTAGTGGTAAATTTCATGAAAAAAGGGATGTGCTTTAAGACATCGAAGAAGATTCGTCGATTTACACGGGGAACTAAATCGATTTGGGCGGGGCTAAATAAAAATGGCTCGTAATAATGTTCTTGGAGGTATAGATATGTCGTGGGTCGTACGAACGATTTCCGTTTCCTGCCGGTCTGCCAGCTGCGATCTTATCGTTATCCGAAAACACAGTAAACCAAGCGGATACCTCGACTCGAAGTTCCAAGTTATTTCGAGAGATTCCTCGACAATCCGTTAAAAACGGGCGAAGCGAGGCAAAGCATTTTCGCCGGTAACACGTAATCGACGCGCAAGACGATACAGGGATAGACAGTCGTCCCGTAGATTAGACAGATTAGATTTCGGAGCTAGAGTCACGCACTGAGAGTGAACGAGGCTTGTTTACACCGCTGAGAATTATCGGAGGAGATGTTTCGCATGAGTCGCGCACCGTTAAAATCGCTTTTGTTATCGCGCTGAAATTTTCTCAAGGGCGAAACGATGCCGGCCGTAAGAGGAGCTCCGATTGTCAGCCAAGCGACCGCGACGAAACCTTGGATGCACGGTTTTTGCACGGACGACGATCCGTCTACCGGCCGATTGGATCACGGCCATCTTACAGAGGCAGTGCCCGTTCGTCTTCGGTACACGAAAGTGAAAACCAGTTATTCTCTATCGCGAGATTCTGGGCTTGGAGCCCTCGCCGTATTTGGTCGTCCAAAGAGATTCGTTACAACCAAGTCGTCTTGTACCTCGTCCAAGAAATTCCTCCTTACCGAATAATTGCCGCGACGAAAGACCGATAAAATTCAAGTCCGATCGAAATATTTGGACGGCAATCTCGTGTCCAACAGTCCCCGATCGCCCATAAACTATCCTGACGAACGGCAAGGATGACGGAAATAGTAGATGGAGCGGGTCGGTAGGTTTCAGCTGGTTCTCGGCGTGAGGCCGCTTTACTTTCAGCGGGTATTCATGACGAGGGGCTTCGCGGGTTTATCGCTCCGCACTAGATAAATGGATATCGCTCTCTACCACAAACGTGCGCACCTGTTTGTATCGCCGAATGACGCGGCCGATCGTTTTACGCCGGTGCCGATGCCGATGCCGATGCCGATGCCGATGCCGATGCCAATAGCAATACCGATGCTGCACGTGAGCGCGAGATATGAATGCTCGACTTTTTCTGTTCGTTTAACGACCGATATTAATCTTGAGAGATTTGTCACATCGCGCCTTTTGGTGGGGATAGGTGGGGATCGGTGGAGGTGGAGGAAACGACTAGTCGAGTCGTTTGAGGCAGACATCGGTCTATCGGCAAGCAGGTGCGAATCACCTGGAATTCGAGTGACGCTTTGGCAGGTGCAACACGCCAAGACTTTTAACTAGACGCGCTCGCAGCGTCAATTCCACGCACGCGCCCAACCATATTATGGCCCAACCAAAAGGCCATATTATCGCCGATCTTCCCTCCACGAAATTCCGAGTATTTGTCACTCTAGAGAAAAACTGGAGAAAGGAATGAGAAATAATTGCACGGTAGTTGATAAGACGGCTGTCGAACGACTCGTTTGACGACCTTCGGTTCGCACGAGTGTCTCCTCGGCTTCATTAAACTTTGAGAACAGTAAATGAGCCCTTTTGTGAGCGAAAACTCGTCGGCCGAGCGACGGGTGTCCTCGAGCGTGCGTGCGATCGTTGGTGCGATCGTTGGTGCGATCGTTGGTGCGATCGTTGGTGCGATCGTGCGTGCGAGCACACATATTCAAATGAGCTTGACGCGCCTCCGTGCTTCCACAGCTGGACGAAACGTACCAACGTACCACCGTCCGAATCTGCTGGCAACTAACCACGCTGCCCTACAAAGTCACAACTATTCATAACGAGGTCAAGTTAAACCGAATTGTTGACTAAAAATAATGAAAAAATGACGAGTGGCACGGGAATGTCTTCTAAATTAACGGCCTTCGTTCACTCGCTTTTCGTACTGTTTATCCAGACGCGAGGCTGTCGACAGTTATGAACAGTTCGAACGGGAATCTCCGTGAAAGAGCGACAAAAGTGTTGGCAACGCCGTCCTTTATGGGGAGGAGACGTCTGCTGCGTGAAAGCAAACTTGGGACATCACTGAAAGACTTTAATTACCCGCTAACCCGCGCTCTCTCACCAACAAAGGGTCACCGAAACACCCCTGGCAGCTCAGAGGACCTTGAAAAATGTCCAATTATTCGTTTCTCATGCCGAACGTGTGTTGGCTACTTGTCCCAACAAAGCGATGCTATAGGAAAGGGAATATTTTCTCACGATTGCGAAGTATTAAACGAAGTAAACGAAGTATTAAAAACGATAGATGGTTAGACGGATAGATAAGGACAACGAGAGAGAGAGAGAGAGAGAGAGAGAGAGAGAGAGAGAGAGAGAAATGCTTGTATAGCAGGGGACACAGGAAGCAGCATGCAGGCAGGTAGCGTTGACGCAACTTCCGGTGTGGATAACGGCGAACAAAAGGGTATTTCTTGGCGTTCGTGACGACGAAATAGATACGATTCACGTCCTTGTTGCCCGCGGCTCAGGACGCAACTTTTGAAAGACCCTTCGAGCGAAGATCGATCGTAGGGAAGAGCCCCACTCGACATGGGTCGCTGAATTTGCCTCTTCTAGATCGTAGGCGTATCGTTTTGTAGAGGACGATAGGAAGGTACGGAAGAGTGGTAATTTCGGCCGATGAGTCGCCAACACTATCGTAGGAAGGAGCAAGCACAAACTTTTTGCCACGGCTCAGCCAACTTCCGTGCCGTAATAGTCAATTACGTTGCACCTGCTCCACATGGCAGTCGCGGCGTGAAAGCATTTTCAGCTGGCCGCTCTAACTTAGTTTCCAGCAGCGCCTAACGGATCATTAAGTGACGATGCACCGGTTCGTTTAGCACGTCGCTTCACCATTCACGAATTCGACGATATTTTATTTCGATCGTCATTACTCTCTTCCGACATGGAAGAAATTATCGTAAGATTAATCTGCCGGCCAATTTTCCCGGGCCAACGAAGCTACTCTAATTATTTTTTAGATTCGAGGATAAAGTGTAATTAAGTAAATTCACACAGACGTCCTGGGAGGCCCTTTGTTCATGAATTATACGCAACGTTTCGTAAGCAAAAGAAAATGATCTAACACGTTGAATCTTATAATACGGCTTTCGCGCTGCAACTCCAATTATTGTGTCATACGCACACGTTTCTCTACTTTCGTCCGATTGTTTCGGGAGATCTCGTATTACGGAAGAATCGTGTGATGATCGTGCAACCGTACACCCACATCCGCATCCACATCCGCATTCGCATCCGCATTGAAATTAGCAATCCCATAGGTCTTTTCGCCATTTTTACTCGAGAAAGGAGCAAGAGACTAGACGCGAAATATCACGCAAAGTACTACTTGCCTTTTTACTTGGCAATCGTTGCAAACTCACGTCTCTTATACTCCGTTCCCATTCATTACGAAACTTCGTTGAAGGTATATTAATTTGGCTAAATTTATTTACCGTTCATCGATCTCGGCATCGGCTGCTTTCAAGGGAGCTATAAATAAAATAAGTTGAAAGGCCCAATTAGGTTGACGTCAGTGCTGCATAAACGTTACATTCGACGGCTATAGAAGCCGACGTTTCGTGAAGATACGGCTCGGCTTAAAATAGAGCGGATCCGAGCACACGTTAGTCGACGGGGCTTTTCATGAAGAACCACGTGGAACGTTACAGAAAAGCTCTGCAGGAAGCTTTAAGTGGATTCACTCGATACACGGCCACTCGAATGTCTTTGGATGATTTTGCTGATTTTCCCCAAGTCGCGAGGAAAACGCGTTAACGTCTTGTCGAGAACTCGATAGAGATACTTTGACGCGTATACACGTGTCTCTGGAATACCTTGGCTCCCAGACAATAAAAGCAGCACGGCTCGTTACATCGCACGCAAGATTAATTTAATCTCAGGAAACGGGTTGTGCAACTGGCGATGTTGAAGGTTTTTCCCATTGTCGCACGAATCGAAGAAGAAAATGGTGCGTCATTTAAGAGACGAACATCCTCGTTTCGAGGAGCCACATGAAAATTGAACATGCAGGGTTTTTCAGAGAAGCGAACGCCTAGCGATACTGTAACGATGCGGCACGTACGGGCCACAAGTGGGCACGATTAGTGCAATTAGCTCACACCGATCCGCGCCAAATTGCCGCGACTAACGAACACTGCCCGAAGCCTTAATTAGTTGCACAGAATTTATCCCCTGCATCATACGGAGGAGGATCTACATGTATCTAACGGCTCGGATTATAGATACCTTTGGAAATCATTTCTGCGTGGATTCTTGATCGTCCATTGAAATCCATATGGAGTGGACTTGGCTGTTATCCGTGAAAAGCGATGCGCACATGGTCTTTAATTACGACCCATGGTCCCCTGCTTCCCACTTGAAAAGTTTTCTTCGCCCACGGCCACACCTACCCTCCTCGGCTATGCAAACGCGCCAATGCACCTACGCGTGCATTGCCATAAATTATGCATTAACCAATGGCGTTTGCCCGGCACGACACTCGTAGTCTTTGAACTTTGAAAAAGCCTATGAAAACGTATGAAAATATTTTTCTGTGCGTCGAGGATAAGACTCTTGTCCGATTCCTTGGAGAGTCATTTTTTCTAAGGAGACGTTAAGTTTGTCGGTTAATGAGCTTCCACTGCAACGTACTATTCCCGCTGAACGTGACGCTTTCCGATTCAATTAATCGCCATAACTGTAAAACGCGTCTCAAACTGCCCGTCGGCACGATAATGATATTGTTTAGTATTTTTTCGTCGACCCGGGAATTATCCCTCTCCGCGTAGTAAAAAGGGAGAAAGTCGTTACGTACCGACTGTAGCAGCACCGTCAATTGCCGATACAATTGTCGATAATTAAGTCGTCGAGCCTTACAAGGGAAATCGCCCAAAGAAGTATGTAGACAAAAGTCGCTATTGCGGATAAACGAAAGGATATTAGAGGAGAATAATGCACTGGCGAATGGCCGAGAGCGGAAAACGGAGGACGTTACGAAAGATCGATGTGGGGGTGTTGAAGGTGTACGAGGAGCCACTTGATTTTCTTTGCAGGTGAACTAGAGCGACTCGCTAGCAAGCTTAATCGCTTAATCGCCTAATCGCCTACGCGTACCTGTTCCCAATGATCGCGCGCTACACCGGCCGTTAGTTGGCCCATAATTATCCGCAATCGCGTTGGAAAGCCGCTGTTGCGCGCGTCTCGACGAAAAGACTGTAATGTCAACCGAGTCGAATGAAGATCGGATTGGAACGATGACTGGCAATTAAGGTCTACCTTCTCTTGGACGATATGCACTCCGTATCGACGGAAGCCGCCTCCTCACCAGGAGGCCGACGACTGTCGCGCAGTTTTCATTCCTGTCTGCGCGGGGCGGACCACGATGACCTCGAATCAGGTACTTAGGATAAGCACGATTCTTTTAGCTTTTCCGTCTTACAACGGCAAGACGCCAATGAAATGGTACGAGCGCTCGGCACTTCCGGATCGAACGCAATTCTATTCGATGCGTACGAGTAGCCGCGAGGGAGATCGCTTTTAATATTTACTCTCATACGCAGCCTCCGCTCGCGCCAGTCTCGCTCGATCGTCATCGCCGCCTATCCGACAGTGCTCCTTTCGAATTGCACGACCAACCAACCGGCAAACGTCATTCCGAAATTTCCCATTCGTGCATCGGCAATTACCCTTGAAAGAGGGCTCAGAGGCTCTCCGCCTTGACGTACTCACGTGCGCCTTTTGCTATTGTTTTTCGCCGAAGGATTCAACGATTTCTGCCTAAGCAGCTGTTTTGCGCTTCCGTTAATAGAAAAAGTGTCATCGTAGAAGAAGCTACGGATTGTGGGTGCGTCGTAGCGTCGTAGCGTCGTAGCGTCGTAAGCTGACATAAGAAATTTCCAAGGCTGACTACCGATGCGAAACAATTAGCTGCTCCGCTAAGCCTCTCTAAGCCGTCACCATGAGAATCCGTTACGTGCCACAGGATACTGCAAATTCTTACAAGCGTATGTTATCTTGAAAAAAATATTTTGTTAACTGGTAAAAACGGAGCATAAATTCATAAGTGAAATGTACGGGTCGTAAAGTTGCATGAGTGTATTGGCGTGTTAGCCGGACGTTCGAATAGTCGTAAAGCCACGTTTCGCGGTGTGTCGTCAGAAGCGAAATCGAGATACGGCTGAGGTGTCCTTTCGTCAATCGTCTTTTCAAAGCCACCTCAAACCTGTCATTTCATTGTTGTTTCCATGCGTCATGACACTCCGTTTCGTTCAGCGAAACCCAAAACAAAATTCAAGGCGCTTAATTAACTTCCTCCTTGACATCAGCCAGAAATCTGTTTCCCTCGTTTCCGGAAAAAACTGCCGTCAGTTGTGATCGGTCGGCTTTCAATAACCGAAGAAAGTTGTCGCTTTCACGGAGATATGATATTTCCATCAAGAGCGTTTATAAAACCGATCGAACGATCAATCAAAGGCCGATTCTCAGCGGTATGCGAAAGAGGAAACAATTCCCAATAGTAATTTACGATCTAATTAGCCGAGCGATACCGATGCAACCCGGTTTACAGCACCGTACCGCCACTGTTAGGAATGTCAGGTATGTCAACTAGAAGGGATAATCTCAGAGAGAGAAAGAGAGAGAGAGAGAGAGAGAGAGAGAGAGACATCTCTGAAATGATCTGAAATGATGTTCTTCGAAGTATAAATTCGCGGTCCAGAGGTGTACGTATACAGTTAGACAACGATTCAACGACTTGTGCATCTTGAGGCACGCATTTGGCTCGAAGAATTGGAGCGCACTCCTTCTTTTGCTTTAGAACGCGTCTGCAGCAGCAGCAGCAGCAGCAGCCATTAAACTTGGCCAGGCGAGCTTACGCGCCATGAAAAACTTGTCCCCGCGAAAAAGCCACGACGCGAAACGGGGTTGTATAACTGGAACCGTCCCACGATGCTCCTTCGCCTAGATTATCCTCTGTTATTCCGATTACTTATGTTTTACGGTATTCTCCTCTTTCTGTTGCAGGTGAGTCGAAAAGCAAATCGCTACCCAATCATTCTAGGTACAAGAAAGAATCTCGACATAGTAGGGGTAAGTTGTTCGTTCGGAGCGATATTTTTCGCGCGTAGGATTAATGTTCATTGCAAAGGAGCTGTGTCTTTTTTGCTTCTATCAGTGCTACGCATATACAAATATTATTCTCAATATGTCACCATCCCAAGCCCACGCATCCACCCCGTCACACGAACAATTTAACTGTGGAACAATGAGTGGCGTATAGCCTGAGCCCACGTATTATTTGCCCTTTTTTCCTCTTTTGTCTTGATCGGCCAAATATGCTTGGGCTACTTTTCTACCGATTGCGAAACAAAATAAAACATGTAGAGACCAAGTTTACCTCTCTGCGATCCGTACCGAGGCGGAATTTAATAGTAAAGTTGATTAGCCTGGAATTTCGTGGGCGATGATTTAGCAACTACGTTCATTCATAGGGCACGCCTGTTCTTTGTCCTTCACGAACATTTTTAAACACAGACTACAACAAGTTCCATTGGTTTTGCCGAATGCTTTAAAATTCAAACATCATTATTACTGTACTTTGAATTTTAGTCACTTTAACAGATTCCATTATTATCGGCACGATCCTACGGTCGGCAAAGTAAATGCGTGTCGTCGGTAAAGACTTCGACTTTGTACCTGGCGCCACATGCAGCTTCACGTCCGAAGCATTTGAACACGCTCGCTTGATAATCCATGGTTAATTAAAAGAAAAAAAGAACAGTAAATAGTGTCAATATTTTCTTATTCACACCTTAACTTTTTATGAACAGTGTGAATTCATTATTACGAAGATATGACAAGAAGGACGTCTTGCCCCTCTAATTTTATGGCTTAAAAATTTTCCTTTTTAATCTATCCGGAGCACAAGACGTTTAAAAAGTAATCGCTAGCAAAATACAAATACCGTGCCTTAACGGGTAAATTTAAATTTATTAATTCATCGGTTAGACACTTTTTCAATATCATTGGATTATCTATATTATAGCGTATTCGTTGATTAAAATCATGATATCCATTTTATTCAATTTCCATGAAAAAGGTGAATGAAAGTGATATGATAATTGTTCGAAACAGACGGCCGATAGCAACGTCGACTTTGTTGCGTAGTATATCTCTTACAAGGTGGAAGAGAAGATCATGGTTGATCATATGAGGCTTACTATTACCGTCGGATCGTTGACCGTGGAAGGTGGTGATGCCGTATTCCGTGATTCGGTATGTCTCTTACTCAAGCATATCAGTCTTCGATCGCACCGGTCGATTTGATAACAGTCATTGTACCGCTCATCTCCGAAAGTAGAATAAAATATTTAGTGAGCCGCTAATATCGTTTGCGCGATAGAGCGAAGAGCATGGAGTTTTCCGGACAGACATGCGTCGGAACTCGTCGCGAGCCGAGCGTCTCTGCGGTTGCACAGTCACGTATTCTCCCTCGTCTTTCGCCCCTCGTTCCTCGCCTAGCTAGTTGGATCGAGCTTCTCCCGCTCACACACACTCTCCTTTTCTCGCCTCCTTCCTCTTTGCCGGTTTTTCCTCCTGTATAAACATTGGCCAGCCTCCCCCTTTTTCCCTTCCTTTCTCTCAGGGCGTTCTCCTCTTTGTCTCGTACACGATCTTTCGCGACCAATAACTCCAAAAAGAAAGTAGCCCTTGCAGGATCTTGCGCCGTTACTCTCGCACACATTTTAGCAGCTTCGTTTCCTTTCAAGTTCTCTCCTAACCACGAAGATCCAACTTTCCACGTGACACGAAACATCGGCTCGTGCTCTTGTCTCGTTTGCTGACCCTTTGTTCCCTTCTCTCCAGACTCAACGCTCGTTCGCGCCGATACATTGTCCCCTCCGTTTTGCTTCGGCTTCCCTCTTTTTAACTAGAAATTTTGCGTATATATTCCTTCAACGTCTTTCCTTTCTTTCACGGTACATTGGGTAACGAATGCGAAGCGTTCCTCACATAATAGAGTATGCAGAGCAGTCTTGCGTAAAAACTCGAAAAGAATGAAAAAATGGCGCTAGGCTGGCCTTATCTTTATTTCCTTCGTTTCATTGAGCGGCGACTGTCGCTGTACAATGCTACGCGGAGTGCAGCTGTAGAATCGTTGCTGAGTGCACATTCCAAGGCGCATGAACGAGGCACGCGGTTTATATCTCGCACGTGTCTTACCCGCGCTCCCTTAAATCACCGATACATCCAGCGAAATAACAGCTACTGCATCCTGAGAATCGCGAAAACCACATGTATTAACGGTAATATCGGTTTTATCAGCTAGCAACGAAAATATGTGCTATCGCTGCACGAATGCCGTGGAACGCGCCATTAAAGGTAAAGCTCGCGATTGCCCGGTGGTAATGGCGTACAAGTCAAAAATAGTCAGACAGGGCGTATCTTCTTCTTATTCAGACATCGTCGTGCTGGCGTTAAACGTCAGATGCAAATGCTCGTTCCTGAGAACGCAAGAGCGGAAGTCGGGGCCTGAGGAGAACGGATCACGCATTGTTATTTCCTGCGCGACAGCACGAAACCTTACCGAGCGCACGTGCGCCTCTGCGCACCTACGCACGTGCGTTCGAATTTTCTTCGGCAAAAGGCTCGTGCAACGCTGCGGTAGGTCTGCTCTTACAAACGTCAATTGGATTTTTAGATGCACTAGCGACTTTCGGGGAAGTTCAGCTCTCCAGTAGCAAATCTCCGCTCAATAATAATATTAAGAAGACGTTTAAGAAGCATCTTAAAAAGCTTGAACCGTCTTTAGCTCATTGATGGTATGTTTCTCCGGTGGCGGGGAAGCACAGAGTGATTATTCGTTTTGGAGCTCGCCGAGACGGTTATTTTGGTGCAGCCGGCGCCTTCTTAATTCCAACGGCGGTACAGACTTCTGGATTTAGAGATACCTAACTATTTCCGCTCTATGCGCCCTCGCTTTATTTCTTTCTGTCAGCCGTGACTCCTTCCTATAGAAGGAAGAGATGCGGAACGCCGGCTTACATCTAGCCATTATTTATACACTTTTCCAATTGGAAATTGTGATTTCAAGGACTTTAATAACTCGTAGACCACGTCAGTATGCAAATGGCAAGGTCCATCTGTCGAATTTGACATTTCGTCATCTCGTCATCTTGAAAGGAGCCCTGACTACAATTGACCGACCTCCGTGGAAGAAATGGTAGTTTTAGCTGGTCCGTGGACGATTCTTCGGGGATGAGGGACACGGTTCCCATCCGTAGAACCGTAGATCCTGAGGGATATCGGTCTGAGCAGGTGGGGACCGTGCACCGCGGGCTTGACTGACATTCGAGGCCGCAACACTGCTCGAATCAAATTACGCGCACCGAGCAAACTTGATCTTCTTTGTCTCTCTCTCTTTTTTTCATTTCATTACCTTCCCGTAATAACATACACGTGATATTTTTCACGAATATGATGAAGATATTCTCCTTCGCATTTTTCGGTGCAATTAATTCTACGAGACTTTTTATCGTAAAGTAATTACACGGAGGGTGAACGGTTCTCTTTCATTAATATATCGAGATAAATGATGTCACGAGTAAGCATTTTCTTATTCGTTATAGTTGGCGCGTGGCGATTTATATTAATGTCGCGTCTGTGCGATGAGTGACACCCATTGAGCCACGCAAGAAGCCCTCCCACTAATGAGTAACCTCGCGTAAACTAATTGCCCCCGTGGGCCGACATTAGACTAGAGATTTATCTGAGCGAGCAATCGATAAGACGCGCAGAGGAATAAGTTTGATTTATACCACAAACATACGTACGCAGACAATCTCATTAGCCCTTTGCTTTTCCCTTTCTCTTTTTCTTTCCCCTTCGTATCACGTTATGATGCTAATTCGCATCTCTCTGGCAATCTCTGCCTTGTGAAATATTGATTGGATGATGATCAATAAAAGTAGTTTCGATGTTGAGCCGGACCACCTTCCCCTGATAAATGAATATCATCTGGAGCTTTTCGTCCAATAGATCGTCGGTGATGAAACATGAGTGAATTTCAAATCGACGTGGGACAGCTTGAGACGTTGGCGTGCGCGCCATCCCGCAGAAACAAGTTCACTGATCTCCATTTACGTTTTACCACGGTTACCTTCGGATTATGCAACGTCCGCGTAATTCCAGCCGTTATTCGTCTCGCGTGACATCGCAAGACCCGCGCATATACATATGTTCGTCTTTACGATTGCCAAGCGAATCGCTTTAACTCTCTATCTTTTATCGTCTAACCAGTGGAACTTGAAGGACTACTCTAACTGTTTTATGTGACGTTAACTATCGTTAACTATCGTTAAGGTGAGTGACGATTGAGGATTCGGGCTGGCATGAAGGTGCGAGGATGGGTCATAAGGAAGGTGCTTCACCTGCTTATCCTCCTATACCGAGCGCTAACTTGCTCCATATGCAAGAGCCCGCCTGCTTTTATCAAAACGAAGGAGAGCGCGAGGAAAATGACGTTCCAACTTTATAACGATTCTCGCGCTATCGGCCATGCAGGAATATTAATTGAATGGCCACTATCGAAACCTTTCTCTTTTTCCTCTCGGCTCCGTAACCGACGTTATGGTGCAACGGCCGAACGGTCCTACGCGATTTTCCTGGAATGAAAATTGTTCTCGTAAAGCCTCGCTTTTGCGCTCTTCTTTAGAAATGGAGCAAACAGTAGTGCGTTTTATTCCCTGCCAGGAAAACCGATGAAACCGTTAAGAATGTCCGTCGAGAATGCCGCACCGTCGTGAAAACTCCTAACTATCTACAATGGGACGGTTCAATTCATTAGTTCGAACTTGCATCGAAAAATGTCCGCTTAGACTGTTTTCACTGGGAACTATCGGAAACGAAGAAATCATTTACATATCAGCTATGTTGCACAATACCGAATTTAAAGCGAAAGCATTCTTTTTCCCTTGAATTAACGATTATTTTTCAATATGGTTGTATCTCATTTCTTTCCATGAATACGGACGAATTTCTGTGGGAGTAGCAGCAGCAGCAGCAGCAGCAGCAGAGTCGTGGAAGTCTGGTTGAGTTTGGCATAGATGCAACGAGCGTGCACTCACGCCCCGTGTGCACGCTACTCTCCCTCTCATTCCTTCTTTCTGCGCGCTCCCTCTCTCTCTCTCTCTCTCTCTCTCTCTCGTGGCGTTTGACGGTATCTCCGCAAGGAGTCGCTGCTGCTTTGGACGGGGAAAGGTCTGGCTTACGGTCTGCTCTGGCAAGAGAGTAGATAGCCGTGCGTTTGACGACGGTACGGTCGACGTGATACGTTGCTTTTGGCTTCTCAACCATCCTTGAGTACTTAATTTTTCCGCATTTGTTGATTTCTTTGCTTCGATGTTTGGTTGAATTCTTCGGTTCGTGGTCAACGTGAAATTTCACTTTGGAAAATTGTCCGAAATTTTTGTCCGTGTAGTTCCCCAAAGAGAATAAGTGACATCGGCTCTGTGAGAAAATAGGGAATCTAGTCGTGAATCTCCGATCGACAATGATAGTAACACGTGGATAGGAGGAAGAGCGATAGGCAAATTTTCCGGTTAACAATGCGCGGATTATCGAGAGACGACAGTTCCGAGAGCAAATCGGAGAAAGTGTTTACGGTTCAGTGGCATTTGTTATCGTGTAATTGTAAATGTCAAACAAGCGGATAACACGGCCGATATTTATAGTGGCGGTAATTGTATCGATACTTGTGGTGCGTTTGCGAGTGAGCCGAGTGATGGAGGAAAAAACGGCTAAAAAGGAAAAACCGAGTAATATCGAGGATTAATCATAATAAGACGGCAAGGGAGACGTCGTAATTTGAGTACGTGGCTTTTGTGGTTCTCTTCTCGTCGAGTTGCCTCTCGATCTCGAAGAAAGGAGTGCCTTGCTTTGCCTTGCCTTGCCTTGCCTTGCCTTCCCCCGTCTTCCGCCTTGCCCGTTCCCTAGATCTCCTGCTATAATCCACTATCCGACAAAGAGAACGTCAGCGTGAACGTCAACGTGCACGTGTCTTCGATAAAATGTACAGCAGTTACCGCGATTGCCTTGGTTGTTGATAAAAGGCCTATAGGAGAAAATTGAGCAAGTGGGAAAAAACGTTTATCGTGAGATGTAAAGGCGAGGAATCGGCGAAATCATCATGCTGAATACCGAGAACCCGGAGGATTCCCCCAAGAGAAGGTCAACCTTTTACGTGTCTCTCGACGGGGAGCCACGACAGTCCGGGAAAATTCAGAAGAGCCTCAGCCAAGACCCGGAGAAATTCGTCTGCAACACCTTTCCCATAAGTACGTCCAAGACAGCTTCGAACGCGATCTTGACCCGTACCTTGAGCACTTGCGAGACCCTCAGGAATTCAAGGAGCGTAGACGACTCCCTTCCGGAGGGTCGCGGGATGGTCCAGTCTTTGACGAGGATTTTCGAAGCTCCAAAATCCGAACTGCCGGAGCAAAGAAAGAAAGTAGAAAGAACGAGATCATTCAAGACTATCGAGCGCTTCCAAAATCGTTTTACCGGCAAAAAGGAAGCCCAGAGAAAGGATAGTAGATTGAATAATACTATAGCCTGCTTCGAGCTCAAGGAGAACGCTCTCAATAAGAAGATCGAACCGCTCGAAGCCGGCTATGTCGGCAGAATTCTTGAAAGCGAGCGATCGAATGGTCCGAGAGGCACAAGAATTAATTCTGAATCGAAAGGCAAACACAACAATAACACGCCCTTTGGCAATCTTCTCATACGCAGAACGCATAGTACAAAACTCGCGAGGAGCACGAGTACCTTCGTGAAAACCGGTAGGCATGCTTCCGTCGATGCGCCTGCTTCGGCTGCCATCATCGCCCCTGAAATTTCCATAGAGAAGGATGAAACCTTGAAGAACCGTAGCTACGTGAATGACGATAACGAATCTGTTTTCGAAGATCCCGACACGGACCCGGCCATTCACTCAGGTAGGAGAGCAGACATTCCTCCTATGTGATATTACGTAGAATCATATTCCTGTATCGTATGCGGACTGAAGTGGATAAAGGAAACGTTATGTAGGGACGAATTATCGCTGGTTTGTTTGCACTGTTTTCCCACATGTCGGCGCGTACCTACGTCGTTAGCTAATTATAACGATTATAGTTATACATATCGCTGGGGAAACATAAACGATGACGCTTGCCAATACCGTTATAACCATTGGCAATGAGTCAAGCACGACAGTGGAGAAAAAGTAAGAAAGTTATGGTCCATTGACATAGGTTCCGACCCGAAGGAATAGCTGAGCCATCACTGTCCTGATATTCGAGCGGATCATTAGGCCATTTTTCTTCTCGAATGGAACCTGTGTATCGAGATTTTCGGGGACCTACTTTTACGCAGGGCCTCAGGTACGCTGGGCCACCTGCCTCGACTCTCCAGTTAAATGAGAACTCGCCGATACTTATAGTTTACTCGCTCAAACTTCCTCTCCGTTCCGCATTAATCGATTTTCGTCGTTTCGTGGTCATTTTTCTACCACGAATTTCATGATGCACTTGGGCCATTACCGACACATCGTGTCGATCCTTATCGATGGTTTATCAGCTTTATCAACTGGAATAACACGGGATAGAATATTCGATAAAAGTAATGGACGGCACAGCGCTTGCGTTCCTCCAGATTGTAACTTGTTCATCGCTCTTTCATAAGGTAAAAAATGGGCTAAATTTCGTGACCTGATTTCCTTCACATTTTTCATCTTTCGGGGAATAAAGGAATAAAGGAATAAAGGAATAAAGGAATAAAAGGGAGTTGGCGCTAATCGGTCGTATCGCGAAGGGAGAGAAGGGTTCAACGACGGGTTTAACAACTGACGCATCGTTATGTGTCCCTTGGTTGGCCGCTTTATTACCTTTTCTGTTTGTTCGGAGGTAACTACGACCGCTGTCTTCCGTGCAAAAACCATTCCAATAAACATGTTACACGCCTTCTGTACTGCAAATATATCATTTATACGACCTATTGCTGTCCTTCTCTACGTTTTCTTCTTTGTGTAAAAAATCAAGAATTACAGTAATCGAATTAACAGGTAATCGATAGTAGTTGATACGTTAAGGCCGAACCTTGTCGATATTGGTTCGCTTACGAAATGCCTTGAAAATGACGTAGGGTGTTGCCTAATTGTTCCACATTACTCTTGGCCAATGGAACCGCAGGTTAAGGCAATTCACACTGGCAATTCCAAGTGAATGGATTTCATTCTGCTCTCCCCTTTACCCCTCTATCCCTTATTCTTCGTGAGAACAGCGCCAGTATATTATCGCGTTTCCATATTTCGACATTTCATGACAAATTCCATACAAGCGTTACGCATCTGGATGATAAAAAAGAAAATGTTTAAGCATAAATTGGAGAAATGCCGCGTGGCTCGGTAAATCATTCGATAAAGCGAACATCCATAAATTTAGCACCCTTGTTAGAGGAGAAGGCGTGACGGAGAAAAAAATACAACGACAGAAGTCGGGGTGTTTGCTTTCGTAAATATGCAGGCGATCTTGTTCTTCCTCACTCTGTCGTACCCATGGCCGACCCACTGAACTCTGACCTGCCTCATACGAAATATCGTATGCGCGCAGACATAGGGAAAAAAACGACAAATCGTATCAGCTGTCCGTCTATTCTTCATGGTTGGCCGTTGGATCGATCCCGCCCGACCATCAGAGACACACGCACTCGTGTCTCTGATGTTTATGTACGACACCCTGACTGAACGACAATGCATAAAGGCCACCGAGCCGGGTTAGTTCTAGCCTAGGCGCCTTTGTGTGTTTAGGACGTTTCCACGACATTAGACAAATGGATTCCTGCTTCTCCTTCATCTATTAAAACAGAATCTTAGTGCTGGATTTAACGTCAAGAGTCACACTGAATTATCAGATACGTACGGAAATGAATTTCTCCCCTCGCGGATTGACAAAAAAAAAACAGTGTAGAAAATGGTTTATCCTTGAAAAAATACACGATTTGCGAGATAGGTGGTTGATAGCTACTATCGCGACACATTTCTACGGCGTATCAGGTTCAATGCGATGCAACGGACGTGACGCAACGCTACGGGTTTGCGGTCTTCCGTTTGCGTGAATTTGCTCTCTGTAAACACGGTCCACCTACAGCTGACCATCGGCCCCATTGCAAGAAATTTGGAAAAGATGCGAGTGTCTTTTTAAGAGCGGTCATTGAAATCAATGTTTAACGAAACGTGCGATAAACTGAAAAGGGGAGGGGAAACATACGTGTTGCACGTGGACAAAGAGCTACGCACGTTCGGCGCTGCAACGACAGAGCCAGAGGAGGACTCGTTAAGTAGGCAGCACATAACGGTCGACACGAATTGCACAGTCGAGGACACGATCAATTGAGCCCAGCAGCAATTGCGCTCCTCTGGAAATGGCTGCGGTTGATTACACCACGAGCCAAACTCTTTACTCTTCCCTTTCGTATCTCAAAGAATTCTTTTTGCATTCTATCAACGAATAACCAGAACTTGCATTCTCGCGAAATCACGGCGCAACGGACAAGTATGTTTGCACGGAAATGACCGAGTGCAGTGACCCGGCGATTAATTATCAGAGCCGATTAACAGCGCACGGTTCTGTAACGTCGATAACGCACGGAATAAGGCAATTAATTGGAGGATTTTTATGAATTATCGCACTTACCGCTCTGGCAATGTGTTTCGACCAAGAAAACAGGACCTCGCGAATGCATCATCGTTTACTACTCACTGGTAAATCCATCGAAGTCGAGGCCGTAAAAGAGCAAATTATCTGACGTTACATTATCTGTCCCGTTCTTTCGTCTAATATGGACGATTGAGAGTAAACCGCGGTAGCAAGTTTGGCGGCTGAGAAATTGCTTCCGGTTCTGTGGTTGCCGCGTGAATTATACATTCCGGAGCGAAAGCTCGCTAACGTTGATTACCCACGATAATTATCCCGTCCGTCTGGACGCGGTAAATCCTCGGCGTTGCCACATCTTCGCCAAATAAAGCCGGAGTTGAATGACGACGACGATGACGATGACGACGAGTCCGACTCTGCGAGAGTTTCCTTGGCTGATCGACAAACATGCACGACCTCTATTTCATCGATCTCTTAACTTGTTCTCATTGCTAGTTAGTCTTTGTCAAGTAGATGCTGAGAATTGTATTTAGGTTCGCGTTTAAGGAGTTTAGGTTACGCGGAGCCTCTCGAGCTCCGTCCTCTTTTCCCTTTCCTCCTTTCTCTGACGATCCTTTCCCACCACTTTTGCCTCTATCTCGTCTTCGTCTTTTCTTCCTCGAACGTGGATGAGTCATGTCTTTACTACGACCGGCCGTCGTGAACTCCCGCCTCGCCATAGTCCGGGGGGGATTAACGACCCCGGTCACGTCCGTTTTTCTTCGTCGCAAACCGGAAACCGATCCTGCCATCGCTGTCACCTGGCACGACGAGCGACAGAGCCCTTCGGAAAGCCGTCCTACAAGTGTTTACAAAAACATTAGAAAAATCATGTTGAAGCGGAAAATTATTAATGGGAAAATGGACTATGTATACATTATTACGCTCGGGCTATAAGACCGCCGCCTAACGGGAAATTCAGCAGTACGATGACCCGGGGAAATTGATTGAAAGTTCGATCATAATCGTATAACGATGCATTCGAGACGGCGGAATAGCAATGTGGCCGACGGATGACAATCGTTCTACTATCCAGACGTCGGAATATTCAATCCCATTCAGCTAATTGCGCGCTTTCGGTGAAATCAATTATCTCATTAATCGCACAAATCAGAATAATTTGATAGTGACATACCTAACCAACTCGTCAACAGTAAAAAGTAGCCTGCAAATTTGAAGAGAACTTGAATGAGAACTGCAATGACTGTTGTATTGAGTAGCGACGCCTTTATAATGACGCTACGCATCGTAAAGTAGCGACAAATCCGTTTGCACGAACTAGGACATCCTGTTCAGCCTGAGGTAAAATCAACGAGTGCAAGTCACACAGGGAAGCTCCACGATGTGCAATGGAAATGTGCGTCAAACGACACGGAAAATGCTTTAACGACTGAGAAAACTAGACCGACGCTGAATCCGGGAAAAATGTTTAATCACCTGAATAACTTTAAAATCTAATTCCAAGTCGATGGCACGAGTAAACGTTTTTACAAGTCTATACTTTCTCAAGGAATTATGATATTTCGCCTCAGTCCGGGATTTCGAAAAATCTAATGTACGCGACTCATGCCTGCGTCTACTTTTACTACTATTCGCAGTTAACGCATATCGCATCTTCAATTATACGTAATTAGGACAACAATTATTGCACTCTAATTATTCGAATATCTCCTTAAAAATGAGTATCCTCATGCTCATATAAGAACGTTGTTAAGCGACTCTAACTCGTTGCTTACTCACCTCGCTGAACATCTTTGGTTGAACAGTGCAGTTATAAGCGAACGAGTAACATTTAAATGAATGACCATTGACCGACCGCCTGGCCGATTTGACGGTTCGCCCGAAATCCTGGAGACTCGTCGATTCCTTTCTCTCCTTGCCTATCGGTGCTCTTACATGCGTCATGCGATTGAAACCGAGTTGATAAGAAATAGAGCGTGGACACGTGTGCATAGCCGCTCATAAATATGGGGGTGCAAACACTTTTGTTAGATGTACATGTTTCCTAGGGAAGGCATGAATCAGCCATGCCCGTAGGTCTCCAAGTACATAATTAAAGCAGCGGCCAGTCCAACTTGTCCTCTGAATCAGCGTACAGGGTGATTTCTATGCCACGCCTCATGTTGAAGCAAGTACAGAACGAAAGCATCTATGTGATTGTCGAAACGTTACGGCTCCAAGTGGCTCTGGTTTGTACTGAAATCTTTCAAAGACATCCCTCGTAGACGTGATATTATTAGACTAAAGTTCACGCTGCCAAATCCCCGAAGAGCCGCTGTTTCCTTAGAGAACTTGGTCCTCCTTTCCTGGCCTTCTTTTTTCATTGGTACTCTTGTTGCTGATCGCGGCCGGTTCATTCATCACTGTCTGTCGGTTTAACGCCAGAAACACGATGGGAAGGATGGTGGTAGGGAAAAAGAGCGGGGATCCTCTTGCCCTCGATTATGCTGAATGGTGCCTTTCTCATTCGAGGACTCTCTATTATCGGTGATCTACTTGAAATGGAAAAAGGATTACGATAATAGCGATAATGACTCCACACCACGAATATGAGTAGCCTGACGAAACTATAAAGCTGACTAACTTGTATCGAGTCTTTCGTAAGACGAGTTACACGGTTATCGACCAACAGAATTAACGTTAAAATGTTGTCGAAAGCACCAAGGGAAAATTTTTTCTTTTTCTATCATTTACTTTTTAACGGTGTCCCGGTGCCGCGGTGCAACGGTGCAACGGTGCAACGGTGCAGCAATGCTGAAAGTACTGCGCGAAGCGCAGCTGCGCTTTCTATGGCCGCAACGAGGACCTTCAATGTTTCGAGCGGTCTTACGATGGGCTTGGAGAAACGCCGGGTGCATCTGTCCCAGTATGGTAGAGTCGCGTGCCCAGTTTCGCTCCAATTACCCCTAATTATTTATCCTGCTATAATCCTTATTATCCGGCGGCAATACCGATCATTAACGCAAAAAACATCACGGGACGTGCGTCCAGCTTGGATCTTTTAGTCCTGCTTCACGTTTTTCCAGGCGGTCTTGTTGGGAAATTTGCAGATTCGTCATATAAGAGAAGGTTAATGTTGAAAAGTCGGCACGGCTAGATGATCTTCCGATCTGCCGGTTTTTCCCAAAGATTTCTAGCGGTAGTTCACTACTACGACCATGGGGGATGGAAATGAAATACCCACGTACCGTTGAGAAGACTTCTTATGCCGCTAACGACGTCGATTTATCGTAAGCCGCAAACGATCGTTAAGGCTCTCTCTGCCAGCCGCAAAGCGTAGGCCAGCGCAGACAGTGCAATGAGAACATTTGAGAAGATTCGACTGATCCCATCTGCCAAGCACCAGCTCACCACAGAGACGCCATTTCGAAAGACGACAGAACTGATCCACATTGGTTTATGAAAAGTTTCAAATTCAAAGGCTGCCTGCTTAATTATTACTGCCACCTCTTACAATTCCTGCTTAATCGTCCGAATAAGGCGTAGGTGCGCTCCCCGAAAAGCACAATCATCCTCATTCCCCGCTCTCTTTCTTTACGCTTCACGAGAGCCCTCGGCACTCCTTTTTTCCATTCATTCATGGCAACCGATTCACCAACGAACCCCCTCGACAAAAGGTCACAAAGGTGAGGAGACTCGCCGGAAGAAAGGTTGCTCACAATCAGAGGAGAGTCCTCCTGTCGGAAATGCAAAGTGCTTGGACATACCTCGAGAGTGCGCCACTCTTACGCCGCCTTATGTCCCACGAATTTCCGTTTGTACTCCAGTAATCGCAAAAAATCATCCTAACGACGAAAGCCAGTATTATGAAATAGTATTATGAAGCCAATGAATAAAAAGGAAGAGACGGAAAGACCTGGACATTTATCGTTGACCATGAGGCAAGATCGTAGCAATGGCTCACTATAATTGCGACGTCGCATGCTCGACTACGTGTGGCTTATCACGGAATCATTAACAGTTT
The DNA here is from genome assembly GCA_963989215.1 of Hedychridium roseum. Lineage (NCBI taxonomy): Eukaryota > Metazoa > Arthropoda > Insecta > Hymenoptera > Chrysididae > Hedychridium > Hedychridium roseum. The sequence goes on from OZ022312.1 coordinate 10,087,269, forward strand.
CCCCGTTAGGAGAATATGATGGCCGTGTATCCGAGCTTTCTGAACTCCTGACACACAGAGGTACGATTACACCGACACACGGATCATCTCTCATGCCGTGTACGGTTCGGAGCGATATCGAGTAAATCTCCGGTAGCTTGAGTTCTCTCTTAAATGGCAAGTGTGCCGCTGGAAATTAGTATGGAGGGTTGCGTTCGAGTGCTCGGGAAGGGAAGGGATACAGGCCGTACACGGCACGGCATGGCAGTGATTATTCGAAAGATAAATCAGTTTGTCGGCTGGTGAAACGTCTAGTTCGGATTCACGGATTACGCCTCCTGCTAGCCTTGAATTTTTTCTCTCTATAATCGGTAGATTTTGATAAAAAGAAGTCGTGGAAAGTCCGCACTCCGTGTAGGCGTCTTGTCCAGCTAACGATCCCACGCTCCTTGCATAACGTCGCTGACCTAGCGCAACGCCGGTAGTAGGGTATACACGATCTAGTATCGCGGAAGGGGCTAATGTTGAGACTCGCGTTACTCGACCTCCCGACACCGCGTCGATGTACCTTCATTGACTCCGCTCAGGGCCACTTTAGACAACAATCTCGTCGCTGAGCTTTACGTAACGTCGATTCTTCGTGCACCTTCCTTCGTCGCGATAACCTTACAATAATGTGTCCCGCAACGTAATCACCACTCTAGGAATATCCGAGCATTCTTCTGATTTGTCGAATATTCAGGAAAATTAGCCGGCTGGATCATCCTGAATGTCGACAAGATTTCACGGATCGGCTATTCGGTATAATTATCCTATTGGAAATAGTTGTATGACTCCCGGGAGGCTTAGATTATCCACGGGGTTCGTCGCACGCGTCTACTTTCGATCGGTACACAGGTAATTGTTGAGCCGCACCAAGATTATCCCTCGAGCCGTACCCTCGTCCATTTTCGAGGGTCGTTATTTCATTTTTACTGGTTAAGCTAGCGTAATACGCGGCATCTGTATAAAACCATTGTGTCGCCTTCCGCTTGATCCAATTGAACGGCGGCATTTACCAAAGAATCTCTACCGTCCATACCGCCAGCGAACAACGCTTGGAACATCGTCAAAGGGTTTTCAAACGACCCAGGCATGTCACGTGCACAGATTTACTTGAGAATGATAATTTTAAAAGTAACTTTAGAATATTATATAGACGCGCGATATTGACTCATCTCGGGGGATTCATACTATGTATTTTTATTGCTCAAAAGTCCCGCATTAATTCCTGTCATCTGCACATAACAGTCCGGAGAGATCAGCCCCTTTTCCTTTGTATACAAATTCGATGCGATCATTAGTCAATCATAATACTTCGTCGAGGGCTAAAAATCGTGACGCTGAGGGCCGTGAAAGGGTTGGATTTCGACTAGTAGCTAATGAGAATCTCCTCCCAGTAGCCTCCGTATGAAAATACAAACAGCAGTCGGACAAGAATTGAAAAATGCCATTTTAGAGAATCGATTACTTATGTGATTTGGATACGTGTCACGTGTGAATTTGTTCCTCCTAGAAAACTGTCAATGTAACAGGAAAAAGTTAGGATACGATGCGCAAGCATAAACGCGCCTAGTGAAGGACATTGAAACGAAGAGACAGCGAATGGGGGACATCTGCTCGGTCCATTTTCTCTTGGTCAACATTGAAAAGCCACCTTCGCTCATTTGTGTATCATTTGCAGCCGGTGATGGTCGTATTATACGCGTCGCATTATGTCCATTGTATATCACAACGCGTCAGGATTGTCCCTGTGACTTCGGTTCGTAACAGCGCGTTTAACTTATATTCGTTTAGTCAGCTTAATTCGGTGACATATTTTGAGTTAGTTGAAAAGCTCAATTCGTGCCAAAGAAAGTGCATTATTCTAATGGAAAATAGGTAAATCCCTCTGGTGTGACGATAAACCATGGTGAATTTAGGATTTTCTGGACAATAGGCCTTTGGGAGCTCAACAGTCTGGTTCACGCCTCGATCGCCGTGCGAATGTAGTGGAAATGCTCCCACTATGCACGCAGTATGCACGCAGTATGCACGCAGTATGCACGCAGTATGCACGCAGTATGCACGCAGTATGCTCACGTGTGCCACTAATGGCAATCATAGCAGATCGTACAAGTAAGATGGAAGTGAGAAGGCCCGGGGTAAATGATGGAACGATTGAGATTGAAAGAGGAAAAGATGGGATAAGGAGGAGAAAGAAGGAGGGCAGGAATGACGCGTGGCTCGCGCGAATCGACGTCACTAGCGGCCCACAATGGACCGCACCATGAGCATTTCCTCCATGGCATTGTATAAATCGCGTTTGGTCATCCTTCGTCTATAAATAATGCCGCCTTACAATGGGATGTTCCCTGGACAGCTGAGGCGCCCTTCAGGCGAATACCTTCCTCCTGGCACAATGTATTTCATTTCATGTACTTTTTCAATGAACTACGACGTGTCAGCTAGAAAACTTTCGGCACAGACAACACCGTGAAAACATCCTCGCCTGGTATCACCTGGTTTTCCTTTTTACACGTCCACTTGAGTTGTACCCTGTCGATCTGACCGAAGGTACGAAATGATTAAGAAACATTTTTCACTTTCCGCGACAAAATTTCCTCGAAATTCTGCGATATTCCGCATTTACTCGTTTACTATGGAATCCTGCTAATGATGGAGCATTGTGAACAAGTGTCGATGATGAAATGTCGATAAATCAAACATCTCTCACCACGTTTACCTTCTACTCTCTTTCTCGGACGCGTTAACCATAACAGTCATCCTAGGGTTAATGGTCTGTGAATGCCATGAATCGTGCTCGGTTAACGCTTCATTCCGGTCGCTGAAAACTGGTTCTCAGTGATCGCCGTTGGTCTTTTCAGCGCGACCCCTATCATAGTATTATTCAAGAAATTCAAGTGTATTCGCATTCTAGCCCGGCAAATAGCTCAACGAATGGGCCGTGCCGATGAGAGGAAAGAATATCCGGCTGAGGTGATGATTAACGCAGAGAAACGGGTAATTGAAGAATTGCTTTGAATTTCCCGACAATTCGTGAGAGTAGTCACCCGATGAGGGCAGGAATGAAAGGCTCGAAGGTGTGTCGGCTCTTATCTGGCAGTCTGCTCCGTCTGCTTATCTCGATAGCCGCACTTGACTTTCCAATAAAGCAGCCACTCGCACGTAGGAAGATGGTGATAAGGTACCTTCCGCACGCGCGATTTGCGTACATACACGTCTCCGATCAGCATCGAAACTGACGTTGAAGTTAGGTCCGGCTTTGGGTGGCCAGAGTAGCCATAAAAATCGATGCGATAAAAAAGTTGAAGCGAAAATTCAATCGTAGCGGCTACTGCGCGGCTACTGCGCGGCTACTGCGCGGCTACTGCGCGGCTACTGCGCGGCATTACGTCAGGCAGCGGAATGCGAGCGGCTGACCTTGCGAGCACAAGACAATCGTGCATTGTTGCTCAGTGAATGGTCCAGCACTCACAATCATCAGTGATTCCTCTCTTTCTTTCTATCAATCTTACGCTACTCTTTGCAAGATTCTCTTAAGAATTGACCGTCCGATTTTACGGCACAACTGAATGCTTGAAATTCGTTGAGAAACGAACGTTGAGATATGTGAGCGTTACACCCAGCGAATCATTTACTCCTGGCGAGCAAATTAATGGCGGTACTAATATAATCTTTACTTTTGTCCTTGATGAATGGCACAGAGAAATACACGTTTCGCTATATTGAATTACTAGCGATACCGGCCGATAGCCAGCCCTAAGCGAACCCCAAAAATGTCACAGTTGAACCCCTTTTCTCTTGGTCGATTTCACGTAATGAGCGGAGCTGCCCTCTATGCCGACAATTCTTTTGGGTGTGTCCACGAGATTGTGTAGACACGATCACGATCCTGCCAGGATCCCGAATAAAAGGCTTATGACCGGCTTGTTGGTACTATTGGGCCCCGCGAGTCGAGGATCATTAATAATCGCTGAGAGGTACGTCAATGCTCGTACAACGGACCCATGATGTGTGCATGTAAGGCAAGGGAGGCGGGGTGCCAGCGGTTGCTTTCGTTTCATTTCGTTTCAATTTCGATTCATTTCTCTCGGAGGCGACGCTTTGTACCGCCCTCGAGCTCTCGGCGGGGCACAAAGCTTGCGTTTTTCTGCTTGCGCGCCCAAGAGAGCCCGGAGAAACTCCAAGACTGTCGGACCCAAGCGCAGCTGCCGACGCAGTTACAGATGGAGTTACAGACGGAGTTACAGACGGAGTTACAGACGGAGTTACAGACGGAGTTACAGACGGAGTTACAGACGGACCCAATTACCGTACATAATCCAAGCGACACATTACTACCTCCGAGACAATTCTCTTTCTTCATACATTTTTCTGATTGCCCAATATTCAGTCCATATCCATTCATTTCCTTTATCAATCGTTGCGTCTTACGTTTCAACTATTCTTACGAAACTTCACTTATCTTCGATCCCCTTTTTTCATTTTAACTGTCAACTTTTGACGTGCCTTCCTTGCGTATTCACTAAGAGAGGAACCGTTTTCTTAACAAGATTTTTTCTTGGGAAGACCATTGTTCTCCTATTGACGGCATGTTAGGAGTTGTGTCACGGCTCGGCGTCAACAGTTCCCCCTTCACGATGGTGGACCAGCTGTGTCATGCGTGTTGCCTTCTTCTAATGCTTTCTTCTCTCATATCAATGAAACAAGATTCCTACCGATTTGTAACAATGAGAATTCCACGAATTCTACCTCAAATGGATTCGAACGAACCGTATTACACCATTTATTAGAATATTTAGTAATGATGTTCTATGATAATGTATATTAGTATTAATAATGACTTTCTTTTTCAGACACATCTTACGAGAAGGCCTGTCGAAGGGGTAGCGCTCCTGCTACTCCGGTTCTCGGAGCAAGGCCGTTGGATGTCACTCCCAACCGCATCGTCGTAAGTTGCATCTTTCTCTCTTCTCTCTTGTTCCTAGCCGCAACTTTCTCGCACACTCCTTTCCACTAGTCAAACAAATCTAAAGCGACGTATGAAAAATTCAAAAGTTTACCGTCCTTTGAACATGTCAATTTGGATCGATCTATCTCGAAAACTCTCGCATAGTTCTCCCTATATCTTTGTCCCGCATCACCTGGAATACTTGAAATTTCCCTCGAGAGCGTGTGAATCGACCGCCATTACGACAAAAATCATGACACGGTGAACGCTCAACTGGAAACTCTGCTCGCTCCATCGAACACAAAAGATTCAATTGTTTTCCAGTTACCGTTAAATGAAAATTCAATAACGCCTTATGGACGATAATCGGCGGTAATTGTTCGATAGGTATAAGATCACGATGCATCGAGAGTTTTCTATTTGCATCTACCTTTTCCTATCTTACTGCACGTAAGGAGAACCAACGTAACACAGAAAATATCGATCCAATTGAGCTGCCAGGCAAGCGTTCCAATTGTTCAAATCCCACGTGTCACCAGACTTTGCGAAAATTTGCGTTCTAGTACCTTCGTATTACACAGAATTCGCTATATGACTCTTAGGAGACGAAGGCCATGGAAAAACATAACTGAAAAGCGATCAACTGCTATTAAAGGGTATCGTAACGTTTGTACAATGATAAAAGTGAAGATTGTATTGGAAATGGCTAAGATTAGAATGTTAAAATAATTTAAATACATCGTCTCGACAGTGGACGCAGATGATAGGACTATTGCGGAGAAAAACGCATGGTCGTACGTTGGCAAAGGCTTTCTCCATCTCCCCGTCTTTAGGAGCACGCATTTTAGAACCCCTCGAAGACGTTTTTGTCCTTCTTACCGGTAATGTTTGGAATCGACCGGTGTGCGGAGGGTTGAGAAGGTCTCTCCCTCCACGCACCTCGCACCTGAATGCAAGGGCCGGGCTTTCGGCCGGGGTACAAAGGTGCCCCTAAAGGATCCCTTGACTTGGGCTACCCGGATGAGCAACATCTGCGCGCCAGTCAGCAGTCGACAGTCGGCAGTCGGCAGTCGGCAGTCGCCACTCGCCAGTCGCCAGCTAGATTCAGCAGCGACATCAACCGTCCTGTTCTGGCCAATTTAAATTACCATCTACTCGTTAAAATTATCTGCCCACACTTGACGATCATCTTCCCGCCGGCTGATTTAAAGCTGTCAACCCGAATGACCAAATCATCATGAATACCAAGGATGATTCAGTTCTGCGAAGGGTCTTTACGTCATCGTCGAGATAGTGCAGCAATTTTGCCGAACGTCTTTACCTTTTCTCTGTCACGATGCAACGTATTATTTTCCACGGCTAACTTTATTTACTCGCAACGAAGGATGAATGTGATTGATCGCGTAAGTGTCTTGTCGCACTATCACTGAGGCACAAGGCTATGAAAGTTGTCCCGCGCCAAAAATTGCCATACTCCTTGAAAAGCCACTGCCGATGGTGGCAATGACGACATTCTACTTGACAAGCCGTCGATAAGAGATTAAAAGATTACTCTATTTCGAAGGTCCACTTTGTAAATCGGACAACTATTAGGATGAGAAGGAACACGAAAAAAAGATAAATAAAGATAGAAATAAAGGGGTGAGGTTAAAATAAAAAAGAAACTCCTTCATAAATGAAGTCTTGATGAAAACAGGTGGCCGGAATAAGTGATATTTTCGATAATTCACGTCGGAGGATTTGGAAATTGTATAGGCACGGTCGTTGACAGTTGTAAACCGAATGGAGGGATCGCCGAAGAACTTTTGGATGTTGTATGAATTTCATGAGAAGGAAGAAAATGTGCGTGAAAGCAATGGAGGAGAACGATGATGACAAAGTAGTCAGTATGATCGTCAACTACTTCAATACGAGGGTAAATAAAAAATGTATAAAATCATTCTGCGATGTTATTGGCCGTCAATAAGACTTCTGAGTAAGATCTTGACAGAACAGCTACCGTTGTTACTTGTTTCTTTCTCCCGTAACTCTGGTACGATCGTTGCGTCACCTTAATACACATGGATTCACGTCGATTTGCAGGATGAGTGTAAACAGTGATAATGGAATTTTGCAGAACTTCTTTTCGAAGAGGTCGTTTCGGTCGAATCCCTTGAAGAGGACGAAAAGCGTAACGAAGCTCGAGCGACAGAAACAACGGGGCGCCGGACTACGCGGTTGCCGTTCCCACGAGTCTCTGCTCTGTGGGCAAGCGGTGACCTCGATGGATCTGGCGGCGGTCACGCCGATGCATCCGAGCCTGCTCGGCCGACCCCACTGCTTCCAGGTCACGCCTAGTACCGGGCCACCAAAGTACTTTAGCTGCAGGACCGCTCATGAGCGGGACCAGTGGTTACACAGGTTCGTACTTTACCCTTTTATTTTCTTCTTCTCCTTCTTCTTCTTCTTCTTCTTCTTCTTCTTCTTCTTCTTCTCCTTCTTCTTCTTCTTCTTCTTCTTCTTCTTCTTCTTCTTCTTCTACTTCTTCTACTTCTTCTACTTCTTCTGCTTCTTCTGCTTCTTGTTCATCCATAATCATCATATTCGCCAAGTGCCAAGTGTAACCCTGGGAATTTGTAGTTTAAGAAAGTCCGTTCAGCCGGACGCGGAGCAAACACGCCGGACCGACAACTCTTTGCAGATCTGGCTGCTCGAGGCGAAGGGCGTGCCCGCGAAGAAGCGTTACTTTTGCGAGGTCTGCCTCGACAGCACTCTGTACGCCCGTACAACGGCTAAGCTCAAGGCCGACCTCTGCTTCTGGGGAGAACATTTTGATTTCCATCATCTGCCATCCGTCAACACGATCCAGGTGAACCTCTACAGGGAGGCGGATCGTAAAAAGAAGAGGGACAAGAACGTGCTGATCGGTAATACTTGCATTTCCTCAGCTGTCCTCAGATTTTTTTAGCGATGATTCGGTGGTGGAGAGTTTTACAGAGGTGCTCCTCGGGTTGCAGGTTCCGTGAGCATACCTGTCCACAATGTGACATCTCGTTACCTCACGGAGAAATGGTATCCGGTGGTTGGGGAGAAGGGCCCGCTAAAGGAGCCGCCAGCCCTGCGAGTCAAGTGCCGCTTCCAATCGGTCGATATCCTACCGGTCCAAGTTTATCAGGAGTTCCTTGAGCACCTAAAAACCGACTATGCGGCACTCTGTGAGAAACTCGAGCCGGCTATCGGCGTCAAGGCAAAAGAGGACATCGCCACCGCTCTCGTTGCCGTCATGCAACGAGAAAAGAGGGCACCGCAGTTTCTTGCCGATCTCGTAATGATGGATATACACAGAATCGGTAGGATTTACTTCCCGCTATTTTCTCCTCTACTCTCGTTCCCCACTTCCGACTCGACTCGACTCGACTCGACTCGAAGGTGTACATACGTACCCTCGTTACAGACGACGAGAGATTGACCTTTCGGGGGAATTCTCTGGCAACGAAGGCCATGGAGGCCTACCTCAAGCTCACCGGCGACAGGTACCTGCAAGACACGCTGGGCGTCGTCGTGAGGGGCGCCGTCGAAGGTGGTGACTGCGAAGTGGACCCACTAAAGGTCGCCTCCGTTGCCGCCTTGCATAAACAACAGCAAAACCTAAGGAAAGCCGTCGAACTCGCGTGGAAGAGGATACTCGAAAGCCACGCGCACTTCCCTCTAGAGCTGCGCGAGTGTTTCCGAATATTCCGGGAGCGTTTGGCCGACATGGGACGCGAGGATATAGCGGATAATCTTATATCAGCGTCCATCTTCTTAAGATTCCTCTGTCCGGCCATTCTCAGCCCGTCGCTCTTCAACATCACGCACGGTAACCGTCTACATCACGAATACGAATCCATATATCCGACGCTTCATATTATTTTCATTTCATTCATTCCTGTTTCGTAGAATATCCAAACGAGAAGGCCGCGAGGAACTTAACTTTGGTAGCTAAGACCCTGCAGACTCTCGCCAATTTCACGAGGTTTCAAGGGAAAGAGAACTTCATGGAATTCATGAACGATTTCCTCGAACGTGAAGCGCCGTCCATGAAAAACTTCCTGCAACACATCAGCGTTAGTATTCTTCCCATCATGGGCATAAGCGAGGAAATGCTGAAAATTTTCAAACTAATCGTGCACATTGCGCTTGCTTATTTATACAGAATCCATTGGCGAAAGACGCACCGGCGAACGACTCTCTCGAATTCGACGGGTATATCGACCTGGGAAAGCAATTGTCGCTCTTGCACGGACTTCTTCGAGAGAGCGTTGCCGCAACAGCGCCGGCATCACCGTCTTCTCAGTCTAGTCGGCTGCCTGAGATTCTCGATCGTATTTCTCTGGCGCTGGATCAACCGGGCCCAAGTCCGGTGCCCGTTTCTCATCGATATCCCAATTTGCAAAACAATATATTTCGATACAATGATCCGACCATCGCCAACAGCAACACAAATCTTTCCATCTCAGCCACATCTACTTTGAGTAACCACAGCACGTTGAACGGCACGCTTAGGGACAGCAACGAGGTTCTCCAAACGAGCACTCTCGGTCACGGTGCGTCTCGGAGCCCAAACGTTGTGAGGGCGGCGACTCTTCCAAGAAACGCTTATCTGCCAGCCAACAACGGAAAGCTTCAATTGCAGGTCAGATGAACCTTCAATTCGATTGTCTATTACAACGGCTAAACATCGAAAACTTGTAACAAATGTCCTTGCAGATCAATAACGACGATTATCCATTGGAGCCAGCTGCCTTTGTCTCACGCTCTCCGACGCCGATTGTGCGTCAGCATCGGCCTATAGGTTCGACTCGCACCGGCGCCGGCACCGGCACCGGCACCGGCACCGGCACCGGCACCGGCACCGGCACCGGCACCGGTTATCGGCTAACGGCTAGCGCTAGCCTCGCCAATGTTAATCACTGCCAAACGCATCCTGCTAGCCCGACGCGTTCCGAAAGTCATACGAATCTCAAAGATGCCAATTATAATATAACTGCTTCCCAAAGCGATCGTCAAATGATGATGCACAGCCAACAACAACACCAGCAGCCACAGCAGCAGCAGCAACAGCAACAACAACAACAACAACAACAACAACAACAACAACAGCAACAGCAGCAGCACCAACAGCACCAACAGCAACATCGGCACAACATCTCACGATTACAGAGCCTCGAGATTCACGACAGAGAAGACAATTACAACCGCAACAACTACAACGTCTCAAGATCTACCGGCAGGAATCACAGGCACAAAGAGGAAAACGCGAATCAAACACAGCAACAAAATTACAATAACATTACAAAGACAACGGTAAACGCCAATGTCGTAGTTAATCCATCGAGCAATCTCACGTTGTCCATCAACAACCATCAACCGAACAACAACTATAACAATGCTAAGATGAACGGCACGACGGGCAACGGGAATCTCGACGAAATTTCCGACTTGCTTCGATACGCGGACGACGAAGCGTCCGAGTCCAAGTCGCAAAAAGGTTCACAGATATCTATCTCGCAGCTGAGTAACGTCGCTTCTTCGGGTTATCAGAGCTTCGCGGCCTATAGCCAAAGTTCCAGTCCTGTGGACTTGAGCAGTAGTAACAACGCGAACGCTCATATCCTAAACGCCGCTCCGCTAGCTTTCGCTAATCCAGTCTACCACATGGAGTCGAATCACGGTAGAGGCGTCAGAAGAGACAGCAGCAGCTCCGAAGAAAGAGAAGGCGGCGGCGTCGAAGCTGTCCGTGGTGTCGACCTTAGCCCGTCACCACCTCCGACGCAAAACAACACGAGAAATACTCAGAGAAACGGCCAGGGCCATTGGAGACAGACTAGTCAGACTCACAGAAGCAACGTCGAACAATCACAAAACATGTGCTGCAAACTCAGGAGGAGGCTGTCCCTCGATTCTACGAGGGATTTGTCAGACACCAGCGAGGATGAAAGCTGCGCCACGCGAAGAAGTAAATCCCGTAGCCACCGCAGTATAGACCAGGTAAGTAATCCTTTTCCCAAACTTCTTTGTCAATAACAAAAGTCTAACTAACGAATTTTCCATCTTCCCTGTTTCTTTTACATCTTACACATGTTCATCATCAGCTTCTAAATCTCGTCCGTTCTTCTCGATATGTGTTCTGTAACTAACACGGCGACTGTCTCTTACATTACAGTATGAGGTGGAAATCGAGAAGCTGCAGAGCAGCGTAGATCGGCTGAGGGCACGTTTGGGTGCCACCGAGGATGCCGATGTAGACGGCATTGCCCCGGACACGAAAATGAAGAACATCATCTCCAGGTACTGACCGTTCGGATACGCCAATTACTTCTGTCCGATTGTGAGTGTCTTCCCAGCAGCGTTCGTCTCGCTCGACCATCAACTTAAACGTGTCTCAATCGCTCGTATTTCCTTGCCGCTCTTTCATGGTTCATCCGATTTCGATGCGGTTCGATGAAAAATTAAGAAACTTTATGTACATCTCGCGTACAATATTGGTATCGGCTATCGATGTATGTCACTTTAACGTCTCGTTTCATGACGCCCAAACTTACAAGGGAATAATTCTACTTATTCACTTTCATCGACATAATATGTGTTTAATCGATTATGTGTTCCTGTGCATTCTATCCGCTGCATTTGGTATACTCTGGCTTGATCTGGACCTTGGTGTAAGAGTCAATTATATATCTAAGCTTTTTTTAACATCTTTATGCCACATGTATAGCGTCCACATTACATGATTGTTCTCCTAATTTGATCAAATTAAGCGTCGGAGTATTAAAGTTATTACATTCGAGAGTACACTGTATTCCCCCGTGTCGATTACGCAAATCCACACCGACCCCCATGACCTTGCGAACGTTGATAACTGGATACTCGAACTTTCCCTAACATTCACTCATCTTCCCGATAGACACAGACACGCCACACATGGACTCAGCATCGTACACGTTTCTTTCCATACTCACAATGAGCACCTCAGACACTGCTGCTTTCTTTTCGGTTTGGCTCACATCGTAATCGGTGTTGTTTCATTGACTGTGCATCTTGGTATGCTTGGATCCATTTTCGCTTGACCGCTAATCCCCTCTGGTTCGTACCAGTACGAGTGCTTGATTTTCCGAGGAAAACAGAGGAGATCAGCGGGCGAATGGCCAATCCTCATTGGATTGTCTCCCCGCAATTGTCTTGATTATCGGAAAGATAAGAAAGGGTGCGTGAAGACGATTGCGAGGAAAGGTTCTCCGACGAAAATCCTCTCTCCGCCTACTCAATAGCTCTCTTTTCTTCAATCGCAGGTTGATATCGGTGGAGGAGGAACTACGGCGCGAGCAGCAGAAGATGTCAGCGGCGTTGTCGTACAAGCAGCGCGTGATCGACGCGCAAGAACAACAAATAGCCGCTCTGGACGCGGCCAATTCGCGACTCATGTCCTCCAATACAAGACTGTTGTCCGCATTGAGCACCCTCAAACAACGGTACAACGTGAAGGCTCAGCCAAACAGCGAGACCGCCACGCTTCTGCAGAACATTGCCGACATCGGTGAACTCAAGAGCTCTTCTTGTTAGGCCAGTTCTCTTGTTCTCCATCTCTGCTTTTTCATTTGACTTACGTCACGTCTCAAACTCGCATACATTTAACACGACGCAAAATTTATTCGTAATTGGCCGATTTACTTTGTTGGCAATAACTAACGTTCTCGCTTGTACCGTTCTTCGTCGCACCTGGCCCATCTTCGACAGCTACTTTCGTCGTGCCTGGGTTTGTCAAACATAGCAAACATCTGCAAAACGAGTGGGGCAAACAGCGAAGAACGGTAAGTTCGTGTTAACCGAGATGAGCAGAAAAGGCGAAGAGCGAGGTGAAGCGCGTGAAAATAGAGGCTATCTAGTTGAAATAGACGAATGATGTAAGTTAGGCAATTGTTGTCGCGTCTTGGCATGACGTGCAATATCTAAGGAGAATTCGCACACATGTTGAGATTCTGTACATTTCGTACGTCGAGCCTGTCCACGCGTTCAATGATGAATATCGCAGGAAACGCACTAATCGGCTTATGAATGAACTTTTGCGAAAACTGGCATGAAATTTCTACCGATTACATCAATTTTCGAGCTTTCTGGGATAACTGCTTCAATGAAACACGTCGTACGACTATATTATTTCTTATTAGAATTATATGTACCTCGACGCACGACTAAAATCGTCGTATTTACGTCGCACCAATTTAAAAAGATAGATAACAAGCACTGACTCGTACTTCGGTACACTCTTGTATATGCGTGTATATTTTTCTAGTTTCTTTTGTAAGTACTGTCCGGACGGTCGATTTGGTAAATGCGCTTGTTCCGCTCTCCAATGACCATTCTTCCTCGAAGCACCGCAAGAAAGAAAAGCGATTTGTATGATTGTTACATTCAAACGAATGGTCGATTGTCTTTCCTCCAAATCGTCATTCGAATATAGACTTCCCGGTTCAATCGTACTACACCCATCGAGGAACGTTACCGTCTGGACTTTCGACATGACCTTTGTAACCTAAGGGATAATATTTATTTGATAGTTTCTACCAAAGATGGAGATTCCGCACTGTAAAGCAAGAAAAAGATAGTCAGAAAATTCTGTAGTAAAGTATTTCGTGCGTTCGATCTCGGAAAGAAACAGCGTCATGCGAAACACGGAGCTTAATATATATATATATATATATATATAGGAAATATTCTAATGCCACGTTTCATCTTTGGATGTATCAGAATCCCAAATTACAAAAATCTACGAACAAACACATTGTCAGTATCTGAAGTGTTCATTTTTTTTAACGTTTTATCCGAAATTGTGTTGAACGAACCGTGGACTCTGCTATCTGAACATTTGGCAACGCAAATGCAGTGTTGCACGATGCATGGCAATTAGTTTGTTTCTCACGCGTATCGTGCGTTTTTATTTTACATTATGATAATAATAATAATAATAAGAATTACTATTGTAGCCATTTTCGTACAATGCGTACATGATCATGTATAGTCGTGTGATTGGATGGATGGGTGATGATGCTGCTGTGTGTGTGTGTGTGTGTGTGTGTGTGTGTGTGTGTATGCTCGTCTGACTACGTATGCACGAACAAAAGAGAGAGAGAGAGAGAGAGAGAGAGTTCGCGCGTATAAACGAGAGAAAGGGAGTCGAAAGAAATAATGAAAGGCGAAGAAAATCCGTGGCCACACAAGCGAGTTTAATAGCGTGGAACGGCGATGGATCGAAGATTGAATTACACACTCGCCTCGTTATAAAGTATTATATCTCTCGTGGACTTGTATTATATATATATACACATATATATATATATATTGTTAATTATGAGTACGAGAGCGTTTTGTTTTCACGCCCTTCGCGCAATTATTTTTGTATAGATTATATTATATGTCCCCTCTTCTTTCGCATTTTGTATTACCGGTACGTTCTCTTCCGGCGGATTTGCCCCTTCGGATCTGACCCTCCGCAACACGCGTATGCATCGTCAAATTAATATATATATTACATATGTATTAATCTACCCTCGCGTTGTGCGTTGTAACCGATAAAACGATGGATATCTATTTAAAGTGACTTAAATAGCGTATACATTGTTAAGTTGTCTGGGTATATTCCTTTCTGCAATAGACCATCTGTATTTGAGCGTATAGCGTACCTTACATGAACAAATAAATACGACTAAACATACGGCAAAGGCGTTACTCGTTTTTCTATAGTCCTATTAACTTTCTTTATTCTGTCGCTGCGTCTACTTTGGCATTAAAATGTATCAAACTCCACGAACATCATTTCGCACCAAATAAAAATATTATCGAAATCACTCCGGGGCATTTTCATATCGCTCCGAATATTTTTATGGGCAATACGAAGGGCGTATCTACTTCCGTTTTAAGGGATACTCCCCTGGCAGCTTAAACTAATCAGCTGGTTTAACTTAGTTTTCATAGATGGCACCGTTGGTACATTGACAGCCAATTGGTGAACATACGAAATCACTTTTGGAGATTAACGGGAATTAGAGATTATACAACTTATGAATGAATATAACGTACATGCCGGCATACAGCCCACCTGAGACAACTCGTTCTGAACGATTGGACATTTTTTTTCTCTGCCGTATATTATAATATGTATTTATTTTGAAGGAATTTTTCGATATCCGCAAAGCTGGCATATGCATAATAGTGAAAGGAACACTCGGTTGAACGAGCAAGTGGGAGTCGGTATTATAATTGATCCTCCGGGGGGCTCGGGGATTCCGTCATTGTGACGCGTCTCGATTAGATCGATCGATCGGCGATGATCTCAGCTGCCTCATCTTTACGAATTCTCATTGCCGGTATATTTTACTCGCATTTTCCTTTTTCCTATGAATAAGACGAAGAAGGAGGAAAATTCGAAGAACGTCATCATTGTTACATGGTGGTACAGTTAGCCGGGCCTAGACGTTATCAAGGCGACACGATGATAATGACACCCTGGCCTCCATATTAAAACGCGCGTGAAACATCGAGTTTTTCGACAGCGTGACGTAAGTGTAGAATGCGCATCGATGATAATGCATACGTGCGAGGAGTCATCGGTGATCGCCTAATCGCCGGTTCGACGACCCGCGGAACGGCAAACAGACAACTCTGCCGATTGGAAACTATCGTTTTGAGCCTCCCACGGGATTTCCTATTAATAGAATTCGGAAGGACCACAAACGCAAAATACCGGTAAAAGTTGATTTTCCTGGACTTGCGACGAATCGAGAACAATGTAATGAAATAAGTAGAATGATTTTTGCTCGAGGAAGATGAAATATGATTAGCGGTAATGGCCGGAATGAGGTTGAAATCTCACGGGAAAAAATTTTTGTAGAATGGTGGACGTAGACGGACACGTACATGTACATGTACATGTACATGCACATGTGCAGGTTTGTCGTAGAACGCGCGGCGGTGACTTAAGGAGCCCGGCGCGGTGGTGAGATAGGCTACGGCGAAACAAGTGTGATAAGCCGAAATGAGATAACGCCGTCGACGTCGTTGAAGCCGCCAACGATATCTCAAAGTCAATGTCCTATGAAGGACTATTGCGAGCATTCTCCATGGCGCACACGCTTCTCCGGTTGCCCAGTCTTACACGCGCTAAGAGAAAGAGAGAGTGAGCCCACTCTTTTTTCCACACTCGTAGCTTCCCCTTTCCTTACAATTACCGTCGATTACCCTTTCACCATCCAGTTTCTTAGATTTCCCACTTTTCTTCGTTTCGCGTTAATCAGCATCCAGCCATACGACAATAAATAGAAGAACAACGGTCGATAAGGAGGAATGTCGAATCTACCAACGACCTTAAACTTCAATCTGTCGCCTGACCCACGGACGCGGCATCCGCTTTACTTATAACCCTTTCTTCGGCACATTCCCGTGCACGATTTCTCATAGAATCTTACGGTGAATGTCGATGAAAAATTATTCTACCGAACGAAAGTATGTAAAGCTAGCTTATATAAATAATGAGGATCGATTGCTATACCGAGAAATAGATAATAATTGACAGCTGGGCAAACGACGCAAAATCAACACTATCAGTCGTGACTATGACCTTAAACTTCAGATCGAAGCGCTACCAACTGAACTTTGAAATTTTCCAAAAAATACACGTTCTAAGTGAGGGGACGATAGACCACGGTATCTTTATCCCACTGATAAAGTTCTCCGCAGAAAATTCCCGTCCAAAGCGGTAGATTTCAACCTGGAACACCGGACATTATCGAGTAAAAAAAATAGGAACCAGTTAGAGAAAAAATTGCATGCGCTGAAGTGCTGCAGTGTAAGTGCGGTAGTAAGTGTCAGCAAAATTGGAAGACACATTTGGGATAACCTTGAAGAACACCTTCCCGCTCTGAACCGTCGTTTAATTGATGGAATGCTGAGTCGATGATGAATTATCTTTTGCGATTTCTCGCTTCACCGAGCATAACTTTGACACGCGATACTTTATATAGCGTATAAGGCGATATCGTGTAAACTTGGCTTACGATTACAATTACACCTTCCAGACGTTTTAACAGAGCTCCAATTTCGTGGAGCATCGACCTGCGAGCAAATATTTTTTTCCTTGAAACTACTTTAAATCTAATCTTTGATCATCGATGGCGAGTCGCTGACGGGACATTAAGATTCGCGATATTTTTCTGTGCCGTCGACCAAAGGCCACACCGAGCACCAAGTACATTAATTGAGAGGTAATAACGCAAAAACGTAAAACTATGCTGCTGCATTGTCCCAAGACGGACGTGACGATGCGTATGACGAAGATGAGACGGAGATGAGAACTTGCGTTGCTTTGTTTATAAAAAAAATGCTATAGAAAGTAAATGGACATAGATGGAAATGGAAGGCTGACGAGTGATATGACAAAACGCATCGGTTCTGACCCTGGATAGTACACCATTACCAACGGAATCGGTCATCACTGGCCCTCCCTTCCCGTTTATTTGCTGATACGCAACGATCTCCTACTCTGTGGCATCTCCCACTCTGTCTCAACATGGCTTATCTCTCTTTCTCTCCATTTCTCCATCGGTCTGTTTTTGTCACGGGGGGTGGTTGGATTAGAAGCGGAATCAGGAAGAGAGAGCGTTGCACCGCTCAGAGGGTACAGTGTACCAGTGAACTCGGCGCAAGCATACATAGTCCAAGCTCTGCGGTAACGTTCTCTTTCCTTCCTCGGCCAGCTTTTCACGCACTCCTTCCGCGCTGGCCCCTTGTGCCGCCCCTCGAATTGCCCCTCGAATTGCCCCACGAATTGCCCCACGAATTGCCCCTCCAACTGCACAGCCGTCAAAGGACGGAGTAGGGCGCGCCGAACCATGCCGAGCCGGCCGGCCTCGTCAACCGTGTAAGGTCGCCTACTGGTGGGGTGGTTCTTGTCTGTAGGGGTGCTGTAGGGGTGCTGTAGGGGTGCTGTAGGGGCGGTGTAGGGGCGGTGTAGGGGAGGTGTAGGGGCGCTAGAAGGGCACTAGCGGGGCATCGAAGGAGAAATCTACTGACAATCAGCCCCTACTCGTCCCCCACTTCCCCGTCAACGCCAGAGATTCTCACCCTCGAACGCTGACCTTTGACGTCGGGGCACACAGAACCATGTTATTTTCCTTGCTGGTTAGCTAGACAAGTAGACGAGCGACAACCTTCGAGGAAGGAGAAGCCGCTGCCAACGACTGGAGAAATCGTTGGCAAGTCGGCAAAGTCAGCAAGTCGGCAAGTCGGCAAGTACGAAGGAAAGCTGAGGTAAATATATATTGGCGCACGCAGAGACCGCGCCTACGCTACACACAGGCAGTGGAAAGTTGAAATAGAAGTGACGTTCATAGAGAAGCGTAGAGCGCCGCTGTAAAGCGGTAGGAGAACATCGAGAGCGTCGAAGGGGAGTCTATTCCCTCCGAGTGGTACAAGGATCGTCAGCGACGGACCAACAGCGAGGAGGGAGTGGAATGCGCGGGCGCTGATATGAGCGCAAGGGAGACGGAGGAGATAAAGAGGGTGAGACAGAGGGTGTGGTGGGGATTTACGGTGGGGTCGGTGTGATCGGTCTGACCGGTGGGGGTAGAGAAACGAGGGAGCGCGCGGAGGAGAGCACGCTGACGGCAAGAAGGGGTCATTGACCCTAGCAGCGGCTGCTCGAGAGCTACGACGACGTCGTGACGCTCGTACCGCTCGAACCGCTCGAACCGCTCCAACCGCTCCAACAGCTCCAACAGCTCCAACAGCTCGCGCGCGCCACAGAACCGTGCTACTCGCGGTCTGCTTGCCCTGCCTACCCTGTGCCAGCCCTGTGCCAGCCCTGTGCCAGCCCTGTGCCTGCCCTGTGCCTGCCCTGTGCCAGCCCTGTGCCAGCCCTGTGCCAGCCCTGTGCCAGCCCTGTGCCTGCCCTGTGCCTGCCTAGCCAGCTTACCTCTGAAACCCCAACTTTCCTGCTTAGCCGTTTACCCAACCCACTTACTTTTCACCGTGTTTCTTCCTACTCGTGTGACAAGTCCAAGCAGACGAAGCAAAAGACTCCTCTGCCACTGTCTTTACTTCGGTATGTCACTTTACACCCTATCCCTATTCCAACGAGCTTCCAATCCGTATCTCTTCGTCTTGCATCCTCCTTTCATCCGCTTTAACCAGAGGGAGGCGGAAGCTCTCTTTTCCTGTCCTTTCAAGAGATTCTACGTACAAATTGCACAAACGGCCAGTGATACAGACGTATATAGAGAAGGGGGTGGGGTAGAATAGAAGAAGAGTGGCAGGGAGAAAGAGAGAGAAAGGGGGAGAGAGGGAGAGAGGGAGAGAGAGACAGAGAGAGAGAGAGAGGGGGGGGGGGAGGGGAGAGTTTCCTGATCGGGCCGACACGGTACACGCGCCTCGTGTACATCCGCGTGCACACGACGCGTGTTCGTCGCTCGCGCCAGTCGAACAGCCGACTCAGCCGACTCAGCCGACTCACAATCAGCCAACCTCTCCCAGGCCTCGCGCGCGTGTGTGCCTGCATGTGTGTGTATGTGTGTGCGCGCCTGTGGCAGAGCGCGCGCAAGACCCGCCGCGCTCCTCAACCGAATTCGTCGGTGCGTTCGTCCATCGGATTCGTCCGTCTTTGTACGTCGGACAGCCGGCGTGCTCTCGCGTGTGTACTCCATCGTGTGTCGATACGTCACGGAAAGCCCTCCTCGAATGAAGGGCCGATCCACCGGTACTTACGACTTGCGCGACTACCGATTATTATCGTCTGTGTGACGTGCCGTGACGCTTTCAACAACTGCCTTCGCATCGGCCTAATTCCACCTCTATGGACCTCTGCTGGACCCTTATTAAAATTATTCGTCCCTTCGATAGATCTCGTGATCTTAGATTCCGACGTTTTGGTCAACCTTTCATCTCTGGACAAGCGCAGCCTGGACATTATTCGTCCTTGCACCGACAACAGATCGGCAACGTGCTCGTCTTATCCTCTGCCCCATTCCTTCCTTCCTTCCTTCTTTTCCTCCCTTCCATGCACCCTTCTTTCTCGGATGCCTATCTCATGCGTTCGCCATAGAAGCTGCATATTCCTTTCTGCCCCTCTTCCCCTCCCACCCTTTTCCGTTCGGCCCAACACCCCCCCTAGATCTCTTCCTCTCCTTCTCGCCGCCTCACCATCTCGCCGTCTCACCGTCTCACCGTCTCACCGTCTCACCGTCTCACCGTTTCACCATCTCGCATTCCCGTGTTTGTCGTGTACGATCGCACTTCGTGACGCGTGAAATGCCGTGTCGCGTTCCCACTGTGTGATTCCAAATGATACCGTGCAAATCATTTGAACGACAAGAACGAAGGACTCTGCGCTCAGGAAGATCACGGAAGAGGTAGAAAGGAGGAAGTAGAAGGAGAAAGTGTATCGGATCTCCGTGGGCAAGCCTGAGGAGCGATAAGTTCGCTAGCTTCCGATCAAGTGCACGACCGACCGGCAGGACGTGCTCACGCCTTAAGCGCATCAACTTGGACAACCGAACGAATTAAAGTGTGATAATTAGGGGATAGAACGACGAAACGAGTCCTCTCGTTGGACCAGTGTGTTTTTCGCGAAGAACCGATCGCATTCGCGGACGATGCATCGAGGAAGATCAGTAAATCGCGCCACTCTCTAAGCTGCTCGGTGTTCTCGCGGAGTGTGCTTCTTCGTGTCTCCATCTCCTATCTACTTCTCAGTGACCCTGTGCGCCTCGCGCTGTGCGTGTGTTACGCTTAAACGGAGAAAGAAACCGCCGAAGAATCGAGGAAGTGGGGATTTTCGTGTAACGATCCCAGGAGAGCTACAGAGTCACGCTCGGATGTATTTTCGTCGTCTCATGACCACGCAACGCCACTAGATTTTTCCTACGATACTTCCTATGTTACGTTCTTCGCCCGATAGATGCATGCACCTATTTCCGCCGATGCACTTTGCCACCGCTCTTCTCTATTCCCTTCCCTGCGAAAAAATTCATAAAACTTTCGTTTGATTGTCCACGTCGAAATATATCCAATAGATGAAACGTGTTTGAAATTTTCTCGCTCAGAGAAAAACAACGTGATTCATCATATTTTCTAGCTTTTCGCTAGATAGTTATCTTGGTCGACATTCTACTTCATACCCCCCCCCCCCCACCCCACCCCCCAACCCCCTCCCTCGCCGACATTTACATCGATCAACCTTACGCTAATCATTTTTTTCTCGCCGTATTCTTTCAGTTCCTCGGTTCGTGACTCCGATTCCGTTGTCGTGAGGCCTCCCATCGTCGGTTTCATCATCGTTATCATTGTCAGTAGCAACGATAAACATATCTTCCGTAATCGTCGTAATTCCAACTTCCTAGGCGGTCGATGCATGCATGTGCGTGGCAAATAGATCGATCGTCTGGTCGATTTGTAGGCCTTATCATTTCATAGAGTGAGGGATTAAAGGAGACGGATCGAAAGACGGCGAGGGAGAGAGAGAGAGAGAGAGAGAGAGAGAGAGAGAGAGAGAGAGAGAGAGAGAGAGAGAGAGAGAGAATCATGCGTAATGATGGTGCGGGCTAAAGCAGTCATACGTAAATATACAGGTAATTTAATACGTTCCGCAGAATCCACCGGTTGGATCAGAGAAGAATCTTTCGTCGGCGTTCCGTTCCATTTCCTGATAATCTTCGCGACGAGGCCTGCACGCGTAATATTCGACACGCGCGTCACGAGCCGCAAGTGAAGACCGGTCGGTTAGCTGGTTCCGTCGGTTTATAAATAAAACGCACGTCTCGTGCCGTGCTTTCTTTCTCTCCCTCTCTTTCCTTTGCTCTATCTTATTCCCCCTTTCTGCTTGCATTACTCTCGTAAGCCGCGCTTCTTCGTACTGGCTCGTAACAGCGTGTCAATGAAACGAGACCATCTCTACGAGGCCGCCCTAATATCCCCGGAGACGATATCTTCCGTCATTCATCTACTACAGTATCCTACGGAAACAGAAGATCTAACAATAAGAAAATTCCTTCGAAACCGAGAAGGGAGAAATTAATGCACGCATAATCGTTATGCAATTATTAGTCAATTATCGGTTAATAAGACGGTGATTCGTCGGTAGAAGTTAAGTGCATACTTCCGGTAGTTGTGCGTCGATTAAGAGGAAGAGAGAGCCATTACCCCGAGCGGATATTCGTTTCTTGTGGCACACGCTTGCCACCCCGCGAAGGACCGAGCAGCGAGGGTGCAAACATTCATACCGGTTTTCGGT
Organism: Hedychridium roseum; assembly: GCA_963989215.1. Taxonomy (NCBI): domain Eukaryota; kingdom Metazoa; phylum Arthropoda; class Insecta; order Hymenoptera; family Chrysididae; genus Hedychridium; species Hedychridium roseum. Next base: position 10,109,537 of record OZ022312.1, read on the forward strand.
TTTCCGTACAGTGTCAGCTTAGCCCGATCGTCTTATAGCCGAACTCTCATAGCCCCGAAGTTTGTGAAATGTGATGGGCAGCGAAGGTGGCTCAAAAGAGCCATTGCAAAGTACAGCAACGCATTCTTCTCAGCCGACAAATGGTCCGGGCTGCGAGAAAACAGGCAAATAATTCCGGCATAAAGATCATCAACCAAGGAAAATTAAGATAAATGGAGAGGATGGCAAAGAGTTTCCACGTAATATCATATATTTCTCTGTGAATAGGTGAAAAAACGATAAAGGAGAATAGTGCAAAATAAATATGTCGATAGTTACGCTGTTACGATGATTCGCACTTGGACGAAAAAAAACTCTTGTCGAATTTTATCGGGAACCCTGTAGTTGTGTCTTGTGAATTGATTCAAGCGGGAAAAGAATTAAAAAGTGAAAAAGATATTTGCGGTGGGCCGCGTGTGCATCTCGAAGAATCCCTGCCCTTTTTCTCTTTCTCCGATTATCAGTTGGCAAGCCCCTGCGACATGATTGACCGGCATAAACGAACCGATCTCAACTGACAAATACTAAGAAGGGAGGGGGAGGAAAAGGGGCACGGTGAAACACGGTCAACACCTCCGCAGGAAGAAAACAAGAAACAGAGCTACGGCTTCCAGCTGCTGATCACGTTGATGGCCTATCATCGACGAACCAAAAATGTAAGTGCATCATCTTTTTTCCCTTTCCTCTTAATATTAATAGTATATTAATAGTACCAAGTGTATCGTCGGTGCATCGTCACGCGGCGAATGCTAAGCGCACGGAAAGCTACCGCTGAAACCTTTACTCTCGTAGTAGAAAGGAAAGGAAGCGGATAGAAACGGTCTCTAGGCGTGTGCAGCCGTGCCGCTGGATTGAGTTTCACTTCTTCACTGTCTCTTTCCACGACTCGTTTTCGCGCGCTCCAACGAACAAGGAGGAAGCGATTCTCCGCGCGCTGTTTCATGCAACGACGACGACGCTGTATCACCGCAGCACTAGCACCCTGCCTTTTCAACGAAAGGAAAATCAAGCTGACAATAAGACATGCCAGACGTTCCTTACTATTTAATCCATTAACACTTACGAAGCGATTACGTTTGACATCCATTTCAAAAGAAATCATATAGGAGGATCCAAGGTAGAATGGGACGGGTTAAATTTGTATCGACGAGTATCACATTGACGGTCTGCGCTGGCAGAGGAGTATATGAATGTAGGTTAATCCGCACTCGATGCGAATCGACTCGCGGCGGGCGGCGTGCGGCGGGCGGCGGGCGGCGGAACGTATGTATGTGCACACGGCATGTACGAACGCGGGTCAGGTTAACGAATGGGGTAGGTTAGGGACGTGCACACCGATCTCCAGGAACAGCACGTGGCCTTGCATTACGGCCATTAACATTCTTGCATAATGACATAATGGCCTAATGATGTAGAGCACAGCACCCTTCCTAAAACTTGATGACAATTTGCCCAGATTCCGATGACATTGTGGCAAAAAATATGTTATATACTGACACGCAGAGTCGATTAGGAGACCTATGATTTTGTCGATGCTCCCGAGAACCCCACCGAAACTCAGTGGTTCGTCGGTGATTGAGTCGAATACGTGGATATCGGTAATTCTCACGGTGCGCTTTGCACAGAGCCTCGTTTGACTCCCTGGAAATACAGATTTTCTACTGTGTTACGACAGAATTCACCAGCCGGTTACGACACTAACGACCGTGTCTCTGTCTCACAAAAGGCAATATCCTCTGCCGCTGGGCTTTTTACGATCGGCTACGATTCATCGATTGTTGGTTCCTGGGTGTGTCTCTTTCGTTGTGCCCACGTAGCTTAGATAAGACCGTAACTTCCTCATGATATAGCTACATGTACATCGGTCGGCCGATCGACTGGAAATCCGAGCCAACTGAACCCACAATTTTCACCGAAATTTGACCCATAATATCGATTGGATTAAACCATTATGGAATTGCTGAAAAATACGAGACGATTGTTGGCTTCGTCTTGTAAAAAAATGGCAAAGTACGCTCGTTATTATCTGCACGATATGACCGGCGAAAATATTATACCAGCAAGTATCCTCAGCTTTATTTCGTTACTCTCTCTCTCTCTCCCTCTCTCTCTCTCTCTATCAAGAGCTGCTCTTTATGGAATGTCGCGCGCGGCAGTAATATAGTGATTTGGTGAAATTGTGTAAAGACATGGAGAGAAACGGCAAGGCTTCGCATATTGGCTCTGATAAGCGAGAAAGTTGCGTAGAGAGTGAGAGCCACCGTTGACTATTTCCTCTAGATTCCCAACGGATTCCCGACGTAAACGATTTTGCCGGCTGAAAAATATCTTTGGTGTAAATGTATAAAAAGAGAAGGGGATGTCGGAGCAGAGGGTGAGTAGGAAGCGAGGGATCGGGCGGGTATTCGGTGTGTCGAGGCGCGAACGGGGCGCTACTCTCGTGCAGAGTAGATATCGGTGTGTGTCGCGCTGGAGGCCGGCCGAGGTCGACGCCCTGGCATTCGGGCTTTTTCGTTATTCCTCGCTCAAGCTCGGCACTAGGTCAGTGATGGAGTCACTGGCCGCCCCGAGCGTCGAGGCAATGACACCGAGCACGCCGTTGCTGCCACCGAACGGCCCTCCCCACTTCCCTTCCTCTCCGACCAACCCCCCACTGCTTGCAACGCCAACCGTTCTCCCCACTCTGAGGAAGTCGCGGCAACGCGATAGCTACCCCTACCCACACTCTTCTCCTCGAGCTCGATCTACAGAGCTGCCTCCACCTCCACCTCCACCTCCACCTCCACCTCCACTTCCACCTCCACCTCCACCTCCACCTCCACCTCCACCTCCACCTCCGCCACCGCCCGCACTCCATAGAGAGAAACGAAGAAGGAACGAAAGAGAATGAACGGGGGGAAAAACACCAACGTCCAAGAGAGATCCGCGGAACTCTGAGATAGCGTTTCTGGAGAAAGAGACGAAAAGGAACCGGTCGGTACTCTGCCGCGAGAGCAACGTGCATTCAAGAATGCTCTAAAGTCGCACACGCCCGTCTTTACAGAAATGACTGAATGCATGCATACTACTCGTACCCTAAGCAAACCTACCGGATTCCGCCCAATGCCTAATCTCTCTAATTCCTCTCCGATATAAATGTTATTCGATGGTAATGAATGACGGTCGATGAGAGGATTTTTCAGGTCGACCAATGACTCTTCTTTCTTGCAAGTGACTCGAAAAGCCTTTGCCCCAGGCAATTCCCCGGAAGCGGAGACGCGTTGAGCCAGTCGGACGTGTAACAGTCGATCGTAGCCGCGGGGTACTACCTTACGGAAGTGTTTTTACACGCGGGAGGTCCTAAAAGCCCAAAAAGAGCCGAGAAACGAAGAGAGAAAGGAAGGGCCCGTATAGTGGCACGATAATGATAATGATTTACCAACACGTTGTGCATAAAACCGTGTAGCCGTGCCATTTCTTCGGCAGTAGACGGAAAAACAGCCGTACAATCGGAGAGTCGGCAGGAAAGTTGAAATAGCGCTGACGTTCTCACATTCCACATATCGCGAAGAATCCGTGACTTTTGATCATGACGCGTGTCATTGGTCTTTTTTCCAATAGAAAAATTTCAATCCAAAACGACGCACATAAACAAGCACAAATGGCCGAGGAAGAGCATCGTAATATTGTAAATTTGCTTCATACATGAGACTGTTGTTGGACGAAGGATCTTTATTTTTTAAGGGAAATAACGCGAAAGAGCCAACAACTTTCGCCCTCGTGGGAGCGAAAAGGGAAACCTGGCTACCCGCAGAACGCGCTAGACGGAGACCGTAGTGTGGTACTTCTGTACGCAATGCGTCATGTGGGACATGGGTAACCTTGGAATAGCGGTACCATGAGTACACGTCAGTTGATCCTTGTTTCACGTTCCAATGACCTGTCACATAGAAACCAATGGCGTTGCACGCCGATTAATTTGAAAATGTCTTTTCATCCGCTTTTGACAGGACTGGAAAAAGACTTTGAACGGGATATTTAGAGTGTGGCTAATTGACAGGCTGCTTGAACTCGGCGATTTCGAAAAGTTTGAATAAGCCGTCGATGAGTGAGAAGGTGGAAAGGGAAAAGCCGGAAGGCAGGAGAGCCACGAGAGGCAGGCGAGCATGAAGCTCTCGATGACGGTGTAGTAGAGACGGTATCCGGCCGGAGTAGAGTAGCTATGCTACGGCTAGCGGTATCGTGAGTAACTTAGCGGAGTTCCCCTCGTCTAGGTTACACCGCAAGCGAGCGTTCCGAGTTCTTAGTTGGGCCGCCGTGATGGTTGTACCGCTGGCTATGGACTTTCACCTCTTTACCTCGGCTCCTCCTCGCTTCTCGTCGTCGCGCCATGCACGCTCTCACTTCCATGTCGCTCACGTTTCTTCCAACCGTTCGACATAAAAAAACACCCATGCATCTCGACCTTTCCTCCCTACCTCTTCTCGCTCTCTTTTTCGTCTTGTCCTTTTCTTCGTAAACATCGTCCGAAACGAGATGTCGATGAATGAATTTATTGAGAAATATCTTGACGAGGTAATATTAATGTACGCCGACGAATGGAACAACCGCAATGTGTTGGTAACCGACTAGAAATATGCAGCTCCAGACTCGCTTTCTAAAATATCGCCCGGTGCAAAGGAGCAATAAATATCTCGTAGTGCTGGCAAGAATCGTCGTTGATGATAGGATAGAAAAGTACCCACCGTCGGGCCATGTAACACTGGTTATATAACGTATCAGTAATTACGTAAAATAGCCAGGGAAATTTGATCAGCCTGTCACTTTTACTCAAGTTGGACAGAATATGGTGTACCGTAGGTTACGCTTAAGAGCGATCTTGAAATATTCGCTTTGCGAATTGCGATCAATACCGAGCGTGAACCAATGCATTAGTTTTAATGATTCTAGTCTCGGGCGAAAGGTGCGGCTGCGTATCGACCATGACATTACACGTGCCAGCGGATCATGGGAGAAAGAATACGTACGTATCTGTAGGAACTGGGATTATCGGGCATTTGGCTTATGTAGTAATAAAGTTAAGAAAGTGTATGCTGCGATATTGCTCTAGAAGGATTCCGTAGTGATAGACGAAGGGCCAAAAGAACGCAGCGAATGCCGTGGATTTTCAGCCGCACCGGATGAGTTTTCTCGATAGCGCAGCAACGCAGGCGGACTGCCACGTTGCACAACCGTCCCTCATAGCCGTTCGACCGTAAATTACGCGAGATTCAATCGAAAGTCAATCTTATCCTAGGCCTAGGTAGCCCAGGCCGTCGTCGATAACTGACAGCGTTGCGTCTGGGTTAGGCTAGATCGCGTATTACGCCGTGTCGCAACGAACTTTCTCCCGGAGGACGATGCACCCGGCCCCACCAATACGAATCCTGCATCCACCGCTATTTTGCCGCTGCTTGCTGCCGTAACAACACATGACGATACCCTACACTTCTAACCGCAGCCCACAGCCAGCAACCATATACGCTCCAACCGAAGGAATAAGAAGAAATGTAACGTTAAAACAGTATCGGCCGATCATCGCTCTTACGACTCTGATCGAACTGATCGAACGTCAGGGTTCGCTCGTTCAAAGGTAAACCGATTGTTGAATTGCTTCCCGACCGATGCACGGTCGACTGTACCCAATTTTTCTAACGCGAAGAATTGCTGATAAAAGGATGGCCGTTTTCAAAAACTCCAGCACTTGCGATATTTTATTATGTAATTCTCCGTTTACTAGTAATAAACATAGTTGACGGGACATACGTATATCGCGTTATGCAACAAGCAGATCAAGATATTCGATAAACTTTCACCAAGGAACCCAGTAACTATTGCAATGTGTCTGTTGCAGCAGGCGCACTGCATTATTTCCTATGTAAATGTTAAGCATGTAGTCGTTGCAATTCCTATATAATTTCTTTTAGAAAGCTTGAGGCGCGCGCGCGCGCGCAAGCACGCACGCACACACACACACACACACACACACACATTAAGACATTCCCGTAGGTGGACGCGATCCATTATTTCTCTACCGTTTCTTTTTCCCGCGCGATACGGCACTGTTGGCCGTTTACACGATCGAGAAGGAAAGACCGTTACATATCACTCTTTGGATAAAAATACACCGTGGGAGCGATGACTCGGGTGTAAAAATACGTCTAACTGCAACACCGTCGCGCGACGTACATACGTATACATTTACGTGAATCTTGGCGAGCAATGAGCATGCTGTTTGTACAGCGTGGGTGTGGACGACCAGAGAAGGCAAAAAGATCTTACCATTAGATAGGTCATTTCACCCATCGAGATGTCAAAGTCAAGACTGCACTTGTAATGATTATGAACGATTCGAAAGAGCATTCGAACAGTATACCTTGTCCGGTGTGTGGCACTGTTCGCTGCTCTACCTGTACATTATCTGTACCCTTACTTTTACTTGTTTCTTCATTTTATTGTTAGTTACGTAGTTAGAGCTTGCATTTCTCTCTTTCCCTCTCTCGATCTCGATTTCGTTTTCTTCCTGACGGCCTCTCGAAAAGTCGCGATCGGCACCTTCGGACTTTCATCGTACCGCGAGCGCAAAGTAAATGGCGTTCGGGCATTAAGGCAGGGTCATTGACTGGCGCAGTGGTTGTACAGCAGGCAGCATCCAGCAGCAGACCACATCGACGACAGCGGAGGTTATTAAAAGCCGAACGGACCGAGAAAGAAAACTCCGAGGATGCTTAAAAAAGGGGACTGCATGTCGATGTCTCCTTCTCCTATGATTGGTCGAAAACCGTTGATTTTTCTGCGAGCTTCCATTCATTTTTATCGATACAAGCAACGTGCCAATGAATATCGTCATGTGCAGGACTTTTTGCACGACCTAAACCTTGGATGTAGGGCAATATGTAGGGCAATATCACTACCATATTTTCCCTCTACTGGGATAACGAATGTGAGAATTGACAGTGGCAGAGCCATGCTATTCCGCGGTTAGCTGACCCATCGATAACGGGGCCAGTTCAGATAAAACATGCCTGTGAAACGACCACAGCTCTATCACCAATGGTCAGTTTAATAGAAATTATTGCATGATGTACGCTACCTTCGCCTTTTGTACATTGTTCAGCAAAGACAAAAGGATACCGACAAACAGGAAAAAATGGCATTTTTCATAGGCATTTTGACAGGCGGCGAGGAAAAAGTAAAGTTGAGAAGGGACTGTAAGGGGAATTACGGAAATTTTCTTGAGGTACATAAAGACGTATGCATTTCCACATAGCATGTATGTATACGTCTTTCATAGATTGACCCCGGACAACTTTCACCACTGATGAGGACTGCCGGCAAGTAGCCGGTAGTACTTACTCTCTTAGATACGATGTTCATTCCTCGTTTCGCGTCATTTACATAAGTATCTGTGTTACATGAAGCGATTATGGACCAATGCAAACACGTACCAAAAAGTACAAAAATCTCAGCTTCAAGAGGAGAGTCAAGTTAAGGGAAAAGCATTAGTCCAAGTCCACATACTTGTCTAGACTTGGGTCCAGGTGGTTTAAAGGTATAAAGGTAAATTGAGTGCGGTCATGGTCTCAGAGACGAAAACCGGACCCGTACGGGCCTCCACACCTACCACACTGTCCTCGAGAGTATTGCTCGATGGTGGGCCTTCGTGTGCCGGAAGTTTCTTTAAACTGTTGCTAGAATATCAGACTAGATACGGTTGGCCGGCATGCGCTGTCTCTCGAGCTCATCGGCAAACGGGAGAACGTCGTAACAGTAGGTCACTAGTGAAAGTGCCTAAGCGAGATGATTGCAATTGCACAGTGCGCCGCATATTAAGAGATAGTGGAGGGAGAGACGGAGAGACGGAGAAGTGGGGACAGCGGTGGCTCACGCTTCCTGGTGTCGTGCGGCTACCGCGACGTGACTCGGTCTTTACCTGTTAATTGCCTCTTCATCCACGAGAGATATTACCTCCGGGACTGTACTTACCGTCTTTTTACGCAATCAATCTCGTTTGTGAATGAACACCTACTCATGGATAATATTACGAGAGCATACGATTTATGCCATCATCGGGGGCACGATGCCGAGTAGAAACCTCTTTACGAAGAATTTGTCAAACGGCAAAGCGGAGATGATATCGTACGAGTTGCGCCTCTCCAGCTTCCGGACTCACGACTTTATAATTCACACTTGCTTTTACCTTCTCTGCTCCACAGAATTCGCCTTTCACCTTACAAGACACCATTTAAACCATTTACTCGGGCCTGGATTTCGAAAAATTACAACTTGCAAAATTTTCTATTTTCTAGCTCGTAATCATTTTCCCTACATCTATCTTGCATATACCGTTACGTAAACGTGCCGCACGTACGGTCACGCTATCTATATTTACGCACCCCATGGAATATCGTCATTCGTTGTGAGTGGCGTCGAGTGACAAATTTGGAACAAGCATAGCCGTTTCTTTTGAGAGTAGAAACATATCGTGAATATAGCCAAAGCGGAAATGTGGAGGAATTCATCACCTTGGCTCACCGTCTTATTACTTGCTTAATAATAACGATAAATGAGATTGAAGGTGGCAAATTGCAACAGGAGGAAGTATTTCTTAAATCTTGTCTATGACGATTTACCTTATTTTATTATTAATACCCTGTTCAGTTGTTCCTCACAACAGAAGAGATAATAATTTGAGGGATAGTTAAATATAATAGAGCGAGTAGACAAGACCGAAAAGTATACGTGTAAGAGAAGAAGGTGAACAATAGTTATCCTTCTCGACTTGCCAAAGGTTCGTGGATTTTTTTCTTGGTGAGCTTGTCGCTTCCCCGTTTTTCTCTCTCCTCCATTCTGTTATCCCTTCTGCGCTTCTCCGACTCCCTCTCTAGTAGCCCTCGCGTTGGAGTAAGGACGGGCATTGACCTCCACGCGGTGTACGGAGCGCTGCACCGAAATACATCGTTGTTGCTCGCACACGCCCGCCGCGTTCTTTCTCTCCCTCTTTGATCGCTGGTCCTCTCTTTCGTTTATCCTTATAAATGTCCTCGGGACGCCAGAAAACCATACCTCGAAAAAGGACTTTTACCAATAATAGCGACGAACACACGAACCGTTTGAGGGAATATTGGAAAACGGCTGGCGATGCTTCTATTAAGTTATTCAATGTCTTAGCGCGATAAGTCCGAAAGCTTTCAAGTAAAACGACACATTTTATTGTCAGTCTTAATAAACGATGAATAAACTTAGGACCAATGGGAGTGCTCTTAACGCAAACATTTTCGATCTTGCCAGACAGGAAAGTAAAGCACAACCTCAATCGATCACGACTTTCTTTAAAATTAAGGTCCGTCGGATGAGTGTTATGAAGTTACCGGCTTAAAGATGCCAAGAAAGAAAAACGAAGGAGAGCCGCCTTACGCCAAGTATCAGAGGAGTAAAGAGAGAGATTGGCTGGACAATCGCTGCATTATGGGCGCTGTAGCTGCCAAAAGGCCGGGTTCAACGCCCTCGTGGATGCACTCTGAAACTCCTTTCCTTCCGCTCCGTCCTTCTCGTCCTCCTTCCACGATCGATAAGGCCTGACCGTGAAAACGCGACGAATGTGGTCGACCTCGACGACAACGACAACGACAACGACGGTGCCAGCAACGACGACGACGACGACGACGACGACGACGACGACGACGACGACGACAACGACGACGACGGCGGCGGCGGCGGCGGCGGCGGCTAACCAACGAGAAAGTAGAGAAAGAGGAGGATGAACGATTCCAGTCGATTTTCAGACCCCCACTGCTAGAGTTTCCTCAGGTGCCCCTTTCGGACTTCTCCAAGATGCACATGCGCTCTCTGAGATGCCGCTCTTCCTGGCTCTTTGCTCCCACTAGAGTCGCCGCTCTTCTTTCGCTACATTCCTCTCAGCCCGCTCCAGATAGTCCGTTGTGCATCGTGATTTTACGGAATGTTTCGTCAATCTTCGGCACGCTACATCCTCATCCTCATCCTCATCCTCATCCTCATCCTCTTCCCCTTTCTTTTCTTTCATCTGCTCCTCTTAATAGCCGTGATCATCCTTTGAAACGCCTTATCGAAACTTGTCGAATGGCCAATGACTCGCTTGGCCCAAGTTTGTGCCGAGAATCGACATATTTTAGGTGTTGTCCGAATAATGGAGTAAGGAAGTGACCACGATGAATCTAAAATTAAACCGACAGCGAGGAAAGGAGGGACGATGCGCGTTGACGGACAAAGGTCGAGAATAAAGTAGACTGGGACAGGTCAAGGACCTGACCGATAACAATGGACGTGAAATCTTGTCTTCCGGTTGAAACACGCACTGACTGACCGAGACGAATCGTAAAACCTTTCCTACTTTTTCTCACCTTTGCCAACGTGTCTTACGGCCAATAATATTATCATAAATATTGGCAAGTATATCGATGAGGTCCATTCTAATTTCTGTTATCGCAATTCATGTCCCTGCTGCTAAAAGACGGAAGATAAAAAACGATAAAGGGGGTGCTGATATGTGTTTATGTGCATGTCAGAAATGGAAGGGAAGCACCAGCTTTGTCACATGTAATGCGCATGCACCAAATAATACATACTCCGAGACACGTGGTGTAGCTTGCATCTTGACATACACACCCTTCGTCTCTATCTAGTCGAAAATCCTTTAAATTATCTGCCAGACTCTGTTTTTCAGCCAACGTGATCTAGGCTAACTTGAATTCTGAGTCTGAAGGAGTGATAGTGATAGAGCAAAAGAAAAAGTCAGAGAGTGTGCTTGGTTCCTTGCTGTTGATTCTGAGGATGTGTAAGTAATCGTGTTCTTCGTGAGTATAGTCACACGTACGCGGGTCGTTGACCTCTCGACGCACTCTGCACTACACATACCCATCCACTCATATATATATATAAATACACATATACACACACACAAACGCGTGCGCGCGCCAAACACAACGTGTACTTGGGTAACGTTTGATGGATTTTCCCAAATTAATTGGTTCTTTCGGCGAATCTATAGCCCAAGACAGTGACCACGATAGGGAGCTTCTGAAATGTAAAAACAGCTAAAAAAGGAGGGAAAGAGTTGATTTTGGTGAGGTAACGGGAAGAATCGATCTGTCGGTTGACGACTTGGAGCTTGGGACATGGTTTGAGGTGGTTTCGCCAAGACGCTCGACGCTACGTCTAGTCCGCACGATGGCACCTCATCTCTCAAGGTTATCCTTCTTTCCCTCCTACGATTATTTTACTGGAAACTCATGCCAGCTACCTCATCAGTAATTGCAAATATGATATACCTCCAAGCATGAATCGGTAGATTAATCCGAATATCAAATAGATTGAGGCACGTGCTTCTCGGGATAAATAAAATGATCCGTACGGTTTAGCCCGATTGCAGGACCAATGGTACTTGAAACTCTTTCAAAAGATCTAATACAATGGTGAAATCTAAAACGCCATTTGATGAGCAGCGTTACTGCGAGCGTTACGCTGGAACACACGCACGACATTAGGAAGATCGCATAAGGCGTATTGCCATAAAGCCAGCCCCGATGGCTCGATCCCCTTCCGTCAATGTCGTATCTAGCCGTGATTCAGAAGCTCCTCGACCGCAGAACAATCGAACGTTCAGGACAAAGGGTCTGATTAAAAAAAGGCTTTAGCCTTTGGTTGCAGTTGGTCGCAGGGTAGGTTGTTAGGTTGCCAAGCGACAAACCGTACGTTGACCTGCCCCATCGTTCAGTCCGGTTGTACGTGAGCACATCGGCTTCATCAACCTACGCACAGGCTTTTTAATGGAATGGATTATAAAGATAATAGAGTAAAAGTAAATATAATCGACGGATTAGCAGCGTTAATATTATATTTAACAACTGTTCTAGCCCGACTAAGAAGTGGCCCCGAAAAAGTCAATGAAAGAGGCAGAGCAAGAAGGAAAAGTATATTCGGTCAAACGATGCGTAGATATAGCTCTTCGGTCGTATATCGTATATCGTATATCGCATATCATACATCATAGAATGTAGCAGACTGCGGGTCCGGCGCTCGTAAAACGGGTGCAACGGCATTTTGAGCGCCAGAAGCCTTGTTCTAGAGCAACTCGCTCCTGCTGAAGACAAAGATGGTTAGTAGTTGTTCGAAGGCTTTCCAAAGGCACCGCTAAATTTTTCCACCAACAATCTTTTTTATATTACATATATTTCCAACGTATTTCTGTTTCATTCCTGCCAAGTAGATTACGCACACATTTAATTGTTATAGACGATATCCCAATTGCTATGCGCACGATACATGTGTACCGGTTAACCCGTGGCTAGGTGTATTGGTGTGCGTGCACTGGGCGTTTTGAGGGTCACGTTCACAGGCCAGCATCCCTCGTAACGCAGGGTCGTCGTTTCGACGATGGTTGCGCGAGGTCCGGGCCGGGAGGGGTGGCAGTTCTCCAACGAGAAAGACCGTCCACGGGGTGGGGCTGTGGTCCGCTGCAAAAATGGTAGTTGCCTGGGGGGTTATAGCATGACGCGAAAACGCCAAGCAAGGGGAGGAGATGCACAGCTGAGTCGCCGGTCGATGCAACTGCACGCGATCCCCACCGTAGATGCATCCGAGTCTCGGCCCGTTCTACTCGTTTCCTCGACTTCTCTTCTTCGCGCACATAGCTTTAACTCTCTCTCCCAGACCCTCCCACCCTCATCGCCCTCATCGCCCTTCTCTTCCTCTGTCCGACTCACCAACTATTCGCCTCTTCCTGCACCCCATGTTGCCCCCGTGCTACGCCCGTCGCAATCCCCCACCTGGTCGACCACCCCTTCGTTCGCTTTCCATAACCTCGGTCACTGACCTCCGCGAGGTAACGCGTTCTCGCAGGTTTCTCTCTCCTCGCCGAAACTCTGTTTCTCCCTTTCGCTCGTTACTTCTTGGTTTGTTTACATCGCTACTTTTAATAGCGATTAAGCCCACTGACGTATCGCCTTCTATGCGTCAATTGGTAGGCAAATTTCCCTGTAAAAACGGTTTTCATATATTTTTAAAGCAGTTAGATCGACGTCCGTTGCTCTATCACCTTGGCATCGGTCGACCGAAAGGCAAAACGGTATAGCAGGGCGTCGACCGGAAGGCCAGACACGGCACAAGTCCACGACTGACGTCGCCGTCGAGGAACCATCCCCGGGGGACACGTCAGTTTCCGCCCTTCTCTCCCTACCATTCATTGTACTTACAAAGCCGTACTTACCGTCCATGTTGACGGACGATGCGACGAAATCGCCGTGACTATTCGCTGCCATCCACTGCGCTAAATCGAAGCGATCCTTCCAATTGACGGTATTATTTCAAGCAGCGCGTTTCTCGATATGCTCGAGCAAGAGGTTCCTTAACCCACGATATTGTACGTAAGCCCGCTAGGGCTGTCAGACTGACGATAGTTGGTCGCTTTAGCCTACCGATAAGGCCGCTTAGCGGCTATGAGACGATAAGAACGAAGGAAAGCGATAATACGTCTAGCACCGCGTTGCAATTTAATACGCACCACGAGCGGTGGTGTTTGTGGCTCAACGGCACGTACGCCGATATCACCATCCTGGCAAACTCTCGAGAAAAGCTGCTGCGTTGCGTAGCAACGACAAACTGGTCATGAGCTCCCTTAGAATCCCATCTCTCATTCCGGCTGTCAATCGTCGCTCCGCTAACTCTTCTTAATGATGTTGAAGCCGACAGATTTAAGGAAATACGGGACAGCAAGCCGGCAAAGATCGAGCAGGAATGGAAGAAAAAGGCACGGGCCAATCGACCACGTGCATCATCGAGGGGGATAACTGCGGAATTACTGATATGCTCGTTCGGCCGTGGCACTCTGTCCATTGAACCCCCTTGCGTATCAACTTGTCCACCCAACTCTTTCTTTCCTTTCTCCCATCTTATCTCACTCCCTAACCCCGATCCCCGCTAATTAATAACATATTATACCATCTAGTAGCTTCTTTTTATCATTATTCCCTCTGTACTCCTCTCATGTCGCCTATTTCTGCTTCTCCATCATGCGCGTCTTTCTCATTTTCTTTCCTCATATTTCCGAGTATGCCGTTGGATTTTCCCCCGTCAGTATTGATGCTGGCGCGTCGGCTCTCCCGGACCTGCCGCAAGCGAATTCAGTGTGCGCAATGCCAGAGAGTGTTTACTATCGTCTCGCGCATGCGTTTCTCCAACGCCATCCGCACCCCCGGCCACGAAGAGCAATGGGGGCGCCGTAGGGGTAGAGCCGATTCTGGGTGGGAGAGGTGGGCGCAAGGGGCATCCAGGTGGGGTTGGGTATACCCCTCTCGCTTGGCCAAACGTAAACCCTCTGCATACGCAGATCCATGGACTTCCTGTGCGCTAGTTCTCACGTCGAACAAGATTAAAATCGCTCGAATCGAATAAATCTACCACTAAGAACGAACTTACCAATATTCTCACCTACACCGCTATATTTATATAAAAACAATTCGAAACTCCTTGAAGATTCCCTCAGCTGGCCCAATATAAAAAATAGTCGTTACACGAAGGAAATATTTGACATAACCGTCTTGGATCAATCCGACGACTTTTCGACGGGAAAATTTCCCGACACTACGATCTTGAAAATTTACCACCGACTTCCCATCCGTTAGTTCCTCGCATTATGGACGGTTCTCATGTTACGTACCTGCTTGTCACGTCTGACATGACCACTTGGTGCAATGTCTCTTACCGATTATCCGAGTAATTTACCGACGGATTCACATCTGCCATTCAATGACCTTTGGAAGTGACTGTTGATCGTCAGTAGTAAAAGTCAAAAATGGTCAGTCAAGTGCTGAAGAGAGAATCTTCTTGAAAAAACGCAGTTTGCTAGAACGTCATCCATTTATCTACTCAGAGTGTTTAATCTTGATTTATTGTGTCATATCCGCGATATGCCGATTCGCGAGTGATCGATCAAAAAGAAATATATCATCACCTGTTTTCGAAGGCAAGAGGTAAAAAGCCCATCGACTGGTTACGTAACTGGCCGGGTTCGCTACGTAGTCCGACGACCTTCCTCTATGGAAAGGATGGATCTGAAATAGCAACGACCCGAATATGGGTCAGCGTGCATTGTAGCACGACCCTCTTCACGCAGCGCCACAACGGGCCGAGCGAGAGAGCCGAGCGGTACTGCACTGCAATGCACTGCAATGCACTCCACTCCACTGCACTGCACTGCACTGCACTGCACTGCACTGCACTGCACTGCACTACATCCCACTGTACTGCACGCTCACACTTATGCTCGTACAAAAATAGAAGCTTTATCGCATCGTCTATTTGATAGCCGATTAATCTTGGCCCACGTTTGCCGATGGCACTAACGTGCACAATACTCTTGCTCTTAGAGATTTTAGACGAACCCTCCCAACTACCTGCAAAGAACGTTTATAATTATTCATCGCCAACTATTTTCTTGCATTTATCGACCTATCTGGCCGGATGTGCTTCGAATCTCCTTTAAATCCTAGTATCGAAAGCTCATGACCTACTTTAAATCGCCATGGGAGCTTTTACGTCACGGCTGAAGGCTACACAGAGGGTACCCCGAGTAGAGGGGATGCGAGGTATGTAGAGGGGCTGTAGAAACACAGGGTGGAAGAGGGAAGGCTCGCAACATATCCACAAAGGCACTGCGTAACGTGAGAGGAAAGACCGAAAGCGAGGGAAAAGAAGAAAATCGGACGAATGCAAAGATATAAGACGGGGCGAGACATTATTATGGAATTTGAGAGTACGGAAACTTTCCATAGGAATCGTAAAAGACGTAAAAGACGTAAAAGACGACTCTATAGCGGACTCTGTACGGACGTATGTCTGCAGATAAAGCGTCACGTCAGATTAGGAATTCAATTGTTTTAGAAATTCACGTAACGACGAATGAATAATTAAATGCGTTACAGTGTGTCATTTCAAAAGGCACTTGAGAAGTACTCGACGTAAGGGGGGAAAGAAGAGAAGAGTACCAATATGAAGCACACGTAGACGAGGGGCGGTGGCGGAGTAGGGGTGAGAAAGACTCGGGCAACCAGAGGGAAAAAGGAAAAAGAGAGAGATTGGGGTAGGTCGGGTGAGAATAGGAAGGTTGACGGTCGTTGTCGTTGCGACGTCGTCGTCGTCGTCGTCGTCGTCGTAGCTGTCGTAGTAAAGTGGGAGGGAGGGCGCAGAGAAGAGGGATGTGGTGGAGAGAGTTAGGGAAGGGATGGACTGTTGGACGGCGTTAGCTCGAAACGAACGAGGAACAGATAGAGACCGAAAGAGCTAGAGTTTTTTTTCTTCGTTGGCACGATGAGGGTTCCTCAACCTTTGCCCCAGAACAGCTCACGTAACACAGCGATATGCAATGGCCCTGCTCCTGCGGATCGTTAATCCCCTGAACCGTACGAGAAATACATGTACATACGTATGGCATGTCACGCTATTCGCTGCACGAAAGCGCGACAAAGAAAATGAAAATGATGGCTACAACGATGACAACCATGCCATTTAGGACGTTCCAAGGATATTTATGCAAGCTTCGTGTCTCCATTCAGGCAATATTTCGTTTTCCACGCAAACTCGAGCTTCTTCCCAGCCTTAACCATGTACGATATCAATGATTTTACGAAGATTGCCTAGTTTACGGTAGCGCGATACACGAAACCTTTTCTGTTTTTCGGATCGTGAAACGTTGTATAGAAATTCTCTTAGAAAACTTGATCTTCGCCTCAAAATCTTGACCAATTTGAGCTTCCATAACGCGTGTTCATTTTACCAAATTGATAAAACCATCCATTCTTTTGAAGGATGCGCTGATCGTACATTGCTTCGTGGCATGCCATTCGCTTTATAGGTCAGTCTCGCTTTAAAGTACACCGTATACATGAAGCATATTAAGATTTGCCCATTTCACGTACTTGCACATTGTCGCACGGAATATCGAACAACCGACCAACACTGCCTTGTCTTTGGAACTTTGGACCAAGACAGAACAATGTGGAATGTGTAAAAACACGTACAAGAAGTAGGTATTTGCATAAATTCCACTGGATTTTTACTATTATTGGCAGAAGGAAAACTAATGCGTCTAAAGTTAGCGGAGGCCACTTCTCCTATTCCGTATGCCCTGCCCACGGAGCCTCCTACCATCATCATCTCCCTCTTTCATCGACTCCCCCCCCGCCCCGGACCTTCCGCCTGTGAAACGTAATTGCCGTCATATGCTCTACGTATACTGCCTGTCCTTCGTCGATGATTGCATAACGAAATGCACTGAATGGTACAAGCCTCTAGGTTGGACCTTTGCAACATCTCACACGGACCCCAGGTCCAAAACTCTGTTTCTTCGTTTCAATGAATGCGGGACGATTTTTTATCGGAACCAAACCACGAGCTTTGCCTTGAGCTTAGACTTCTCTGCTCTATATAGAGAGGTGAGTGCAAAAGTGCACAGAATCTCAAGGATAGGATTTCAAAAGAAGGGAGGGGGAAATAGAGAGGGATATATATATATATAGAGAGAGAGAGAGAGAGAGGGAGAGAGAAAGTTAAAGAAGGAGCGAAGGAGGGAGCGAGCGAAATAACGGAAGAGAAGGAAGTTGTGCCGGGAGAGCGCCGCGAAACAGTGCGGCCGGTGGGCGAACCGAAGCGTTGTGACGACTGACCCAGTTACTCGGCGGAGGTAATGACCGATACTACACCTAACCCTCCTAGCCCCACCGGCCCCACCGGCCCCACCGGCCCCACCAGCCCCACCAGCCCCACCAGCCCCACCAGCCCCACCAGCCCCGTCGGCCTCGCCAGCCTCGCCAACCTCGCCAGCCTCGCCAGCCTGGCAGGCTCACTGCTCTCTCCCCACCATCACGTCAATGCACACCGAGATATCGACGCCTTACGAGACATCCCTTAGAAATTTTCAAACTTTTTCCCTCGCTCATGTTACAAGCACCACCATCTTCTGCGGGACAGGAAAAATAAAAGGGATATTCCCTTCTTCGAAAAATCGAGATAGCATCAGCCCTATTAGAATTTACACTTCTTTTAAACAATCGTTTACAGACACGAGGATCGAACGTGGAGTTCCCTGCAATTGTCCCTGCCTAATTCCCCTTCATTGATACATGTTTTTGAAATGCTCAGATAAAACATCCGGGCCATCTGCCCCTTGGGTTATTGTACCCGTTATTCAGCAATATTGCGCGGATCGAGAAGAATTTATTCAACTTCTATTTAAGTCGCGCGCTAGATCGTACTTTAACGAAGATCTGGGTCAAGTGGTGTTTGGAATCCTTGAATCGCGAGAAACGAGAGGGAAAATTGTCTGCCTAGAAAGAAGAATCGTCTTGGCCGACACCGACACCGACGCCGACGCCGTCGCTGTTATTGTCGTTGTCATTGTCGTTGTCGTTGTCGTTGTCGTTGTCGTTGTCGTTGTCGTTGTCGTTGTCGTCGTTGTCGTTGTCGTTGTCGTTGTCGTTGTCGTTGTCGTTGTCGTTGTCGTTGTCGCCGATATCAGCATAGTTGCCGCTGTGTTGCCATCGTGAGTTAGACTCGCTCAGTGGACCAAAGTCGTACGCATAAATGTACGGTGGCAAATAGAAATGAAAATAATGTCATATTTTGCTTGCGTCGATTTATCTATCAATGACGATTTATCGAAGGAAAGAGAGACGGCAAAGGATCGCTGTTGCTCATTCCAGTTCAAAGATCATTGGCAAGCTGCGTGACGTATGGCAGGGCGCGTGATTCGTTCGAGGTCGAATCTCCGATAGATCTTGAACAATTTCAATGACAAACCAGCAACGAGATTGACGGTGATTCGCGTGCAAGATTCGCCGAGTCGCGGCCTCCTCCTCCGTAAGCAAACGATAACGAAAAGTAGGCCGGAAAAAAGCTGACGATACCTCGCTAAGTAGGTGGAAAAATGACGGCGGGGCCGATAGTAAAGTTAGCGGCTTCATAGGAGCCTTCCAAGCCTCTAGCTTCGAGGACGAACGGACCGCGTCTTACGTAACTCCCGCGATCAGAGATTCGAGAGACCGGAGAACTCGAATCTCTACGTACATATCACACCTATCTTATATTTTACCTATGTATCATCCGCTCCTTTCAACTTGATCCTGCAGCTTAATCTACACTGATTTATCGACGTCGACTTTTCCATCTATCGGCTCCACATATTTTACCTCTTTCATTATTAAACGTTTCTTTATCTAGGCTATTTCTTTTCACAAATTTTTCCTGCATTTGCCCACCACTATTTGTTATATCGACAGAACAGAAGTTTTGTTTTAGAAAATTTTCATTGAAAATCAACAATCAAATGTCGTTTCCTCGCTTTCGTCATCGTCAGCGCACTTATAAACGAACATCTTATTTTTGTCGTTTTTCTTTGAAATCCGTTGTATGCACCATGCCGGCAATCGTCACATGCAATTCCGTTCGCTGCGCACACACTCGCGTTGACGCGGCTAGCTAAGAACGTGCGCGAAAAAGAGAGAGTGAATATGTATGTGCAGGCGAGCAATTCACCTCGTGTGTCCTAAATAAACAACCGAGAATACATCGACCCGTAAGCTAGCCGGTTAGTTCTCTTGGAACTTCGCACTGTTTATACGACAGCTAGACTCGACACCCCGATTGTTGACTGCCGACAGTCGACGCAACGTGCAGATTCGACGATCCAACCGATGCAACCGTCCATATGCATGCATACAATCAGAGACAACTTTACCCAATGGACGATTTTTTCGGCCTAACCGTTGGCTACTGCCCAATAATTCCATAAGATCGTTACGATCGAATCGATATTCTGCCGTAGTGTAAACCCTTCCGGGATAACTGACTAGAGATGGAGATGAGTTGAGAGAGGAGAAACGAGGATCGGATTACCCTCTACATGTATTCCAATGCCGAGAAACATACGTAAATGACGCGGACGTGGGACCAATAAAGTCACGACCGTTCAATATCGCACCAAGTTCACAGAGAAGGGAACGTTTTACGGGTAAGTTTCGAAGCGGAGCACGTTCCTGCGGAACATTTAACGCGAGGAAATGTTTCTCTTGGAAAGCAATTCTTCGAATCGTTGTTCTCTGGTTTCGACGGTGCCACGCAAATAGGATTAGAAATCCAAGTATGTTCGGTGACGTCTTCAAGTGCAACAACTCGGTTCCTTCGGGGACGAATTGACATTAACATTCACAGACGGCTCTCCTCTCCGTCGAGTTGGCGCGTCATTCGCCTTTTCGTAATACGACTTTGTATCATGAACTTTTCCATGAGGTTTTGCGCAAGTCCAACCACTCAGCTAACCAACTAGGCAACTCGCAGCTATCCATCTACCCGCGCGAAAATCCAGCTACTTCTTCCGACCTATCCATCCATTCATTATTCTTACAAAGCAAGAAATATTCAGACAACTATCTGGCCAAACACCATTTAGTGTATTCTACTCCTTGGCAAAAGCATTTTCACGGTGTACTACTCGTTAGTTGTGCGGATGTCATTTTTTCCATAGGGTTCCAACTTTCTCCATTTTTTGTCTCTCTCAGGTCAATAGAATCGTACAGGGACTGTTGTGACGGATGCGAGGGATGCGAGGGATGCGAGGGATGCGAGCAATGCCGCACAGCTAGCGGTGCACCGTATTCCATATTGTATTAAATAAGCCGTTAATTGGTTTACGCAATAGGAAGTGAAATGACCCGGTCCGATTCGAGCGGTAGGCGAATCGCCCTCTCTCTCTCTCTCTCTCTCTCTCTCTCCCCCTTACACACACACATATACACGATTCTTTCCCGCGTTCGAGAGTCAGTCCGAGAGCGAAGAATGGAATTATAAGCGTAGACACCTGTAAAGTTTCACCGTCGATTTCATTGGGAGGCATAATGGCGATATGGGCAACTCCTAATTTTTCACTGCTATTAATTCCTTCAATCACTGGATATGCCAAATGTACTGCGTAAGTTGCCATCTCTATCCGCGCAGCATCACCAAAATAGAATAACAGCCCGATAATACACCATTGCTTCTATGCCGTTTTTACTTTGTCTATTTAATTGGAACGGTGAGGTAGACCAAGCCTAGACCGAGGCAAACTCTATCAGTCCGATCGGGAAAATAGTCGAACTTGGTTGGCTGACATATACAGGAAGTAAATGCCCCGTTAAGTGAAAGTTTGCAGTTAGTGGAGTTGATGGAAGCTGGCTAATAACAGAAGGACGTATCGATCATGATGTGTGGATGATTGGCGATGCACGTTCATATTTGTCACGCAGAGAGAAGCGCAAAAATTAGTATGAGAAGTCGCAGTTACGCGAACCTATTGGTTTGGCAGTGTGTATTTCTCACGATACGATAGCCATTTACATTATTTGACTGCAGCTAACAATCTGTCGGTGAAACGGTCGAGGTGAAAGTGGACTTTAGAAACTTGCATAATTTGGAGAGTCGTACCATCGATTGGGTCTCAACGAAAAGTAAGATCGATAGCGTTTCTCGATCTAAAACCGAGAGAAATGAAAGCGTTAAGTGTTTCACGGTAAGACGGCTAAAGATTAAGCATGACAGACCAATTGTAGAGGACTAACTGCGCGAGTATCGCATTATTTGACCAGCAAATTTGGGCTATTCCTCAAATAATTGTCAAGTTTAAACGATGAAGGGCTCAAGGCCGTCAGTCAGTCAGTCCTAAAAGCCAATTATCCGCTGGCGAAGATTCATGCAGAAGCTCATTCTCGTTTGATCTTGATGGATCGTTGGAGCCAAGAGAAATCGGACCGACGGCAATAGACGCCCCGCGGAAAGGGAAATATGACGAGCATCTTTCTGTTTTGGAATGCAAGTGTAAAGTCGAAAATGGTGTGTCGGTAGGATGAGTAGATAGCGAAAGCCAGTAGGATATGCCGTATCGTGAGTCGGCCGCTCGTCGCAATTAGATGTCACAGGAAAGAGGCGTCGAGCAGCAGACGGTGAGCGCAACCAATGGGTTAAGAGGGGAAGTACGGAAAGAAGGAGAGAGGCGGGTGGTGGGACCGAAGCTCGCAGGGGTTTATAGATAGTAGCGCATGGCCTAGAAACCGTACGGCTCGGTGTTTTTGACCCTTCGCCTAGCTACCGCTTCTCGGCCATTGCAACACGTCGTCGATCTTCCTTAAGCATCCTTCACAACGAGTTGACAAGAGAAACTCCCTTGGTTTCCTCGTCTTCTTTTATTGAGTCAACGATTCTGGCCGATACTGCGCACTCATACTGCGCAAAACTATACCAAAATCGCAACTGCACCGAGCCAGCCGATTAAGCGTCAACGACAGGCTGCATTCACACCGACGACAAGCATTTGCACGGCCTGAAAAAACTCGGCTCATTGGTACGAAGCTTGACCTCCTTATCGACCGTCGTTTCGACCTCGCACGTCGTTATCGCTTCCGGGTCGTTGCTTCGTGACGGGTCATTTTAAGCGTCGTTCACAACAGTCGCCACTCGGCAGACCAGCTAATCCATGCTAATACTTTGGTCAGCGATATTTGTCTTTTCTTCGGAAGCCTTTTCTTCCTTTCGTCTATTCATTTTCCTATAAAATGACACGAAAGAATGGCTAACTGTTTAACGAAATGAAACCAAGGAGGACAGATGAACGTGATAGATCTGGGACGTGACGTAAGAAACTTTCTATGCAAGAAATTCTTGGGGCAATGTCTTGCATTACGTACATTCGCTAATTGATGAATGATTTATAGGAATGGCGAAAGTTAGGCGACTTATGGGCAGAGTTCTCGTATTGGCCAGATATGCGTAAAAATAAGTATGAAAATAAGTAAGATTTATGGAGTGTCCTTATCGATAGAACGTTGGGAAGACTGGCCTAAATTTTTCTTCGGCACATGTAGAATTTTCACGTTTACCACTGTACGTGATATCCTCTGTGGGTCGTGGACATGATGACGAGAGGCCAGTATGCGTGTCACGAGTCACGAGTCACGCGTTTCATGCAAGCACGCTTGTCGGTTCTCGCCGGACGCTCCGACGTTGGACGTTCGAACGGGATTGCTCGTACCAGACGAAGCGCAGCGAAAGTGACGGCTCATCATCCACGACCGGCTGGAAACCCGCCCGACTGGTTTCTCATCCGTTCGTCGTTGGCTCTTTACACCGGAGGACATTTTTTAGGAACCACCAATACCGGAAAAGAAATTCAAAGACGATCGACAATGTCGAGCATTACTGGGGACGTGCTTTCAAAAGTTTCCCGGTTAAATTCTCAAGAATATCCTGTCCAACCGAAGCAGAATTATCGTAAATAGTTAGTTAGAGGCGTGTTAGAGGCGTGAGAAGAATGAATTCCGGCGGATCTCGGAGCAAACCGTTAGGGTGTGCACGTGGCACTCTACTTCCAGCAAGGGAGGCCCCAATCAAGCCATTCACGTCCTTGCTCCGGCTCTGTCTACTCCATTTTTTCTCCCTTCTCCCTATCCTACCCATATATGTATGTGTCTCCTTCGAAGCTCTTGTCTTACAGTCGCGCGACTCTCGACTTACGAGCTGCGCGAACGCAGAATATGTCGGTCGCGACTTTCTCTTTGCTCAGCAACTCTCAAACCTGCTTCCTGCTTCTCCACCTTTTCCTTTCGTTTAGGACCTAAAGTCACGACATTCGACGTTAATGACGTGTCATCGGTCAATAGTATAGGCATAATATCCAAAACCGCCGAGATCGAATGGACGCTGTTGGTCGGACAATGTAAAGTTGCTTCTTCCATTATTTTACCTTTCGAAGCACCATCGTGTCCCGTCGACGTAGACTCACAGTCAGCTTTCGCCCTCACCTCCCGTGATTTACGTAACGGTAGAAACACCATCGTTAGTCCGAAGACAGCATAAAGCGACCGACAAGAGTGCAATAACCTCGGAACAGAATACGGCTTTCTCCAGCGGCGAATGTTCCCTCTCGCCATCCACCTTCCCCGCCTTCCTCAGCACCACTTCTATTCTGTGAATCGAGCACAGTTCAATTCATTGCCCGAGCATTCCACTCTTATTCCGTCGAAAGACACAGATATTTTAATTTTCATCTCTCTTTGTAATTGCAATTGTTCATTTTCGTAGGGCTCGTACGACTCGTAAAAGCGTCATTGAATTTCTGTCGGCAGGCTTCAACACTGCGCACGCAATGTACCCTTGTGTATGCCACTATCTAGCGGAAGAGAAAGAGCAGGGTAGGTAAGCAGGGGGTACGGAGCAAAGGGGAGGCGTCCACAGTTAGAGTATCGCCGGAATAAAGTGGGATGGGGAAAGGGTACCCTTGCCCTTGGCATTGCCGCTCGATACGGGTAGTCAGACCTGTCCAAAACGGCGCTGGGCCAATTCAATCCGCTCGTGACAAATTCCTCCTAATTCTAACAATCAAAAAGAATCATGTTTTTTCGGTGTAATTGGAAAAATGACGAAATATTTAACAAAAATTCAACACTTGAATAAACGAATCTTTCATAAGGGAAGGAGGAAGCATTCTGAATTTCCTTTCTGCCGATTGGCTGCCCCAAACGCAGACAGGATCTTGTTTTGGCCTCGCCCTCGCTCTCGTCCTCACCCTCGCCCTCATCCTCGTCCTCGTCCTTGCCCTTGATCGATACTCATCCCCTCGAAGCCCGGTTTTTTCCGCGACCACTTTTGCCACCCTTCTTAGCAACGCGACGAACGACAGTCGAAGAGCTCGAGGGCTATAGAGGGTGAAGGACGGAGAACGGTGTCCTCGGTTTCACGAACACGTGGCTAGCACGTGGCCAGAGGCGCGTTTCGCGCAGGTGCAAGCCGCTCCTACGAAACCTTGTCAAACGCCCTGGCTTCTCTACTTCTTGTCATCTAAAATGTCAAATTCTCTCGTTGCTGCCTTTAGCCGTGGATTCCCCTTCACGGTCTTCACGCCGCTCTAACTCAGCAAGCACTAACAAGTATCCCCTCGGACGGGTCAACGACCCTGATTCGTTCGCTTCGGAGGGTGCTACGCCTTTATTCCTACGAAAGCCATGATTCAGAATATATCTCTGCGGGTTGCCACGCAACATCTGCCCATTGTTGTCAGTTCAAACGCGTACATGCACGTCGACCCGTACTTATTTCTATACTATCAAATTAATATTTTCTTCGTGTTTCTACAGTCGGACTGTTAAATTACGAGCTTCAATCACACCATCCTGCGTGCGTGTGCGGGTGCGGGCGAGCGTGCGTGTCGCAACGTCTTTCGGCGACTCGGTTCGGCGTTGACCTTAACCTTTTGGAGGTAGAGAAGCGCGAGGATGACAAGAGGGACCGTGCGGGAAATGATACTTTCTAATTTTGAACCGGTGCAAGGGGTTCGATCGCTTTTTAACCTCGTTTTCCATAGACTCTGTCTTTTTGTTTCAGGTAAGCCTAGATTCCTAGAGATGATCCTATTGGGAATTCAAACGATTTCTCCTTCTACCATACCTATCGTAAGTAAACGTCTCACAAAGACGCGAGCAAGTTGTATGCCTATTATAAGTGTAAGTGAAAAATCTTTGTCACGAATGACGCCGAAAAACTCGAACGTAATCTCTACATTAACTGAACTATGTTTATCCTTGAATTTTTTTATCACCTCTTCTCTCCTCATCGGTACTTTCTTTAGCTGTTTCTTAATATTCTGCCGTATACCAAGGGGGTCAAGTACAGTTCGGAATTTTCCGAGATTGCCCGTTTCGTAGATCGGCTACTAAAACATAGAGCAAGACAGATCGAGTGTGAGTATGAGAGGGTTGGAGAATCAGCGTCGAGTCTGTACATGAAGGGTGAACGACCTGGTGGCAGGGGCACTAGGCTGCTACCCTCTGCTTCGAGAGTAAGGGAGGGGAGGAGGGAGGAAGCGGAGAGAGAAAGAGAGAGAACGATAGAAAGCTGAGAGATGGTGGCTGGCAGGGGACGAGTAGCGAGTGAAACAGAGAAAACGAGCAAATGAGATAGAGGGGAATAGCATAGGATAGTAGAAGGAGAGAGAAAAGTAGCAGGATAGAGGGTACATCGTATCCTCTTCTCTCTCTGTCTGCCCCTCTCTGTTTCTATTCCTCCCTCCTTCGTTCTACCCACCGAAGAGGATCAATACGAATCACGTGGTGTGCCGTTAACGCCACAGAGAAGGACGAGTGTGACGCTGGTGCATGCAACAACCCAAACTAGAATCGGCCTGATATTACGAAATCGTACTTCCATTACTTTGACTGACGTTACACTTTGCCGAAGACAGAGTAAAGCAGACTAAGTTACGAATCATAAAATTCCCTCGTATCGTTTGCTTCTCGAAATGTTGTAACTGAATTAAGTATTTTACGTTATTTTTTGGTTTGTGCAAAATCAATCTTATTAAACCGAACGTATGTGGAGATAAGTGCATCCAGCGGTATTTCTGACGAATCAACGATACCTTGGGAAAAAGCACGCTTGAGGTATCGGGAGAGTGTAATTTTTTTTAAAAGAGATGGATGAAGGAGATGCTTGAAGAAGGGACACGTTGGTAGGATGACTGTTTTCGGTGGGTTATCGATCGCCTTAGCGTTATTCGTAAATACGGCTCACCCCGAGAGTCGAGGAGCACGTTTAGCAGCGAGCAAGGAAAGGCCTTTATCTTTCTGGGACACAAAGTCATCGGTGCACGCGCTGAACAGATCTGCATCGATCATCTTCTGACCCTATGAAATACCTAAGTGCGCCCCAGAGGTGTTCGTTGGAACGTTTGAAGAAAGGAGCAACCACCGAGCTCTTTGTCATTTCCCACTGTCTGCACTAACCAAGCCATCTTTGCATTCACTCACTTACTTATTGTCAGATGATTATGGCGCTTCATTGTTTCCACAAATAACTTTCTGGCCAAAGATGTTGAAACAACTTGTAACAATCTCCCCTTTGGTCGAAGAAACGCATGGGCATCGGGCAAAACACGGATACGTAGAAAATAGGTGTAAAGCCTACCCCTGTAGATTGCTTTGAAGAAGATTCGCTATTACGGCCGGTTTCATACATTGCACACCCCTGATTTCGAGTCTAGGTCGGTCGTTCACCCCGCGCGCCATCCCCTACATCGCCTGGACATCCCACTCCGTGCTTTCACCCCGCTTTAAGTCACTGGATGACGTCATAGAAACACCCCTTCGACCAACCATTCTCAGTCCGCTGTTTCGTGAGAGGGGAAAACAGGAGGGGATTCCAACAGCGGCGTAGGAGCGAAGCAAATGTCATTTTCAAAATACTCCCTTCAATATGTTCTATTTATGTCGTAAAGACGATCGACCCGTCATTCCTCGTTGGTCAATTAATTTCGTGGCCGCATTGTTTTTTATTTAAACTTGAAATTTCATACCCAAGAATAGCTGCTGCACTGCACGTGTATATTGGACGTAGGAAAGCATGGCTTAGCATCATTGTCATGGTCTTTTTTCTCAGGCTTTATCGTTGCTTAACTGACACATCGATGACGGCTGACTGGCGAAACGGTGGGCAGAAAATGGTTATTATATCCGCGATTGCGCGCCACGTAAACCACCATGTATAACGCTCAGCAGCGAAGACACGAAGAGAAAGTTAGCGACCTCGGACCTCGAGCGAGAACCTCTCGTCGACGCTCAAACTCCTACATCTACGATTTCACCATTTCAGCGGACCTACCTACGCGAACATGCATGTACATACATGTACATACATACATGCATATAGGTAGATCCGGGCAATAGTAGTAAGGGGAGGATATTAGTTGGAAGATAATGTTGGAAATATTCTTTCGGTGGGAAATTCGTGTCTTGGTGTAGAGCGACGTAGAGCGGCGCATAGGTTAATCGCGTATAACGTTGGCAGAATTGAATTTACCTTGAATTATACGCTCATTACTTTGGGAGTACTTGAGAACCACTGGCACGGCAAGGCTGTACAACGGCAAAAGGTGAATGCATCGGCGCTTCCTACATTTACGCAATCGATTCCTCGAGCATAGTTGGCGGCATATTGCGTGCCGTGCGCGCCGTGCGCGCCGTGTTATGTGTGTATGCGCATAACGTGCGTGCAGGTCCGTATTAGCGCTGGAAAACCGATCGTTCCCCAATCCCCATGCATTTATCCTCGACACACCGACACATCATTTCCATTGAGCCAATTGAAAACAATGGAGGTCCCGGTGGAAGGGCCTCAAGGTGTTTCTTTTCCAACGGCGACCCATTCTACCTTTCGAATTCTGGTGAAAGCAGACGCGGCCTGTTCAGCAGCCCTTGACCTTCCCGCGGCCGAATTCCAAACGAACCGCACACGGGGACTGCTTTCGTAATGTTTAACGATGACCAATCATCGTGCACGCCCGACTCTCGCGGTGAAAGCTTTATAAAACCAGAAAAGAAAAGAAGAGGTGAAAAGAGCAAAAGAAGTCGGCAAGCACGAAAAACGAAAGGAGGATTCTCCCGTTGACTTTTGTCCATTCCTCGACCTTTAACGTCGCTTTCACCATTGTTGAAAAATCAAGTGAGCGCCGGGGAGTTGGTCATGGGGCCATTGAACCTTCCTAACTAAACATTTCAGATCGGCTGGAATCGCGACGTTTTCCCATTATTCTCTTATGCTACGATGCACGACTTCTGTGGTAGTCCAGTTATTTCGAATCGCTTCTCCTGTTTCTTTCACTAACGAAGAACAAAGAAAAGCAGAAGGTGTAAGAGAGGTAAGAAAAGGTCACGCTTATGAGGGAGTCTGAGACAGCAGTCTCGGTAATAATAAGAAAACCAGTACTTTCTACGACTATCCCCACTCGCCTTCGAACCGTCCAAATGGAACGTATGGACATATCAGGGAGTCACGTTTTATCGACGTTTATATCTATCTTTTAATTCTGAGTTGTAGCAAACTTCTGGCTAACATAAAAAGCCAAATGCCGTGACAACATGCATTTTTGAATAGCGGTGTGTTTGAGCAGGGTAGAGGAATACGAAACGTTTCACTCTCGACGCAGAACCGTCTGGATAACGGTGCTCGGCGCTGCCAGGTAGAGCGGTAGGTAAGGCACTACGCCGAGAAAGAAGGGAAAGTAGTTCTGTGAGTCAGTGGGGCTTGCGGTATATCGTACGTGGACACGTTAAATGCTTGTGTTCGGCCGCGACTTCATCTATCATCCTGTAATCGAGAGAACAAGCGGAAATGGATATACGATATTGACAAAGTGCAAAACGTTCTTGCTTATAAGAGAAACTCCAAAAACGCGCCCACTAACGCTATTTTTTCTAGTCTCTTTGTTCGGCTTAATATTGCTATATATCGTCGATATTTATTGGTAAATTTTCTGCTCAGAAAAGACCTACTCCTGCGACCGTGACCGATCTGCCAGTGCTGTTTTTTCGTAGTACACGTAAAACGTTCCCTGGCTCAGTAGATCGGAGGCATAGACCGAGCGAGGACAACGCTTGTTGCACCGTATCGTTAGAGCTATTCCCCCACTGGAGAACATGCAGTACAGTAACGGCGCCGATGAGGATTCCGTCTCTCTCTCTCGACCTCTTCCACTTCCACGGCTCCTCCGGCGCACGCGGCAAGCGCGCGCGGGTTCCTCGTCGTCGGTGAGCGCTCATGCCCGTGGCCGCGGTCCCAGTCGTCGCCCTACTTTGTCCAAGCCAACTTACCTCGAGTCATATACTCGGTTCTTCATTACCTCGACCAACATCAGCACCATCACCAGACCACACCGACACCGACACCGACACCGACATCGACATCGACACCGACTCCGACTCCGACTCCGACACCGACACCGACACCGACACCGACACCGACACCAACACCAACACCAACACCGACACCGACACCAACACCAACACCAACACCGACACCGACACCGATACCGATACCGATACCGATACCGATACCGATACCAACATTACACAACGTCGTCGACGACACGACGAAGGCGAAAGGAAAAAGCTTGGAGAAAAACGATCAGCACAGAAAGAAAGACAGAGAGAAAGGGAGGGAGCGAGCACGCGAGGGGGGACAAGAAAGAAAGTCAATCGTACACGCGGATGAGATATACACGTGCGCGCGTTGACGCTCCTATCTTCCGTTGCTCCCGCTTCTTTCTACTCGACAAGTACACACCTT
Organism: Hedychridium roseum; assembly: GCA_963989215.1. Classification (NCBI taxonomy): domain Eukaryota; kingdom Metazoa; phylum Arthropoda; class Insecta; order Hymenoptera; family Chrysididae; genus Hedychridium; species Hedychridium roseum. Next base: position 10,139,768 of record OZ022312.1, read on the forward strand.
TGCATTTTTGAATGTTCACAAGGTGTTGATACGAACGCGCGCGTTTCATTGAAATTACTACGATATCGTCCTCGTCGTCGTCGTCGTCGTCGTCGTCGTCGTCGTCGTAGTCGTAGTCGTAGTCGTAGTCGTAGTCGTGGTCGTAGTCGTAGTCGTAGTCGTAGTCGTAGTCGTAGTCGTAGTCGTAGTCGTAGTCGTAGTCGTAGTCAAAACCTTAGCCCGCCTCAAGTCGTGTGTCGATCCACGTGCTGTGGACCGAAAGTGCCACCGACCGCAAAAAACTTAGGACAATGTCAATCGAGAAGTTTCCGGACAGTAGAATGTCCGTGAATTTTAGTGAGTGTGATCTAAGTCCGAGTATGTGATTTTTAATCAAGGAGAGCAGTGTACTGAACCTTTCCGTCCTGATCTACGATTCAGCGCTGCTGAATAGGAAAAGACGCGATCCGTGCGAAACATTAATTATTTAAATTCACGTGGGCCGCAGGAAGATACGGACGGTTTACGATATCGTAAATGTGTTTATTTAGAAGAGAAGGCCAATGAAATGAACGAACAAACCAATTGCTCAAGTATGTCTTACCTACTACAGATGCAGAGATGTTCGCTCAGATCGCTAAGGAGTAAGGAAGAAACTGCGAGAAAAAGCTATAATTAAGTCCCATAGGCCAATGTCCTTTTCTTCGTTCACCAACTCCGAAATATTGAGATCCACCGTAATTTTCGAATCATCCAAGAACTACTGTCAGTGCGACCGTCCAACACGTTCGGAACTCTCTATAATTTCTCCTCTACAGCGAATTTTGACGGTCGGTCAAGGCCATCGAGACCGAAGATATCTTACCGAAAGACTGCATCACTGCCGATTGTCTGCTCCGCGGAAACACTGCCACTAGCCACAAATATTTCGAAAGTAAATTTCGATTTAAAGCGGTGATAAGGAAATATCTAGAATATCCATGGTGTAATAGCTCGTCCGTTCTCATTACATAACATAGTTTTCCCTGACATGGCCGCCATTCTGGTCCACGTGCACGGCACGGGGGTCTCGTGACACACATGTGAAGCAACCGGTCGCATTAATGTCCTTCGAATAGACGCTCGTAATTTCTTCCAAAAATTTCTCTACATGCAAAATTTCAAATAATTATTACGACTACTCTTGTACCCTTTTTCTCCATTAACAAGCGGTACATTGGCCTTATGGTTCTAAAAATAATATCTTGAACCGCTAACTTTTTATATGATCACATATCGGGTCACTATATTCTTACAACTACCGCAAGAAGACTGATGTATTAGCATCGCGATGCTCACGCACACATGGAAGTTGCTTTAACTTGAAGGAATTAGTAAAAAACTGTCACGTTATCGGCTGTCGCAGAATAATATCGACGTTGTTGGAAAGCCTCTGCGTAGGAATAGTATAAAGGGCCTTCCTCAGTTTGCCCCTGTTGAAGCGGGTCAGGAAGAAAACCGTTATCGTTCGTGACGCAAAGAGGAATTAGGCAAATAGCCCAAACGTGTTCAGTGCCGCTCGACGGGACGTCAACGCTTAAAACTAGCAACTTTTCAATGGACTAGACTGGGCTAAAGAAAAGGATGCAAAGACGAAGAAACGATATTTGCAAGAAAGGGCACGTTTGGAGAAGGTTGAACCAAGTGAACGCGATCGCCTAGGCCGCCGTAGTTATACGGCCGCTAACGTGCAACCAGTGACATCACAGAGACAACGGACCTCCCTTTGTATACCAGATCGGCTGCTCTGGCACACGGCGACAAGCTCCGCTGACAAGCTCCGCTGACAAGCTCCGTCGACCTTGCAACTTGCAAACGCATATACGTTCACAGAGCGCACATAAACTCACTGTGCGCTGACGTGTCACCGAATTTTCCTACCTTGACAGCTTAAGCGGAAAAAAATGTAAGTCGTGACAGTCTTTAATCTTCAAGTTGAGCTACACTAAAGAATGATTCGCTCGCGAGAATCACTTTACAAAGGGAAACAGCTTCGCTACTTTCTATTCCATGTTGCTTATAGCTTTTGTTTGTCCCATTTAAATATGCCTTTTACCGTGGGAGTACATTCCAATAACTGTCAACAAGTATGACGCTATCGTGATATTACCTACCGGCGGTGCATTAACGCATAGAATCTAAGTAAGCTGTCTTGGGGTGTATTTGCCGATCATACCGACTTGGACCGTCATTCGTCCGAAAAAAACGACATGGAGAGAAAAAATGGCCAGCTAACGAAATGCTAATGAAAGATGTATCGCATGGTTCGATGAAAGGTCAGGGTCTAGGGAACTACCTGTATTGAAAATGGCGAGAATTTCTTGAGCAAATCGAGATCTTGCCCACTTCCACTTCCACTTCCACTTCCACTTCCACCAGTTCGGTACTCAGCGACAACGACTCAGCGACCTATGCCACGATTTATTTACCTATACTTTGACTTATAACAAGAATTAGACTGCCGAGTGACAGTAGCGTGGCAGGTACAGCACGTGGAAGTCGGCCAGAAGGTATTTCATATCGGATGGACGACCTACCGCAACCTTCTCTACTCGCGCAGCAATGAGCCTGAGCAATCGTCATTGACATAGTAAAAACAGAGTTACAGCGGTATCCGCAAAATAGGAACGATAAGACACGATACACTCCGACTGCCGAGATCCCGGACTGTAGAAGCCACGTGGTTCGAGAATAGATAACAACTAGTCAGACACACCGCGACCTATGCCAATCTCAAACTAAATATATCCACCAGTAATCACGGTATTACGCACTTTGCGGCGCACGTGCGGCCTCCTATGATTTCCATCTAATAGCAATTTTATCCTTCCACCTCAGTTCCATTGGAAAATATTACTCGTGTGTCTTTAGCTAAATCAATTACAAATCACTTCTGCTGGTGCTTGAAAGATTTTTCCTTTGACAGATTAAGAGTTCGGGGAAACGTAGGCTAATCGGCAAAATGAATAACGACGATAGGAAGACAGTCGCCACGATGATGTCATCAGACGATGCCACGTGCCACACGCTACTCTCACGAGTACCGGTATTTACCTCGGCTGTACCGCTGAAAAGACCAAGAGACGAAGAAATTATTGCCAAGCGCAAAATCTACCGCGTGACGTTCTAGGCACTCCCGTTGAGGTCGATTCTCATGGACATCGGCTGGCCTTAAGTCTCAAAGGCTTCTTACCTCTCCCATTATTGTCAAACCTCATCAAGCCGAAGAAATTCTTTTAATCTGTACATCCCTTCAACTAACTCGAAATCTATCGACATTTCTTTACTCAACTCAATACAATTCCGCCATTCCCAACACACCGTTACCGGGTAACCTTACGGTTATCTCTTTGTTCTCCCGGTAGGAATGAATACTGTCGTAACGGAAAACCTTGAGGTCCATACGTCCGTAAATCGTCTAGTAGTTACTATAGTTGTAATCAACAATCAGGTTGTAGTGTGCTCGTTGTTACGAAAAAAAGCTGGCTGAGCCGGTGGTTCCGGTAGTGATTTTAGCGGAAGCAAGAGGAACCCTCTGGGGTGAAAGTCCTGATGAGCGAGAAATTCGCCGATAATTCTGCTCGAAGCCGAGCAGAAGAAGAGAAGATCGCGGAGAGGAGCGAGAGTGCATGGCTGCCGGTGTGATTGACATTAGTAAGTATGCCATGGCCGACCGCTCGCAGCAATCGTACTGGTACGAGCGACTGCAGCATTGCCCACACCGTCGTTACCAGTGAACACATTGGATCCGTCTAGGCCGACTAGTAGAGACAATCTCCCGCGACCATGCCACTTCCGTTCCCTTGGCAACGAAACTCTCCTTTTTTCACAGCTCGCACGAAAGCATCAACAGAGTAAGAGGAGGGGGGGAGGAGGAGGAGGAGGAGGAGAAGAAGAAGAAGTAGGAGATGGAGGAGGCGGAGTAACAGCCCGGTGAATCCAGTGATTAGCTATACTTACTCGAATGTACACGGTTCTATGAAATTCTCGAACGATCGTAAAATATTGCTTCAACGTAGTGTAACAGGTGGTGAGGCTATTATCCAAGGTTATACATTTATGCAGAACGTCGTCCAATGGTATTGGCGTCGTATCGTCGAACGCAAAGATAGATCAAGGATAATCTATCGTCCACTGATAAACATTATTTTGCACGAATTTCAAAGAAAACATTGGTGGATAGGGCGGTGAAGAGCGATAACGTCTTGGATACAGCAAGGGAAAATTACCAAGCTCAAGAGGGCTGTAGAAAACATTATGCGTAATTAAGAGTTCGATGGCTGACTAGATTGAAGATGGACTCGAACGAATACAAGCATCTGACGTAACGTAACCCTGTTCGACGAAGGACATCGTTTTCACCAGATTCGATCTTCCTGTAAACTGGCCGTATCGTTTTGCCGAAAACCGGTATTTGTAGTAACTGAAGTGGCAAAAAGAGGAAAGGAGAGGAACGAGCTGAGAGCGAAGGATGGAGAAAAGAAAAAGAGAAGAGCCATCGGTATCGAATGTGCGATGACGACGTTCTTGCAAGGCCCTCTCTTACTTTTACTTTCGTCCGGTAAAGTACGCATAAATAGCATGAAACTGCGCTCTACCTATGGCCGCTACCTACGGCCACTACTTCTTACCTCTTAATCCTCATTGCCCGCGTGATCTTGTAAGGGACCGGCCGATACGTTCATCAACGACTTTTACTTACTTTCTTATCTGTTAAAAGTGAAACACAGTTGACGAACCGGACCGATTAGACACTTACCATTCAAAAAAGAACTCTCAGATTTTTCAACGGTGGGAGGAGGTAATTATAAGATATTCGGTGTGATGACCATCGGTTTGGTTCGTAGGATAATTCTCATTTGACCTCCGTCACGGTCCGAGGCTTCTTCTTCTTCGTCGTCATCTTGACTCGGCCCGTAAACTCGGAGAGAGTGAAAGTTGGTACGTGGAGGCGCGTGGACGTGCGCGTGTCGAGTTTTTGGCATTGGGCTTTGGGATTGGAGTACCTCGCTTGGTATCGAGGTCACTGGTACCACCACGACCACCACCACCACCACCACCACCACCACCACCACCACCACCACCACCACCACCACCACCACCACCACCACCACCACTACTATTACCATTACCACTACCATCAGCAGCACCACCACCGCTACCAGCAGTAGCAGCAGCAGGAGCAGCAACAACAGCAGCAGCAGCAGCAGCAGCAGCAGCGTGGATCCACGAGTTTGGCTGCCCTCAAAAACTGCGGGTCAATCGAGCAGTACACATCGTTGAGTCAAGAAAGAGACGTTACCTCTTGTCGCGTATTTCCTAACATTCGGTCAACTCTACACGGACTCTTGTGATTATTTGTGTTCGGTCAACCACTCGAAAATAGACGACTTTTGTGTTTCCGGATAATCGGAAGATAGCAAGAATGTGACGGTGAAAGAAAAGAGGGAGGAGGACGTGTATGATGTAGTGTTGGAAGCAGGCGATCCGACGAAAATTTGGATACGATTTTTCAAGCCGTTATATCAGCTACACACACGCATATGATGTGCGCCAAGATGAGCGTCCTGCAAGGTCGGCACATAGGTATGGCCGATTTATTTTCCATCCAAGGTATTTCCGTGCAAAGGAACGACGGAGCCACTTAACGCGACGAGGCAAAAACCTGCGGGAATTGTGCGTTTCCGGGTATACCTTAGGCAAAATTCGAGGTAGAGCAAGCTGCCAGCCCTGTCAGCGGCCTCGAGGTCAATAACATCGCGGCACGATTTCACAATTGCACGCTTCGCTAATTGCAAATGACAATTGCGATTTATAGCGCGGTGCTCGACGAACGTCGACGGTGCGGAATGCAAAAGCTAGTGCTGCCGTTCATACCGTTTCCTCCCGTGCGAATATTTGGCAAATCAGCCGAAAAAGAACCAACGATAAGCACCCGGGGTTGCAGCATCTATCTTCAACTAAAACCTAATGTTCTTTCGATAAGTTTGATAAGCCTAGAAACTGCTACTGTCTTGCCATTTGTCCATCTGACATTAGAAAAATTATATCTCGCTTACTATTTTGGGAAAATCGGATATTCCGATGCTATAGAGTATAGCTATGAAAAGCCGTGTCGTCCGAATCGTGTTTCCTCGATCCTTTCCGTTTTTCTTAATACGGGAAGTGGGAAATGACGTTAGGGATTGAGCGCAGCTCATCGGCTTGTGACACAACACGGTGCAGCTTGCGGTATAGGAAAAGTAAGGTAAGGCCAGTGGTATAATAGAAACTTTCACTGGAGAGGTTCAATGTACCGAGAGAGCTCTGACTCTCACTGGTCGTTCTCACCGGCTTCGCGTTCGCTTCACGAACATCCGAGAGGCCAGACCCCATGCTTCACTCGCGGTTCCCTCTTCCTCAATCCCTCTCTCTTTGGCGCTAGACCCATTCCTCTTTGCGCGCCACACGCACCTTTCCCTCTCTTTTCTCTCACGCTTCATGTATCTCGTCGGGCAGTATCTGTAGACCCGCAGAAAGAACATAAAAAATCTCCCTCTACGATACGCTGTATTGATGTAGGTGAAAATGGGGACATGACCAGCGCGGCCAATCCTCCTTAAGGTAATAAGTCAATTTAAGACGAATATATATGTAAGCTTGTCCATCCGAGGTACAGAATAATTCGTCTTTTCACCTACCACCCCTACTACTGGCCAACGAGAGATTAATTGGTATTCGAGGTATTTTCTGTCCTCGGTCTGTGCGATGTGCAAGATTTTCAAAAAGCACACGATCAACGATACAAATATGAAGGAATAGCGTGTATGCGAAGAATGGCAAAAAGCTATAAGAAGGAGACTTGTAGACTAGTATGTACACTGGTATACGAGTACTTGTGTGTATGCACGATGCTTGTATTGCTCGTATGCTCGTATGCTCGTATGCTCCTATGCTCCTATGCTCCTATGTTCCTATGGCCTAGGATGTCATGGCGTGAGAGAGTCACTTTCACCGTCCGTAGTTGTCCCTACTCTGACTAACATAAGTCAGTTGGCACGTTACGAAAAATCTAAACTCCTCTCGTATACGCACAGATATATCGATGAGGTGGTATTTTAGTGACTATCGTTGTTTTCAAAATACTCGCTGATTAGCACTAGAAATGTTTTTGCATCTATTTTCAACGAGCTTACGTGACTTTGGTCTTTTCTAAATGTAGTATAATTCGAAGAAGAGAGAAAGAGAGGATGGCAGCTTAGTGCATTCGTTGCACTTTACGTCGATGAATACGTGTCCGGCAGCGCACGTGTGAATATACACACAGCGTGGGTAGGCACTGTCGTGTGCATGCATTAGTTACGCAAGAATAGTAGCGTGTGTGAGACTGCTGACCCACATACGGCCGGGAGCAAGGACCCCGATGCACCACTACACGCTGTCTCGCGTCCAATCATGAGAGGAGTGAGGAGGGGTACGGTTAGGGCTGTGGAAGGGAAAGGAAGGGAAGGGAAGGGAAGGGAAGGGAAGGGAAGGGAAGGGAAGGGGAGGGGAGTTGCCGCCGGCTCACTCGCTCGCGTCGATTGGCACCGGAACGTTGATACACTCGGTGCGCCTGCTCGCTTCTTTGCCCCTCGAGTGACTTGTTCACGCGCGGACCGTACTACAGGTCGTTTATACATCTACAACTACAATTTTCCACTATATACGTAATAAGACCCACGTGGTTCTTCCAAGTCAGCCTAAAGGACGTCTTAATGATGACCGATACTCATTATTGCATGATTCCTAGGAAAATAATAAAGGATTTGTTATATGAATTTTTCATTTTACTTTGATTAACCCACAAGATGTCCCGCATGATACAAAACACCTTAGCGTACTAAACGGTTATACACGTCGGTTTAATTAGTCCATTAGATTAGACCATGCTCCGGGGGGAAAGCGTCCAACGAGTTCCTAACGTGCTTGCCGAAGATCACGATGGTCCGGCTGCATCGGTTTGCTCCAGTTCTATGCTATTGACTAAAAAGGGGTTAATGGCGAGCTATGCGTTGGCTATAATCGTACAAATGCCTCATACACTTTCCGCAAGACCGATCGTCGATTCCTTGTCCGGGGGAAGGAATGCCTTTCGTACTTACCTACACGATATAAATTCTCCCGTCGAATTGAACTTTGATCTACTTTGTTTTCAGGAATTATGACCCTTACGAGCAGCCCGTGTGAGCTAGACAACATGAGCTTGTTTCAAGACCTTAAGTTGAAAAGGAGAAAGGTCGACTCCCGATGTAGTACCGACGGTGAGAATCATTATTATATTTTACCCCATACATTATTTGTCATTGAAGAACAAATACGGCTCGGCTTTCCTATCGAACACGTTCGGTCGAGGAGGCAAAGTTGGTCTTAACGAAAGAAAGTCAGATTGAAGCTTGGGGAAAGTCCGGAAAATAAAGGAACGTGGGGCGGATGCGGGAAGGATGCGCGCTGGGGGTAGGACGTGGGTGATGAAAGGGTGGATAAATGCCGAGCTACGGGGTAGAGCATCAACATCCATCGGTCTGTAGTTCGGCCTCGCCCTGAACTCGCGTCAAGACCGTACAACGGCGATGCCTTCGCGCGGTCCTATCTCACACACTAAGGCAGAATAGTGAGAAACCGTACGAAATCGCCAGCTCAGCATCGGTGAAACAAACATGCGGAATAACTAAAATACGACTCACAGTGCGAGGGAGACATTGTGCTTGCTTTCGATTCATCGGGCTCTATAGAATTCTCACGTAGCGGTGTTAATACGGAGATACCAATGACCCTCGACCTACCGTCGGTTAAATGTCACAAACTCCCGTGGGCCGGAAGTGAGATCGGTCTTATCGCCGGAAAACGCGATTCGCCTGGGCATGAGTCGCATTATTGCTGTCTCGGCGGTATTGGTCATCGGCGAGCGCACAGTTCTACGTCGCCAAACATCACGATACTAGCGTATATCCGATAGAACTTATCTTTCCTCGCGGTACCAGCTGCGTACGAGGGAAATCGATGTTCGAAGAGAAGTACGATCTTTACGTCTTTTCCCGGCTTTTACGCCTGATGTAATCCACCGCCTCATGAAATCATTGATCCCGCGCGGCCACACGAACAACGTCACAGTACAATGACAATGAGTCTACGACGCAAATATCAGACTGCATGCGAATCGAGTTACGATGTACCGCGATACATCTAACCCGTTTACTTATGAAACGATAATATCAACTCGTTATTTCATAAGGTAAATCTCGAAATGTGTCCGCAGCCAAAATCACCGTCCATCATTTCATCCATCCACCGATTGGTTCGTTTATGAAAGTAATATGTCATTTCGCGCGGACGACAACTATTACCCGGTCCAGGACTGCTCGGTATTGTTTTTCAATTATCCACACATTCCAAGGTCTAGTAAAAAAGTTACTCGGCATCGAGAGATTCATGACACACGTATCGTAATTCCGCCGGTGACATTTTACGAGCAATACTTCCATCTTCCACCTTATCTCCGAGACCGGCCGAATTTCGAATCGTACGGTTCATGCTGGCACTGCCACTACTCTCATCACCGTTTCAACATGAACGGATATTATTCCACTATTCTTCACCGGCGGTTATTGAA